>JBBYHL010000012.1:10261429-10373924 GCA_038381835.1 Adansonia madagascariensis
TTTTTATGGATTTTTGGAGTTTTTAGCTTATGGAAGTTATGAACTATTTTTGGGAGAATTTTTTCACTCTTTTTTTTTTCCAAGTGAGGGGACGGCAAGATGATGGATTCTTGAATCCATCTTGCCATGAGTTTCTATCTATAATCCCTAAAAGTTCTCTTTCATTTATTATGTGTCATAATTTGTTGATTTTTTTATTTTTTATATTTGATTTGTTGATATATGATTTCATTTTTGACAAATTAATTAGATTTAAATTAATAACTCTTGTCTCCTTGTGATGTCATGTATGATATCATTGATTTCTATAGATATTTTGAGTTATATTCGTATATAATATATAAAACTATACTATAAAAATTAACTATAAGAACTAAATTGTTAAAATTAAAAATTATATTTTTTAAAAATAAAATTTCATATGATCAAATTTAATTCAATCTAATGATAAAAATAATTTTTATATACAGGGAAAAAATTAAAATTAGCAAACTTTTAAAATTTACGAGAAAAACCTTTATCGAGAAAAATTATTTTATGTAAAAAAAATGTAAAATTCATAAAATAAATTAAAATTTTTAAAACCGATTTAATATGATTTGAACAATAATATTTTCATAATATTAAAAATTATAAACTGAAAAAAATCCTACCGAAAAAAATTACGAGTAGAAAATTTTATGTCTCGATAGATAAAATTCTAAAACTTATAAAATAAGTTGAATTTTTAAAAAAAATGGTTTAATATGAATTAAATAATAATATTTAAAGAAACTTAAAAATTAAAAACTCAAAAAAAATCTCACTGAAAAAAATTTACGAAGTATAAAACCCGTATCTCGATAATAGAAAAAAATTTTAAAACTTATAAAATAAATTGAATTTCTCAAAATGATTTAATATAGATTAAAAAGTAATATTTAAAGAATTTTAAAAATTATAAACTAAAAAAATTCTTTTCAAAAAATTTACGGAGTAAAAAACCCGTATCTCGATAATAGAAAAAAATTTTAAAACTCATAAAATAAATTGAATTTCTCAAAATGATTTAATATAGATTAAAAAATAATATTTAAAGAATTTTAAAAATTATAAACTAAAAAAAAATCTTTTCAAAAAATTTACGGAGTAGAAAATTTCGTATTTTAGAAATAAAAAAAATTTCAAAAGAATAATGCAAAATTGATAAAATAAAAGCAATTTTCCTAAACTGATTTAATCTGAATTAAATAATATGATTTGAGGAATTTTAAAAAATATAAACTTAGAAAAATCTTCCCGAAAAAATTCATGGAGTAGAAAACTTCTTATTTAAAAAATGAGAAATTTTAAAATTCATAACAAATAAGCGAATTTTGAAAAACTGATTTAATAATAGTTGAATATGAATATTTAATGATTTTAAAATTTAAAGCTCAAGAAAATTACACTAAAAATTTTACAGATAACGGAAAGTTCATATTCTAGAACTAAAAAAATTTTCAAAAATACATTAAAAATTATAAAATGAATTAAATAAATCATATTATTCAAAATATTAATTTATAAAATGATAAAGATGAAAATCCAAAATTCAAAATAATTTTATTAGAAAAAATTTACAAGTAATACTCGTGATACTCTGAAAAAATTCAAAATTAATTACAAAAATGAGCAAGTTAACACCTTGTGGTATAAAATGCCAACACAAATTTTTCATTGAATATTTCTAATATTTTAGAGAGCATGTCAGCATAAATACCACACTGCTGTTAGTAAAAATATACGAAGGTCAAATTCCCAAATTTAATGAAAAATCCTCAAAAAATTCCTAAAAATGTGAAATTTGACTATGATATCATTCGCAAAAATAGCTTTTCAAAATTTGAAAAGAAATAATTAAAAAAATAATTTTCTCTTAAATATTCATTTTGTATATCCAAAATTAAAAATCAAAATGTGACTTTTTTGTTACGTGAACTTACAGCTGTTTAAATTATGACTAAAAAGGTCTTGAAAATATCTTGTTCTTCTGAAAATGATCGTTCCCAATGAGGATGGCCATTAAGTTATTGGTCCCGGATATTCATGATTATTGAAAACGAGACCCAGACGAAATTAGGCGTTTACAGTTGCCTCTCTTTGACCGTTGCTGGGAATCAGAAACAGGGCAAAGACCTAACAGACATGATTTCATTCGGGTCATTAAGCTTTGAAAACTAAAATAAAAAAGAAAATAAAAGCTAATTCGCCTTAAAGAGAAATCTTAAATTAAACGGTGGCTAGGGCTAGACCTAAGTCACATGTAGCTTAGTGAGACAAAACCATGCTAGTCAACAAACAAAAAAAGCTGATTGGGATGATACCCTACTAGTCAACGAGGTAGGGATTGACTAAGGCAAAACCTACAAGTCAACAAAGATAAGGTTGACTAAGACAAAATCTACAAGTCAATAAAAACAAAAGGTTAACCAGGATAAAACCAATAAGTCAACAAATGAAAAGAGTTGATTGAGATAAAACCTACAAGTTAACAAATGAAAAGGGGTGACTGGGATAAAACCAACTAGTCAACATATAAAAGAAGTTGACCGGGATAAAACTAACAAGTCAACCAAGGTAAGCATTGACTGGGATGAAACCTACAAGTCAATAAATGAAAAGAGTTGACCAAGATGAAACCTACAAGTTAATAAATGAAAGGGGTAGATCGGGATAAAATCGATAACTCAACAAATGAAAAAGGGTTGACTGGGATGAAGCCTGCAACTCAATAAAGGTACAGGTTGATTGGGACAAAACCTACAAATTTATAATGGTACGGGTTGACGGGGATGAAACCTACAAGTTAACATATAAAAGAGGTTAACTAGGATAAAACCAACAAGTTAATAATAGTAAGGTTGACTGGGATAGAACCTACAAGTCAACAAAGGTAAGGGTTGAATGGGATGAAACTTACAAATCAACAAATAAAAAAGAGTAACTAGGGTAAAACCCATAAGTCAACAAAGGTACGGGTTAACTGGGATAAAACCTACAAGCCAATAAAGGTACGGGTTGACAATGACAAAACCTATAAGTCAACAATGATATGGGTTAACCGGGATAAAACTTACAAGTTAACATATAAAAAAGATTGATCGGGATAAAATCAATAGGTCAACATATAAAAAAGATTGACCGAGATAAAATCGATAAGTCAACAACAATAAGGGTTGACTGGGATAAACATATAAGTCAACAAAGGTATGGGCTGATTGGGATGAAACCTACAAGTTAACAAATTAAAAAGGGTTGACTGGGATAAAACTGACAAGTCAAAAAAGGTATGGGTTAATTGGGACGAAACCTACAAGTCAACATATAAAAGATACTCAACTATGTTATCAATTGATTTTAACCCTCCTAGAATACCCAAAGAATTGAAACAGTAACTAAAATCCCTATAATGTTTAAACTTAATCCAAAGTAATGCAAAGAAATCTTTTTGTTATTTATTTCTAAAGTGTCAACCACCATTTGTCAAAAACATATGCAGATGAAAAAGGTATGACAAAGCTAAAACTGATAGAAGTATAAAAAAAGGTAATAAAGGCTTGATATAAAGAGTGAAAAGGGTATGAATAAAGAAGTGTAGATATATTCCAATAAAATAAAGGAAATACAATATTAGGTTTCTTAATAAGAGTTTATACAAAATATGGGATAAAAATGGGTGTCATCCAGATGGTTGGAATCTATCATTCAAATATTTAAAAGCCTTTCTTGATCAAAACGTTGCTCTTTCATGGATCAATCTCTTGGAAGATGTCTTTGATTGCATAATGCCTTTCTTTTTTATCTTAAGTTTCGACGAATTTCCCTTCACAATCATCATTCTACCTGAGTTGCCCTTTCCAGATTTTCAACTTAAGGCTTTTCATTTTAACTTTTTTTTTATTTTTTTGTTTTTTATTTTTTTATTTTATTTTTCTTTTCTTTATTTTTTATTTTTTTAAACATAATACTTTTTTACATTATCAGCATTGACAGGATTGGGTAAAGTGTGCCCATCCATTTCTGCTAGAATTAATGCCCCACCAAAAAATGCTTTTTAAACCATGTAATGTCCTTCCCAATTCAGAGCCCATTTACCACGTGAATCTTTTTGGCCAGTTTTCTTTAATACTAGCTCTCCTTCATGAAATTGTCTTGGACAAAACTTTTTATCATGAGCTCTCATCATTCTCTTCTAATATATTTGCCTATGATGAATTGCTCGCAGTCTTTTCTCTTTGATAAAATTCAATTGTTCAGAGCGATCTCAGACCCACTCAGCTTCCTCCAATTTAGTCTCCATCAATACCTAGAGGGAGGGAATTTTGACCTTAATTGGTAAAACAACTTCTGTGCCATATACCAACGAATAAGGGGTTGCCCCAGTAGAGGTCTGCACTGAAGTTTTATATGCTAAAAGTGTAAAAGGGAGTTTTTCATGCCAATCTTTATAGGTCTCCACCATTTTAGCCATAATCTTCTTAATATTTTTATTGGCTGCTTCCACAGCTCCATTCATCATCAGACGGTATATCACTAAATTATGATGAGAAATTTTGAGTTGGGTATATACCTTCATCATCAATTTATTATTCAAGTTGGAGGTATTATCAGTTATAATCCTCTCAGGTATTCCAAAATAGCAAATAATATTAGTCTTTAAGAATTTAATCACCATCAACTTTGTCACATTTTCATAAGAAGCCACTTTGACCCATTTGGTGAAATAGTCTATAGCCACCAAAATAAAATGATGACAATTCAAAGCTATAGGTTTAATTCAACCAATAACATCTATGCCCCACATAGAAAAAGGCCACAGAGCAATTATGACATGTAATGGTGAAGGCGAGACATGAATTTTATTTATATATTTTGACATTTATGACATTTTCGAGCGTACTTAGTATACTCTTCCTCTATAGTCAATCCAAAGGTAACCCAATCTCATAATTTGTCTTGCCATTTTATGCCTATTGGCATGAATCCCACAAACTCCCTTATGTACTTTTTCCAAAATTCGCTGTGCTTCAAAAGCATCTACGCATCTTAATAATGTCTGATCATAGTGTCTCTTATAAAGAATCTCACCATCTAGAACAAAGTTCATTGCTAACATTTTTAAGGTTATTTTGTCATTTTCAAAGGCATTGTTTGGATATTCTTTGTTCTTGAGATACCTTTAATATCATAATACCACGGACGGCCATCCGATTCAACTTCAACATTGTAACAATATATGGGTGACTTATGTAAACTCATCTGAATTGAGATCATTTTTTCATTCTCGCCTTAAACATCGAGGCAAGAGTAGTAAGAGCATCAGCCATCTGATTCTCATCTCGAGGCAAGTGAACAAAATCCACATTTTTAAACTATTGTAACAATTCAAAAACTAACTTCTTATATTGAGCCATCACGGGTTTCCCATTCTCTTCATAATTGATAAATCACCAGGGCTGAATCCCCATACACTTTTAATACCGGCATATTTCTCTCAATGGTCGCACGAAGTCCTATAACACATGCTTCATACTCCATCACATTATTTGTGTAATCAAAATTTAATTTAGCGGTAAAAGCATAATAATCTTCTTGGAGAGATTTAAGAATTACTCTAATTCCATGACCCAAAGCATTTAAGGCCCTATCGAAATACATTTTCCATTCTACTTTCTCTACCTGGTCACTTTCTTCTTTGATAGAAACATTCATCAAATATTCATCAAGAAAATCAAAATCTAGTGGCTGATAATCATTAAGAGCCCAGCTCGTCAAGACTTCGGCAATAACACTCCCTTTAATAGCTTTTTATCTCACATAAACTATATCATATTCTGATAATAACACTTGCCATCTCACTATTCTTCCAGATAATGCTGGGGCTTTCAAAAGATACTTGATTGGATCTATTTTGGTGATCAACCAATTAGTATGATATAGCATATATTGCTTGAGCCTTTTTGTAGTCCAAACTAGGGCACAACATATATTCTCAATTTGGGAATAATTTACTTCATATTCCAAAAACGACTTGCTGAGGTAATAGATTGCCCTTTCTTTCTTACTAGTCTCATCGTACTGCCCCAACACACATCCCATCGATCTTTCAAACATTGAAAGGTACAATATGAGGGGATACCCTAGAATCGGGGTATAAAAACTAAAAGATTTGCTAAATATTGTTTCACCTTTTTGAATGCTATTTGACAATCTTCATACCATTCTCCTGGGCTATGTTTTTGAAGAAGCCAAAAGATTATATCACACTTGTCTGTGAGTTAAGAGATAAAATGGGTAATATAATTCAACTTCCTAGGAAAGCTTTTTACTTCTTTTTGCATGCATGGAGGTGGCAACTCCTGAATAGCTCTGATCTTATTAGGATCAACCTTAATCCCTTTTTCACTTACAATAAAACCCAATAGCTTCCCTGATCTTGCACAAAAGTACACTTTATCAGATTCAACTTTAGCTTATATTTTCTCAGCCTTTCAAACAATTTTCGCAAATCCATGACATGTTTTTCTTCCTGATGAGACTTGGCAATCACGTCATTAACATAAACCTTAATTTCTTTATGAATCATGTCATGAAATAAAGTGAGCATTGCCCATTGGTAAGTTGCCCCTGCATTCTTCAGCCCAAATGGTATCACCCAATAACAAAAGGTGCCCCACATAGTGACAAAAATTATCTTCTTTATGTCTTCAGGGGCCATTCTAATTTGATTATAGCTTGAAAATCCATCCATGAAAGAAAATAGATAATTTTTTGCAGTGTTATCGACCAATGTATTAATATGAAGAAGAGAAAAATTATCTTTCAGGCTTGCTCGATTTAAATCCCAGTAGTCTACACACATTCTAACTTTTCCATCTTTTTTGGGAACTGGGACAATATTAACAACCTATTCCAGATACTTTGACACTTTGAGAAATCTGACATCAAATTATTTCTTCATCTTCTCCTTAATTTTTAACAGCATTTTAGGCTTCATTCTTCTCAATTTTTGCTGAACCGGCTTGCATTCTGGTTTTATAGGCAGCTTATGGACACCATTTCTGGGTCTAAACTTGACATATCTTGATATGACCATGTAAAAGCATCATGGAAGTCTTTGAGCAAATTTATCAGCTCTACTTTAGTTGTAGGCATGATAATAGTTACAGTTTTGACTTCTTTTCTATCATCCTCATCCCCTAAATTTATAACCTCTATGGGCTCTTCATAGGGCATTATTCGTTTATCCTCATGCTCAAGTAATTTTAACATGTCAACTGGAAAAATGCAATCATCGAAATCTTTTTAGAGATCATCCTCGTTCGAGCAGATGGACCTTTATACTCGACTTTTAAGTTCTGAATAAGATCATCCTCTTTTTTTGGTCAAGAGATCAATAACAGTAAACAAAATAAAAATGGGCAAATAATTAAATATGGGATGATTCATATATGAGTATGTGGAAAAGGAAAAAGGTGAAGGGGAAAAAAAGAATGTAGATGTAAGAGAATTCTGAATA
Source organism: Adansonia madagascariensis (assembly GCA_038381835.1). NCBI lineage: Eukaryota > Viridiplantae > Streptophyta > Magnoliopsida > Malvales > Malvaceae > Adansonia > Adansonia madagascariensis. Next base: position 10,268,970 of record JBBYHL010000012.1, read on the forward strand.
CATACAAAAAGTTTATGCATTTCATTTCTAAAAATTATGATATGACACATTTATGCCCTTTACAAAAAGATCCTCGTATATTTTTTTTGGGCCAAAACTAACGAGGTGAGTTTCTTGGAATTACTTTGGATTAATCCTAGACATTATAGTTTTTTCAATAACAGTCTAATTGGTCTAGACATATCCAGTAGGGCAGGGATGAATCCCATGATCATTCTTTGGCTTTTTATCATTTGAATTGACTGCGTTCACGTAAAAATTCAGAGGGGTCAGAACGATCATCGTCATATCATCACTTGCTTTTTTTTCTTGAATAGTAGAATTGATGGTCCCACCACAGTAAAAAGTTTCTTTCAAAAAAGGATATAGGATTAAATCCTTACTCAAATTATTCCCCATAACTCACTTCCCTATTTTCCTTTTTAAGTTGCTTTAAGGTTATATCCCAATCCATATCGATCTCTTTTACCAATCACCTGAATAGATAAACTTATCCCTTGCAAACACTTACCGAGCCCTTTTTATGCAGGGGCACCTTTTCCCACCACATGCTTCAAACCCATATAAGTGCTTTTGGAAAGTCAGGGCATGAGAATTAAAGATCCTTTAGCAACAAAAGTAGCATTAACAACCTTAAATGCCCTAAATGAGCATTCATGTGCATCAGCATTCATTTCAACGTAAGGAGGCTCAGTTGAAGTCATAGCTATTATGTCTTCTTCACTTGATGTACTAACCAATTTGTCATCAATTATAAACTTGACATTTTACTGAAGGAAAGACGGTACAGCACCAGTAGAGTGTATCCAAGGTTATCCCAAAAGATAATTATATGCAGGGGCAATATCTAATACATGAAATTTAATATCGAAAGGGCATGGGCCAATCATTAAGGGTACAAAAATAGTTTTTTTAATCTCTCCCTAGTCCCATCAAAAGCTTTAACCGCTATTTAACTATAGTCGAACTGATTGTGGTCTACTGGTAACCTAGAAACGTAACCCATGGCATGACATTGAGAGCTGAACCATTGTCGATAAGTACTTTAGGTCGTATAGTCCCATAACAATCAATAGTTATATGCAGTGCTCTCATGGAAGTCATCCCACCTAGGGGAATTTCATAGTTACTGAAGCAAATAAAATTATCAGCAATTATGTTATTTACCAGATGATCAAGCTTGTTAACTGAAATGTCCTATTAGACATAAGCTTGATTAAGCACTTTTAGTAATGCATTTTGATGGGTTTTTGAGCTAAGCAGTAATGCTAACATAAAAATTTTTGCTGGCTACTACTTTAATTGGTCCACAATGCTATACTTGCTATGCTTTATGAATTTCAAAAATTTAATAGCATCTTTCACCTCAACTGATTCTTGCATTTGAACAGTACTATCTTTAATAGTTACTACTTTTTCGAACACTTACCCTTTTGTTTTTGGCTTGGTGGTAGCTTTACTACTTTTCGGGTCATAGACTCATCCATTTCAAGTTATATGGCTGACTCTAGTGATGTCAATAGCTGCTAATTGACTTGCCAAAGCATCTAGAGTTGTCACTCTAGCATCATATTTCCAAGGTACTTGCTTGCTGTCTTTATACAAAAAAGGTGTAAGAGTTTGAATGATAAGCTTTGGAACATTCTTATTCTTGGAAGGTATAGGTTTTGGTCGATTATAGTAAATGACCAATGGATGACCTGCCCCATAGGGTAATTTTGATGACCTTTCATCAGCCATGTTAACTGACTTTTCTTCATATCGAGGGATTTCTGAATAAAATTCAATTTCTTTATTATCCATCATTTTCTAAATTAGGGCTAAAAAATTTGAACAATTCTATAGACTATGCCCATCAACAACATGAAACTTGTAAAAGTTTGGGCTTAGGTTTGATTGGTTACTCACATATTTATGATTCTGACTAAAGATTCTCCTTTTAATTAGAATAGCCCAGACTTTTTCCATTAGGGTTTTATCCTTTCGCACATCCCTTTTTGCCTCATTCTCCTCTTCAGGGATCAAAGCATTGACTCCTAATTCAAAATGAGTGGGTAAAGGGTTTATCGCTACATTAGGTCCTGGGGTCGTATCAAATTTGAAAGCTCTTCTTTCCAGAAGACTATGGACCTTATTTTTAAAAACAGTACAATTTTTAATTGGATGGCCAACTATTGCATGGTATTCACAGTAGGCATTCGGGTCATACCAACTAGGTAAGTCACCTTCATACAATTTTGTAAAGAAAGGAGCTACTAATTGAGCCTCCAAAAGCTTATCGAATATTTCTTTGTAAGAATAAGAAAGAGGCTCATGACGAGGTCTTAGTTGGTTGCTTCTTCGGGTATGTTGATTTGGATTGGTTTGTGTTTGGTTTTGAGGATGATTATGGGTAGGATTCTGTGGTAAAGGGGAAGCGAAAGGTCGAGGTGTATTCAGAGATAGGGTATTTTAGGGTTGCTGACTTTGATTTTAGTAGAAAAGATAGGGTTCTTGGTAGAAGGGTTGACTTACATAGTTGGCGGATAAAGTTTCCTTTTTCTTCTTAGGAGGTCCAATTTTTTCATAATAAAAGGTTCTCCTATAGTAATTTTTCCTGCTTTTGTGGCAGCTTTGATCATTTCTCCAGAAATAACAAGATGGAAGAAATTTTTGGTTACATTTCTGACCAACTTATCATAGTAGAGAGGACATAAGGTGCCTACAAACATCATGGTGGTTTCTTTCTCAATTAAAGAGGGCTAGACTTGAGATACCACATCTCTCCACCTTTTAGCGTACTTTTTACAGGACTCAATAGGCTTTTTCTCCATATTTTGAAGGGTTAATCTATCTGGCACCCATTCAGCCATATGCTTGTACTGTTGAAGGAATGCATTACCTAAATCAAACCAGTATTGAATTTGACTATGAGTCAAACTGTTATACCAATTCAAAGCTGATCCAGTTAAACTTTCCTGAAAACATTGAATAAGAAGCTTATCATCGTGCGAATAACCTACCATTTTTTGAATGAACATCTTGATGTGAGCTTGTAGAGAAATGGTGCCCTTATATTTTTCAAATTTGAGCATTTTAAACTTCGATGGCAAAATCAAATTGAAAACTAGACTAAGATCCTGCACATCTACGCTAGTGCAGAATTTATTTTTCTATGGCTTTCAACCTTGTTTCTAAAAGCTATAATTTCTCTTTCTCGATCTCTACTTCAGTTTTGGCTTTTTGTCATTATCGTTTTACTTCTTTAATAGTATCAGGAATTGTTATCTCCTATCATGCAATCAACCTCTTGCGAGAGAATGTTAGGATTAATAATAATGACTAGAGGTGGTGTAACTCTGAGGGTATTTTGTTGCATAGTTGGCATATTTGGGATTTGAATTTCTTGTATAGGTGCTTGTTGTGTCTCAGGTTGGACCCCCTAGATGAGCCAGCAAGAGTAAGATCGATTTTGGGGTAGATACGCTGACTCTTTTGCAAATAGTAATTCCATCAACCTGGTGATTTAAGCTTGCATTTCTTCTTGCCTTTTGTTCATATTCTCTTGGGGTTGACATTGGATTTCTTCAAGTCTTTCTAATCTTGCCAACTGATCCTCCACCATTTTCTTCGCTCTGAATCTTGTGTAATAGCGATGAGTAAGTTGTTGTTCAATAGGTCTCTCTTGATTAGTAATGTTTAAAACCTTGAAAAGAAAATTCTAGATTTTATTAAATTATGAATTTATTAATGAATAAATGAATGAATTTATATATGTATGATACAATGCATGATATTAATGTATAAATGTACTCATATGAGTGCTTGCTTTAATAAAAGATTTTAAAATTATAAATTTCAATTAACTTTGCAAAGGGTTACATATTGTCTATCATATTAGGATTACATCCAAGGAAAGTTCTGATCTGGTCATATTGTTGTTCTGCTTGTTCTAAAAACATAAGTACAGCAGGACCAAATTCACCAACTAAGTTAATTTGACTTTTCAGAAAACGAATTTTCTCCACCATATATCTTGTTTGAATGACCGCCAAGTGAATCTCCTGTATAAGGTGATCAATGTAGAATTACTAACCTAAAAAGTTGGCCGTCCATTTATTAGACTCATACTCAACCCTGTACAGCTTATTATCCTAGGATATGTACATTTCCTGATAAGCTTGTGTCCAGGCGTCAATATCATGTCATTGTTGAAGCAAAACTTTTCCCATTTCCTCGACAGTCATAGCAAGAATTTCCTTTTCTTGGAACAATCTAGCCATTCTTTCTTGCTCTACACCAAATTAATCCTGAGCTATTTGTTCCTTTCTATAGATCTCCTTAACCGAGCATGGGTGTCAGCAAGTGCTTTTCTTTCTTGTTCGAAAGTAGCTTGTTTGGCTTCTCTTTCTAAGGCCCTAGTTTTCCATGCCCCCAGCTCTTGGCGAAGATTGTGCATCTCATCTGAAATCTTATTGGAAGATTGGCTCAAACTCCTAGATATGCTGGCAAGTCTCATCTTTTTATTTTTTCTTGATCCAATCTTGTTTCATTAAGTTGTATTTTTCTTCCATCTTCTTGACGTCTTTTCCTTGGCCTCCATTTTCATATTCAAGTACATAATTTCTTCCTAAAAAGCTTGGTTTTTCATGGCCAATCTTTTTCGGTCTCTCTCGACTTGTTATTTTATCAACTCCACTTCAAAAGGCATTGGAGGTTGAGGTTGTATATACACCCGAGGAGTAGATCCATCTATACTCAGGATGATTAAATTACATCCTCGAATACACCTCCAAGCGTCATACCCGGGAGTAGTTTGATCTGTATAAGCACCTATCCTTGATTCATATCTTGTCCTCAAATGTAAGGCTGTTGACTGAAGCAGACTCCTATAACCTTCCCTAAAATAGTTTGAGTCTGCGCTAGCCAACCTGATAGTCATAGGAATAAACTGTTACGATTCACACTATCGTTAGACCAAATGCGATGCATATCCTACGGTTCTCCATAAATCGAGCAAAGGTACGAAAAATAATTGACCACATCAGTATAGAAAAGGTTTAGGTGCAAACTAAAGAGCTCGCCATGTTATATCTACAGATGCCAAATTTTTAATGTTTCCACCCATTGATTTTTCAATCCTGAATCATGCCAATGTTTCTTGATGAACTCTTGCAGAGGAACGAAATGCAAGAAGTACAGCTTTACTTTAATAACACCTTCACCCCAAAATGGCCCCAAGCCTAAATGTACAGTAACAATGCACCCCCAAAAAACCTACATCGGCCTAATTTTAGCACACATTGAGCGTTCGAATAATTTCGGCTAGAATAGCAGGAGTAGGATGGACGTTCCTCTTTAACTACTCAAAGAGGTCCACTACGACTACTTGAATGTGCCCGAGTATCCTTGGAAAAGGCACAACCCATAAATAGCTAAGGAATAAGCATCAAGGGCTTCTTCCCTATTTGAGTGCTCCCTAATGTACTTCTTCAGAAACTGCCACGAGATAACACTTGTATTGCCTTTATGCTTGATATGGTGTAATGTTGACTAGGATGGTAAATCAAGAATCTGCCTAACTTTTTCTGGAGACTCGTCGGGTTACGTTCCTTACAATAGATGGGTCTTGACTATAAAGGCCCTAACCCAAGTATAAACGCAATCTCCTTTATTGTAAGGATCAAATCATACTGACCAAATGAAAAACATTTATAGGAAGGATCCCAAAACTCGATCAAAGCACAAACCAATTGTTCGTCTATTTTTATTCTAAGGAGAAAAGCGATGTGTCCATACTTTTTATAAACTAAACCTGCCTCCCATTGCTCCAACCATCCTATAAATCAGCCAAGTTTTTCAAATTATTTTGTCAGAGATCTAAATGCGCAATCTTCAATAATTCTGGAATAAATTTTCTAGGTGTACAGTCCCCCTATTCCTTCTGATTTGATTCTGACTCAATACAAACTTCCTCGAATGTCTTTAAAATAACTGTCATGTACACTCGTTCACCCATAAAGTCTAACGAAAATTAAACTGAGCTTAAATTCAAATTTAAAGCAAGTGTCCCTACATGCAAATGAAAAGATGCATAAAAAAGAAGAAGGAAAAAAAGACAAACAAGTTAGTATCCAAAAAAGGATAATAAATTCAAGCAACAATATAACATAAAAAAATAACACCACACAACAAAAATATTATCCTAAAAAATGTATTTATCTCTTCATATGTTCCTAATTTCCGGTGATGTCCAAAGTAGGTGTGATTTTAACTAGGAGGTCACTAGGTTTGCTATATGAAATTTAGGTCAGACCCCTAAGTCAGTTCTCGAATTGCTTTTCTAGCCCGGAATGGACTAATAAGGTACCCTATCCTTACCTATTGCAGGTTTATATTAACAAAGGTTCAATCCAAGTGGGAATATCTTCCATGGCCATAGCGAGGCTAACACCTTGGGTAAGCATAAGAATTTATACCTAATAGGGCCTTCACTGGCCCAGATAGAGGCTAATACCTCAGAAGGCAGAGTTACTTCGCCTCCTCCTAAAATATTAAGTACCTATACTAGGTACCTATACCTTTTCAGAAATCTGAAAGAGAATTTATTGCATTCGTGCTTAGTAGGTATGAAGGGATGAATAAATCTTTCCAGAAACATTAATAACACCTCAATCTTATATCCCAAAGAAAACAAAAAAAACACAAAGACAAATCGGGCAAAAATAATAAGGATAATAATTTTTTTGGGGAATTATAATTAAATACTTCTTGAAACCAAATTAATCAAGGTTTATTTAACCTGTAATTAACTTTAGGCTTGACTCATTAAGATGTCCCTGGTGGAGTCACCAAGCTATTGCAACATGGCTCGGATATGAATCTTGACCAAGCCTGACTTAAATGGCCTTCGCTCCTATATTTGTTAAATTTATTATTATTTTATATTCTCTTATTTCTATAGGCCATATCATTATCGACATTTTCTTATTTGGGGGACCAGGTGGTCGAGATTAATCGCTCACTTGACTTAACCTTAAATAGTTATTACGAAATGACTATTTATTTGGAGTCGCCACCAATCTATTTGGGCTACGTGAGATTGATCACGTATCAGAGTTTGTATTTTGAGGGTTACAAAACCTTAGAGTACGAACTCCAAGGCCCGCAATCATACTAGAGATCATATAAAAGGGTTCGGGAGTTAGTTACAATCACAAGTAAAGGTCGACCTTCTCATGATGCTCGGTAATCAATACCTTATTAATCGCGTGTTAACTTAAAGTTTGATTTTTATTTGGTTCCAATATTTGATATTTAATTATAATTCCCATAATATTTCATTATAGAAATTTATTATTCTGAGAAAGTCAGGTTTTAATGCTTTTGAAAATCACAAAATTATTTATACCCTCCTGAGGAACCAAGTGGGCACGAATTCTCTATCGTATCCCGCTGGAGAATCATGCGAAATATGAAACGTTTTATTTTTATGAAATTGAAAAATCCCAACTTTCTATTTGAAAATGATATCTCATTATTAAAATAATCCGTAAAATTCCTCACATATACTGGTAAGAATCTTACATATCAATTTAATTAGGAGACATTACTTCATTTATAAAAATAATTTTATTATTAAAAAAATACAGACTTTATGACCTAAAAGTGACCTAATATGATGAACATATTCTTAATGTATACTGTCGACGTGAAAATATCTTAGTACTCATGTAGGACATAGTTCGAATACAAAATTACAAAAGTACCGTTAAGGTATACCTTCCACTTGAAAGTACCCTGATAACCCCAAAAAAACTCGAAAATGATTGAAAAAAGGAGAACCTATCCTAAATATGCATTTTCGGTTTAAAAGCATCTTAGTGCTTATCGAAGACCAGACTCAAAAAAATTACGAAAATGCCCTTAAGGTATACCTTCGATATGAAAGTATCTCGGTAACCCTAATAGATCTTAAAATAACGTTGAAAAGCTAAACCAATCCTAAAATTCACCTTCGACATAAAAACATCTTGGTGAACAAAATTACCGAAATACCCCTACGGTATACCTTCAACGTTAAAGTATCTTGATAATCCTAATGGGCCTTAAAATGATCTTGGAAGGCTAAACCAATCCTAAAATACTCATCTTTAGCATAAAAACATCCTAGTGAACAAAATTACCAAAATACCCCTAGGGTATACTTTCAACGTGAAAGTATCTCGGTAACCCTAACGGACTTTAAAATGATCTTGGAAGGCTAAACCAATCCTAAAATACTGACCTTTAGCGTAAAGGCATCTTGATGAGCAAAATTACTAAAATGCCCCTAGGGTATACTTTTGACATGAAAGTATCCCGATAACCCTAATGGACCTTAAAATAACCTAAAATGATGAAAAATAAATGAATTTAGTCGAAATGGAAATGCAAAATTTGCAACCAAGCCCCAAAATTTTTGAAAATTACATTTTGTATCCTTCAAAAGACAAATAAATATGAAAAGTTCTGAAAATTTCTATATCCCTACAGAAGGCCATAGAAATAATAGAAATAGTTAAAATTGGTGAAATGTACATTTTGCCCCATAAATATTAAAATTTGTTATTTAGTCCCTAAACTTTTAAAAATTTTCATTTTAATCCCTACATGGTAAATGCCCTAAAAATCATAAACTCAAATGAAAATATGCATGGAAAATACAGCAAATATATCAAGAAAAATTCGGCCAAACACCTTGGCCTTTAAAATTGGTCTATATTTGCAAAATAACCCCTAAACTTTATAAAATTACATTTTGACCCCTATATGATAAAATATCACAAAACATCACAACAAATCATCAAACCAGCAAAGAATCACTAAAAAAATTCATGGCAAGAATGTGTATAAAAATTCGACCAAACACTTTTAGCCTTAAAGAATAATTTTTCATATTTTGCAATTTGGTCTTTAAACTTTTTAAAATTACAAAATGACCCCTAAAATATTGAAACTACCTAAAACATGCTTACAAACTCATGAATAAGAAATCTCATGGCTTACAAAGCTCTCGGCCAAACTAAAAATACCACATAAAAACTTGTACGACTTTTGCAATTTAGTCCCTAAGTTTATAAACATTACAAAATAACTTAAAAAAACCTAAAATCAAAGCAAGAATAAACACAAAGTTACCATTATCAAGCCCAATTAGGTTCATCCAAGGCATAGAAAGCATCAAGACAAAATTTTTATCATCAAATTTCATAAATAATATTATAAATTTATAAACAAAATTTTTTAAGCTTAAAAATAAAAAAAAAATCACTAATATTTCAATAAAAATCATCATAAACATAACATAATAAATATTATAAAAAAATGTATTCATTCAAGATAATATCATTGCTACAAATGAACATAAAATATTATATTAAAAAAAGAAAGAAATACAACAAAATCAAATAAATCAAGAAAATCCATAAAATTTAATCATTGTTTTCATGCTTGGCCTTTCAACATGGAATGAAATCCATGAGCTCAAGCAATCATAAAACTCACTAAAATAAGAAATCAAGCATGAAATCAACATAAATATAAGATTTTGGAAGAGAATTTATCTTGAAAGCTTGAAAAACATAAAAAACCTAAGTGAGTTTTATGGATTTTTGGAGTTTTTGGCTTATGGAAGTTATGAACTATTTTTAGGAGAATTTTTTCACTCTTTTTTCTTTTTTTTTTCCATGTGAGGGGATGGCAAAATGATGGATTCTTGAATCCATCTTGCCGTGAGTTTCTATCTATAATCCCTAAAAGTTTTCTTTCATTTATTATGTGTCATACTTTGTTAATTTTTTTATTTTTTATATTTGATTTGTTGAGATATGATTTGATTTTTGACAAATGGATTAGATTTAAATTTATAACTCTTATCTCCTTGTGATGTCAGGCATGATATCATTAATTTCTATAGATATTTTGAGTGATATTCATATATAATATGTAAAATTATGCTGTAAAAATTAACTATAAGAACTAAATTGTAAAAATTTAAAAATTATAATTTTTTTAAAATAAAATTTTATATGATCAATTTAATTCAATATAATGATAAAAAATGATTTTTATGTATAAGGAAAAAAATATTAAAAATAACAAACTTGTAAAATTTTACGAGAAAAACCTTTACTGAGAAAAATTATTTTATGTAAAAAAAATACAAAACTTATAAAATAAATTAAAATTTTCAAACTGATTTAAAATGGTTTAAACAATAATATTGGCATAATGCTAAAAATTATAAACTCAGAAAAATCTTACCAAAAAATTACGAGTAGATAACCTCATGTCTCGGAAAAACAAAAAATTCTAAAACTTATAAAATAAATTAAATTTTTAAAAATTATTTTAATATGAATTAAATAATAATATTTAGACAAATTTAAAAATTAGAAACTCAAAAAAAAATCTCACTAAAAAATTTACGGAGTATAAAACCCGTATCTCGATAACAAAAAAATTCTAAAACTCATAAAATAAATTGAATTTTTCAAAATGATTTAATATGGATTAAAAAATAATATTTAAAAAATTTTAAAAATAATATGGATTAAAAAAATAATTTTAAAAATCTTCTCAAAAAATTTACGGAGTAAAAAATTTCGTATTTTGGAAACAGAAGAATTTAAAAAAATAATGTAAAACTGATAAAATAAAAGAAATTTTTTGAAACTGATTTAATCTAAATTAAATAATGATATTTGAGGAATTTAGAAAATATAAACTTAGAAAAATCTTCTCCAAAAATTTCATGGAGTAGAAAACTCCGTATTTCAAAAACAGGAAAAATTTTAAAATTCATAACAAATAAGTGAATTTTGAAAAGCTGATTTAATGGTAGTTGAATGTGAATATTTAAAGAATTTTAAAATTTAAAACTTGAAAAAATTATACCAAAAATTTTACAGATAACAAAAAGTTTGTATTCTTGAACTTAGAAAATTTTTAAAAAATACATTAAAAATTATAAAATGAATTAAATAAATCATATTATTCAAAATATTAATTTATAAAATGATAAAGATGAAAATTCAAAATTCGAAATAATTTTACCAGAAAAAAGTTACAAGTACAATACTCGCAATACTTTGAAAAAAATTCAAAATTAATTACAAAAATGAGCAACTAGTCACCTTGTGGTCTAATATGCCAACAAAAATTTTTCATTGAGTATTTCTAATTTTTTGGAGTGCTTATCAGCATAAATACTACACAGCTATCAGTAAAAATATACGAAGGTCAAATTCCCAAACTTAACTAACAATTCTCAAAAAAATTGTCAAAATGAGAAATTTGACTATGATATCATTCGCAAAAATTGATTTTCAAATTTTGAAAAGAAAATTAAAAAATAATTTTTCTCTTAAATATTCATTTTGTATATCCAAAATTAGAGATCAAAATTTGACTTTTTTGTTACGTGAACTTACAGCTGTTTAAATTATGACTAAAAAGATCTTGAAAATGTCTTGTTCTTCTAAAAATAATCATTCCCAATGAGGATGGCAGTTAAGTTCTTGATCCTGGATATTCAAGATTATTGAAAATGAGATCCGGATAAAATTAAGTATCTACAAAAGGTAACTTGATGATGGTCAATCTAAAAATATTCCTAATATCCCAAAAAATCACTTTTCAAGGAAATAAATTTTCAAATTTGGGTCAATTACGCTACTAACAGGGCATGCAAGGAAAAAGGTGTGTCAAAATTCAAAAAATCATTCCAGACTCGTTTGGTATCAAAAAATTGCAAATAATACCTTTCCAGAAAGGGAATTCCATGAACATTTTAGGAAAAATGTTGGACGGATTTGGAAAAATCATTTAATGGGCCTAAAGAGACCAACCCAAATGCACGTTGTTAACTCTAAGGATTTCAGACAATTTAGGTTTGAAAAATCGTAACTCTTTCATCTGGACTGATCCAAGGGTGTACACGACCTCGTTTTAAAGATATTTGACACACTTTCAAAGAAAAATATTATGAAATTGATGAAAAATTATTTTGGATTTTAAAGTGATAGTTCAGTTTGTAACAGTGATGCTGCCAGTAGGGGATAAAGCAAAGTAGAGGATATTTCTTATTTTCTCTATGTTTACGATTCCAAACTCGAGTCATCGACATTCAAACATCCATGACTGAAGAGAAAGAGTGGCATGAGCATTGCGAACTCATTTGCACAGCCCCAGAGTAATTTGGGATAATGAAATAGCCCGTTGATCGTACCACTCAAGGTTTTGACTTAAAAACAAGGCACGAACATTTAAAGAACAAGTGCAAGGCCATTTTTGTTGGAAAATCAAAAGTTTTGAGCTCGTTTAATCAAGATTACAGATCTGGAAAACTTTATATTCCCTAAGATTTTTTAGTTAACTTTAAGTAAAATGCTAAGTTCATGCTAGTCCTCATTGATTGAGGTTAGCATGCTTGTCTTGGGGAGGTTTTGAAAATCAATTTTTTTTTACAGTGATCAAACATGCACTTTGACAAGGAGAAGATAACAAACATACAAGGGGATGGCACATAACATGAATGGGGATACTAAGTTTACCAATGGTCTAGACAAAGAAGGTGTTATGCACTTTGACAAGAAAATGTTATGAATGTTGAAAATGATAATGATTCATGACAAGATGCAAGCTAATGTATAAATATGCTTGAAATAGGTTAGGCTAAGGATTCATACATGGATTAATCATAACAAGATGCATGGATATGGTATAAAATGCATGAGCAAGAGCTATCAAAATAATGAGGATGAAATGAGGCATTTTGCACATCAAAGGGGCATTAAGGCATCCATATCCTAAACTACCACAACCAAAAGCCACAATAATGAATGGGAATCCTAAAAGGGTAATGGAAACATGGAGAGCTCACTAAAATTATGAAGATGCTGAAAAACAAAAAATGAAAGTTATAAAATAGGAAGTTATACTAACAAAACTTTAATTTTTGGCCAAATAGTTCGAGCAGCAAAGATGGATTGAATTCTTCTCTTTTCATTATTGTTACTAAGCAAGAAAAAGAGACAAACAATGAGGTTTTGGTTCTGGCCTGGATAAGGGTGATTTTTAAAATGTGTAGTGGTTGAGAATGAGTGTTTTGGGGCTGTGTTTGGGTGCTGAGTGAAGAGCTACGGGATTTGGTTTTCTTGATGTTTGAATGTGTTTTGGAAGCTGAAAATGAGCTAGAATCTCAATAATCTCAATTAAGATATAGGTGGTCTATTTATACCAGCATTTTGTTGCCAAATTAGAGGTGTTTTTGGTCATTTCTCAAGAGGGACAAAGTGATGCCAGCTTAATGGCTATAGAGTGGCTATAGGGAATAACTTGCTGCCAATGTGATGGACATAGGGTAACTGGTTTAAATGCTGAAATAATTTTCTAGCAAATAAAGTGGCTGATAGTGATCTTGGTCAACAAAATAGGGAGGAATCGGGTGATCATGTGACATTAACCTTTTTTATCCAATTCAAACTTCAAAAATGTTTTGATTAATTCAAAAGTCCAAATTCATAATCTTACATGGGTTTTGATCTTTTCTGATGCAAAGAAACGAGTTAAAATCGAGTTTTGGATCAATGGTGGATGAGTCAAAAATTCTCGAACCATGAAAAACGGCCTACATGTATCGATACATTGCAAAATATATCGATACATTTGGTCCAAAAACCTTGAGTGCATCAATACTATGAACCATTTATCGATATATGTTGATATGTATCGATACATTTTTTTATAGAATATACGTTTTGGTCTTGGCATGGCTTAGTATCGATACATAAGCTCATGTATCGATACATTTACATGTTGTATTGATACAAATGGGGACATTTCAAATTTTTGGATCGTTGAAGCATTTTATCGATAAAGAAGAACCATGTATCGATACATTCAAGCAAAATTATGAATTTTCTCATATCTTTTGTACCTAAACACCTTGAACTACCTCTTTTGATGCCATATTTTTGTATTTATCTTTGATATGATTTATAGGCCTTCTTAACCTCTTCAAAATACTTTTTCGTTGAGTGACATACTGCCCAGCGATCATCACCCCCTTTCACATCCATGCCCCAAGTTGCTAAAAAAATTAGCCCGGACAAAATAAGGTGTCTACAGTGTCACCTACCTATCTCAGTCCTTAAAGGGTAGGACATTTAACAAAGCCCACATAAGTTGGTGACACCTACCTACCTCGGTCCTTAAAAAGCATGACATTTAACAAAACCCACACAAGCTAGTGGCAACTACCTACCTCAGTCCTTAAAGAGCAAGATGCTTCCCTACCTTAAAACTTACGCAAGCTGGTGGTAACTACCTACCCCAGTCTTCAAAAAGCAGGATGCTTATCAAAGCCCACACAAGCTGTTGGCACCTATTTACCTTAGTTCACAAAGAGCTGGGTGTTTTCTTTACTTACCTTAAAAGCCCACACAAGCTGGTGGCATTTGTCTACCTTAGTCCATGAAAAGCTGGACATCTTTCTTTACCTATCTCAAAGCCTACACAAGTTGATGGCACCTATTTGAAAAAAAATCAAAAAACAACCTAGTAGGGAGGTCAAACCCTACAAAACTCATCAAAATCTTCTTTTCTGTAAGTTTCTTAGCCTATTTTGACATGACACTAAATAACTCTCCATTTCTTAGTAGGCACACAAATCCATCATCCCATCCAAATAAAATGGTGTCTATTTATCTTTGCCTTATTCCTAATACTTAGCAATAGCTAAAGAGGGGCAGCTGTAGACACCTTATTTCATCCGAGCCAGTTTCTGGCATCCTAGGAGTTAGGTAAAAGATGATAAAATCAAAAAATAAAAATAAAAGCTAGGGGACAACTGTAGGGCGCTGTGTCGCCAGGCATTATTAGGTGACATGGCGCCAGGCGAAAAAATTTTTTGGTGAAGGTCTGAAATGCCTATAGGCTATTTTAAAGAAAAATATAAAAATGAGGCATCAGAGGTGGTGTCAATAAGGTCACGACTACACAAGTCAATTTCCCATTGTTTATGACCAAGTTGAGGTTAATCGAGAAGCCACAAGTACGTGTAAGTTATATTGGGGTGCAAGTACTGATACGTGGCTTTTACGATGCAAAAAACTTAGGTTTTCAGGTGTAGTATCAACACAAGAGGGCTTGGTATTGAGACCCAAGGTGTGGTATCGATACCTAGAATGTTTGTATCGATACAGACCTTGGCAGTAGCTAAAGTTGTGATTTTTGGCAAAATATATCGATACACAAGCATGAGTATCGATGCAAATCCATGGAGTATCGAAATAGGCCTCTAAGTCTCCAGACTGGAAACATTTTTTACTCTGAGTATCGATACAAATTGTATCGATACAACATGTTTTGCATCGATACACTAAGGCATTTTTGCCTAGTTTAAGCCACATCGATTTAAACATGTTTTTGCATCAAGGAATTATCATAAATCATAGCAAACCCTAACTATAGGCTCATCAATGGATTCAAACAAATTTTTGGAGCCCAAACAATTAATGACAAAGGTCACTTTCATTAAATATATGGGTGTAGGAGGGTATGGTAGGCGTATCTCTAATTACAGGCTATCATAGCCTTCATGCTTCTTTGCTCATCATACAGCCTCTTTTCATAAATCTTTTGCCATATTCCTTCCATATTCACATATCAATTTCATATTTAAATGGTCACCTTAATGTGCCTTAGGTATGTTCAAATATTTTTCTTGTGTTTTAAGGAGACTTATGAAATAAAAATGTTGTCTTGACAATTACATCATCCACTCCTTTGTATAAACATGTTTATACCACCTCTATGCACCCTATTTGTCATCTTCTTGCATCTATGTCACCTATTTCTATGTCAAAATGTCATTTTTGCATATTTGCATGTTTAATCCATGTTTATCTTCGTATATGCTATATTTTGCTCATGATATCTCCATTAAAATGCTTCCTTGTTTCTCACAAACTGATTTTTAGAAACATCCCCAAGTTCATGTTACGTCCAATAGATGAAGAGTAGCATGGACTTAATGTTTTCATCAAATTAGTCTCCCAATCTTGGGGGCAAATCAACATTTCAGCTCTAGATTCATGGGGAAATAGGTTCATTTTTTTAATAAAAAGGACAAATCCTTTTTAATATTAATCCTTGATATTGAGTCTCATGTTCCTTTTGGTAACATGGTCAATGGGTTGTTTCATCATCCCAAACTACTCCAGGATTATGGTATAAACTTGTGAAGCTTGTGTTACTTTCTGCCATGGACGTTCAGACGTCCTAAGCCCGAGTCTCTCTTCAAAAAAATTGGAATATCGAATAATCCCCTTGTTTTTGCTTTGGCAGCATTGTAGTCCAAAAGTGAAAAATCATTTTCAAACTATAAAATATTTTTTTATTTTTCTAATATTTTTCCTTTAAAGGGAATCGAATTACCTTTCAACGATGCCTTATTTGCCCTTAGATCATCCCGGATGATGGAGTTATGACTTTTCAAACCTTTATTGTCTAAAACCCCTAGAATAAGCATGTAACATTTTGTTTGGGCCATTATGGCCCACCAGATGATTTTTATGAAATTTCTAAATATTTTTCCCAAAAAGTTCACAAAATACCCTTTTGTGATAGGTATTATCTATGATCTAATGATCCTGGATAAGCTTAGAATGATTTTTTGAAATCCAACATCCCCTTTAAATTGCACATGCTGCTATTGCTGAGACGAACCTAACTTCGAAAATTAATTTCGCCTAAAAAGTGATTTTCTAGAATTTTATGGAATATTTTTATATTAAACCTTATTAAGTTACCTTTCAAACGGTAACTCATTTACCCCCTGAAGCTTTCAGATGTACCCAAAAAATGCGAGAATATACCTATTTTTAACTTAATTTTTGAATTTTTTTATCAAAACATTCAGATGTCTCGAAATACGTCCAGTTGACTCCCCACAACATTAGCCCCTTTTGACTCAGATCAAAATTAAAATAAAAAAATAAGATTTCTTATTAAAATTTTTGCTAATGGAGATACTCCAACTCCATTACTCCAAAGGGGATACTCCAACCTTATTTTAATTAAAAATTCAAATTTTCTCTTTGTTCCTAAATGTTTTCCTAACTTTGGGGATACTCTAACCTCACTACTCAAAAAGGATACTCTAACCCTTTTTTTTTCATCAAAAATTCAAATTTTCACCTTAATATTAACTATTTTCATAACTCTATTTTAGGAGATACTCCAACCCCGCTTTTACCTCAAAAACTTAATATTGTCTTTCTTCTGGATGCCTCAAATTGTTTAGATAAAAATCATCTTCGTTCTTCAAATTACCACCAAATATAGACTGGTCTCTAAAATTGTCATCTCAGCTATTATTCAATAATCGAAGGCAATTATGAGATATATTTCGATCATCCCTTCCTTTTTATGTTCTTTTATTTATGATTGCTTGTTTATGATATTATTATATTTCTCATTTTTTGCCTTACTAACTTTTTTTCCTTTTATAGTGACGATTGTACATTCATACTTAAAATTTGTTTTCCACTAAAATTTACAAGGGGATGTTTCATGTTAGTATCTCTCCAGTGCCTAATACGAAACATCTAATTTTTTTAAAATCTAATCCGAGCATCATTTTCACAAAAATCCCTATGTACTTCACATCTTTGAGGCGCATATGTGATCTAATTTTCTTTAAAAAAACTCATATTTCCATTTTCTAAAACTTTATGCATTAAAGAGTATCATATCTAAATAGAGACCGAATGGAATCGATTTAACCGAGACCAAATTGAAACATAGTTAGTAGGTACCAATTTTGGACGACATGGGGAATTTTTGAACTTTGTAGACCTTGAAATCGGTGTTTCAAGTTTCCTAACTTGTAATATTATTTTCAATAGGAATCCAATTTTGCCTAGCCTAAAATGATCATGGCAACTCCAAATTTATGATGGCCATTTCGTGGTGGCCATCTAGGTCTAATTGGATAAGCAACTCATCCAACAGTCGCTATCCTTTTCATATTATCACGCGTAATCCAAATCCCTATTAAAGGATAGCTCAAAGGCTTGACCACAACCAACCATCATTTATTTTTAAGTCGAGAGCGCTATGCCCTTTGGATCATCTAAAGTTTTAAAGGTCGGGCACGTGGCGATAACTACTTAATGGATATCGATTTACAGTTTAGGATTAGTAGTTTTTTACAGGGATTTAGAATATAACTTAGTTGTTTCTCGATGATCAAACACCAATTTCAAAAGTGTTAAAGTAGATCCGTATAAAGTCCTCACAAAATGGTTTCCTTACAATTGAGAAATCAAGTAATTTATACATAAAGATTTTCCCATATAAAAGAATTTACCAGGTTATTCTAAAATAATTTGTTAGTAAAGTGAATATACTATGTTGCTGCCATACTGCCACTTGACTGTTTGCCTTACCTATTTGCAAATGGATTTTCCTCCGTTTGAAATCTTCTTGATAGTTTAATAAATACACTATATCTGCTAAGACCCCATTGACATCAAGGACAATGAGTTTCTTCATATTTCCCTTAGGTTGGGGATTATTATAATTTAGTCCCTACCATTCATATTTAGTCCATATCATTGGTTGGTCTATATATAATAATTTTTTATCATAAGCCATAACTAAACTAAGCAATAGCGAGAAAAAAAGGAAAAATGACATCAATGAAGACCTTTCCCAGTTCATATATGTAACTAGTAAGTTCTATATACCTCATCAATCTATTCGTGCTCCCCTTTAGCAAGGCCAATGCTGTCTTCATTTACAGTTTCTCTTGAACTAAAAAATTGGGTAGATAATTTGCCTGCAACTTCTTATCTTACAAAGTTATCAAGAAAACCAATATGTCTGCCCATGCTTATGACATCTGACCTTATTACTACCATGTGTTATTCTATTTTGTCCATTTTTGTCCTCAGTGACTCTATGTTATCCCACAAGTCTAACATGGTTGGTGAGTCTTCATTTTTGGTAGGTACGCTTGATATGACCGGCCCTAAATATCATCCTCCTGAGTTTAACCTTTTCTTATGCTTACTTTTTGCCGCATTCACTTGATTCCCTCAATCAAAGTTAAAGCCAGCCCTTTTTCAAGCTGGCCCTCCTTATTCTATAAGTTTTAACACTGAAGTTCATTCTTCATTCATGGCACTAACTCTAAAACATTGTAGGAACTTAAATATAATGGATGAATACTGAAGTATTCTCCAATTTATGTTGTAGGTTGTTCTAATTTTTTATGCAATAATGAAATAGAAATTAGGATTTTTGCCTCTCATCAAGTAAGACATAAGCCATATGTCTTTGTAAGTCATCGTGGCAAATTTCCTTCTTCTGGGGATCAATTTGTGAACTAGGATCAAGTGCAGTAGCTTTTCATGTATATACAGGCTATTTACATTAGTCTTAAATCATTGCAAAGATGTGTCCTCGAATACGATTTTCGCATGATCTAATATGGAGCCACTCATATACGGTTCATATTGACTATAAAGCATAAAATCCACACTAAATGCTTCACACAAACTTCTAGAACTAACTAATAGTTTCTTCCTGCCAATATATATGTGAAAATAATTGACATTCGAAATCTCAATAATGTTTTAGAGACGTTCTGCTACATTATCATTTATTCCTATGTTAATGTTATTGTAAAATAATCATACTAATCTCTTACAGTCTGATGGTTCCAGCAAATTTCGCAACCAATGGAGTTTCAAAGTATCAAACTATGGAAAATTGATTTGTTAAAGAAATGCCATCCTTCAAGCACCTTTTTCAATGCAAACCCATCATTAAAGTAGCATTCCTGCTCTGAAAATTTGAAGTCCTTTATGGTTTCCCAAGGTTAAACCTGTGTAAGAGTCTGAGTTCCACCTTTGTTTCTTGATGGTCAACTGTCTAGTTTTCTTTCACTTTATGAGCCTTCTTTTGAAAGTATGTCTAGATGCCATGTCTAACTTTAGGACAAGTTTTAACGTGTGGCACTAGTGACCGTTAATTTGAGATTATATAACCGAAAGGTTTTAGGTTTCAAGGTGTTTTAGGGAGTTAGTTTTATTGTGTTAGAGGGTGTCAATTCCTAGGTAAATCCCAAAAATTATTTATTTCTTATGTTCAATAAGGAGTCATTTCTAAAAGTAAGAAGGATCGATTCCTTTCCTAAGGTGTGAGCCATTTATTCAAAGCATGTTATCAGTTCCCTCTTGATGTGGGCATCGGTTGTGAGATAAATAGAGTTAGCTCCCTCCTTATACGAGAGTTGTTTCTTTAAAGCATGGTGTCGGTTCCCTCTTAATGTGGGAGCCGATTATGAGATAGATGGAGTTCGTTCCCTCCTTATGTGGGAACCGATTCTTTAAAGCATGGTGTCAATTTCTTCTTAATGTGGGAGCCTATAGTGAAATAAATGCAGTTGATTCCCTCCTTATGTGGGAGCCGATTCCTAATAAAGCATGGAGTCGGTTCCCATAGAAGTAAAAAAGATAGGTTTCAATCCTAAGCTGTGAGCCACATACTTTTTCTACAAATTATTCCTAATTGTGCACATTTTCCACTACTAATAAATAATTAGAAATAAATAATAATATAGATAGACAATTTAATAATTTATCTATTATATAATAAATAATATACCATATCAATAATACTGCTTTCAAATATAATTTCCTATTTTTTAGTTTTTTACTAAAAATTATGTCCACATAATAATATACCTAAATTATATTATTATATAATATTAGGGTTTATATAAATCTAATGTAGATAATATCATTTCCTCTCATCATTTTTAATTTACTATAATGTGTACAATAATTTTACATCAATTATAATAATTAATAATGTAGATAATATTAACGTGAATCATAATATAGGTATTTAATCATTTACATAATATGTATGGATGATATAGATTCCTTACACTTCTATAATGATCAAATTGATATATATATATATATATATATATTTTACTATTAAGTAAAAGGGGATATTTTTGTGCATTAGAGTGTTTTGTAATGTGATTCGTTACTAAATGGTGTGAGCTGGTTCCTTATGCCACATAAATGGTTAACAGAATAACGTTTATGCTCCACATTCACTTTACCACATTTACTCAGATATAAAGCCATATGTCCACTTATATGCCCTTTACATAATTTTTCTAAAATTACACCGATACTCAACTATGCTTTTGTTTGCGTACTTTGAAAGTTTTCCTCCACATCTAAAAGCCATTATTTCTTTTGTTGCAAGTTTGTCTGTACATAGCAGCATTGGTCAAATCCCCTCCTTTCGCATAACCTCCTTTATTAAGGGATTCCTGTCTTCTTGCCCCCCATTTAAGCTACTCTTGCCACTTCTCCTTTTGGACTACCCAATCACAGCTCATATCATTCATTGAAAAGAACTAAATAGAATCAAATTTCTTATCAACACATATATATATACATATGCTTGACTCAACTATGTTGATTTCTAATTAGGGGTTTAATGGTCAGTGGTGCTTAGTAATGTAGAAATGAGTTATATGCATATATATTTGAGGGTTTCAGTGCAAGCTTTGAGGCAGAAAATGCCTATGTGTTGGAGTTGTGGAGTATCGAAAGTGCCCTTTGCATATAGAATTTTATGTCTAAAAAACTAAACTAGCAATGACTTCATCCACTCCAAGCAAATGAGTTTATTGTTATTGCCATATTATAGGAGATCATCATTATCGGTAACTCTATCGAATATCATGGTGGACCAAGAGTTGGAATGATGATTAATGAGAACACTAATCTCAAAGCATTATGCAAAAGATTAGGGATAAATTGGCAATGAATGTTGACCATCATATTTTTATGTATACATTAGGCTCTAGTCCAATTTTGCTGATATATTTGGTTAATGATGCTAGTTTGAAAGACTTGGTCAAGTTTAGTGATAGGAAGTCCAATTTGTATATATTAGACTAGGAAGACTTTCATATGCCTCTATTGGACAAGGATGAAGGTCATTTATCCTTAAAGCTACCTTTGATGAAAAAGCCACCAAGAAGGACAAAAGTGAAGCGAATAAAATCATAATTTATTAAGAAATATCCTATACAACATTCAAAATGTAAGCAAGTTGGCCATAACTGTGCTTTATTTAGATCCCCAAATCCATGTAATATCTAAAAAGTTTTACTGCAAGATGGATAAGTTTGACACTATAGGTATAATTATTTAAGCTATATCTTCATGCAAACTTTTATTCATGTTGGTTGTCACTTTTATATGCAGGATGAAGGTTGCAAACCTTGGGCTGCCATCATCCTAGAAGTAATATTTTGAAAATTTTTGCACATTGGATAGTATCTGAATGTGATAGATAGCCATCTTATCTCAAAACAAGTCATGTACTTATAGGTGTAGCCATAAGATAATTTATTTGGGATGTTTTTATTCTGTGCCATTACAATCCAATGTATGTCCATATATAGTTGCAACTTTTGTATGCCTGTACATGTTTGTTGTATTCAGAATTGTGTACATAGGTGTGGTTAGTAATGAACAATCCACGCCTATTATTGTATGAAATCCTATTATGTAACTAAATAACAATTGTACAAATGATGAAGAATAGCAAACTATTGAATGAAATGTATGTAGATTATGCAGGTTCTATTTTCATAGTATATATAGTATTATACTATTGTTTTATGATATCATTAATCTAACAAGTTACGGGAATTCCATTTATTTGATATAAATTATGAATTTATACAATGACCATGGCCCTTTATGGCTCCATGTTATAAGCCATCTTCTCTATATATCATTGTAACATGAATGTATAGATGACTGTGAATGAATGTACATATGAGTATAAGTGAATACATAGATAGCCATAAATGAATGTATATATGAGTGCAACTCAATGAACGAATGAGCAAAATTGAATGTCGACTAAACAAGTGATTGTAAATCGTACAAAACTATGAAAAAAAAGTTGTTCATATTAGCAAAGTTGTGCATATAACTGTATGTATAAATGTCTAAGTAAATGTAAATATTACCAGAAGAACAATGAGCCAATGTATAGTAAATCTTATGACCGTAACTCATATGAAAATGATTATTAATAATTGTGCACATTTCTTGGATCAATAATTCCATAAATCACATAAGATGTACATATGTTCATAAGTTAAAGTATACATTTGAGCATTATTGTATTTCTTTCATAGAATGTAAGTGTTACAAAAGCCCGTTCCTTCAGTAGCAACTATTTTAGACAAATGGTATGTAAATCAATCCATGCATAGAAATACAATCGTAAACGGATAAAAAAATGTATTCCTAAAAATTTTATGTTCTACTGTAGCTATTCGAGGCTGTGTTGAAGCATGGAATTTCAGCCTATCTTGTGGCAAAATAGTATCTTCCCTCACCTTCTGAAGTCATAACAAAAACTACAATATCATTTAGCATAGATGATGACAATCGATGGTTACAAGTTAAGAGAATGACAAAAGACAAACAAAATAACAACTACTGCCAAACCTTACTACCCATATTTTTCCTTGATATACACTGATGCTCAGGGGAGAATAGTAGTCAACAACGAAAGCACTCACCCATGATGGAAAGCACTGGGTAATATAAGACAAGGACTTGATCTGTGACATATACATGCTTTCGATGCCCTAAACTAGCTTGGATGATATGTAATCAGTCTTTGTGAGAAAAGAAGGAAATCCATTATGCAATAAGCAAAGCATTGAAGCCCCCTACACATCTAACATTCAGTTTAGGGTAAATTCCACTATGTACATATGACATATCATGGTAATATACATTAAAACTCAACTATATATAACCTTAAGTAAATGTACAGGTGATGATAAATAAATGTACGAGTAACTATAACTGAATGAATGAATGATTAAAACTCAATGTACAATTGACTATAATAAAATATACAAATAACTAGAAATAAATATACAAAAACCTAAAACTGAATCTAAGCTAAACTATATGGCAATTAACCATAAAAAAAATGTCAAAGAGTAATTGTGCACATTAGTTGGACATCAGATATGATAATTTTGTAAGATGTACGTATGCTAATTAGTTAATATACACTTAACCATAACACACATTTGGCAGTATGAGCATAAAGGAATGCACTTACGTATTAGATGTGCATATGAAACATTAAAAGTCAATGTGTATACTCATAAGTAAATGTACATTTGACCATAAAATACATTTAGCTATATGAGCATAAAGGAATGCACTTCTGCGTTAGATGCGTATAGAAAAAATTAAAAGTCAACTGTGTATACCCCTAAGTTAATGTATAGGTGATAATAAATGAATGTGTAGATGAGTATAACTAAATATACAAATGACGATAACAAAATATACAAATGATCAAAAATGAATGTACAGCACTTTAAAATGGAATCTACGCTAAACCATATGGCCATGAACAGTATGAAAATGTCAAAGAGCAATTGTGCATATTAGTTGAACATCAGATATAACAATCACGTAATAAGTTAACGTGCATTTGACCATAATACGCATTGGGTAGTATAAGCATAATGGAATGCGCTTACATGTTAAATATGTGTAAGAAACATTAAAAGTTAAATTTTGGTACAAATGCCTTGATGTTCATAGGACGATGAATGTGTATATGAATCACTATAACTGAATATACACATAAGTATAAAAATGTAAGAATGAATGTAGCTAAGTGTGTAGATGACCAGAAATGAATGTACAAGACCTTAAATAGAATCTACGCTAAATTGTATGTCAATGAACCGTATGAAAATATTAAAGAGTAATTGTGCACATTTGTTGGACATCAGATATGGAAATCATGTAAAACGTACATATGCTACTAAGTTAATGCAGATTTGATTATAACACAGATTTGGTGGTATGACCATAATGAATGCACTTAGATGTTACATGTGTGTAGAAAACATTAAAAGTCAACTCTATATATCTAAGTAAGTATTTAGATAATAATAAATGAATGTATAGATCACCAAAATTGAATGTACTAACGAGTATAACTAAATGTACAAATGATTATAATAAAATATACAGATTACTAGAGATGAATGTACAGCACCTTACAATCGAATCTATGTTAAACTGTATAGCCATGAATCATATGAAAATATCAAAAAGTAATTATGCACATGAGTTGGACATCAGATATGAAAATCATGTAAGATGTACATATGCTAATAAGTTAATGTACATTTGACCATAATACACATTAGGCGATATGAGCATAATGGAATGCACTTGCACGTTAGACGCGTGCAAGAAACGTTAAGAGCCAAATGTTGGTACCATGGCTTGATGTTTATATGACCATAAATGAATATACAGATCACTATAACTAAATATACAGCTAAGTATAACTAAATGTATGAATGACTATAGCTCAATGTACAAATGACAGAAAATGAATGTACAAGACCCTAAATCGAATCTACGCTAAACCATGTGATAATGAATTGTATAAAAATGTTAAAGAGCAATTGTGCACATTAGATAGACATCAGATATGGCAATCACATAAAATGTACATATGCTAATAAATTAATGCACATTTGACCATAACACGTATTTGACGATATGATCATAACGGAATGCACTTGCGTATTAGACGCATGTAAGAAACATTAAAAGTCAACTGTGATACCCCTGAGTAAATGTATAGGTGATGATAAATGAATATATGAATCATCATAATTGAATGTACAGATGAGTATTAACTAAATGTGTAAAAGACTATAACAAAATGTATATGTAACTAGAAATGGATGTACAACACCTCAAAAACCAAATCTACAATAAACCATATGGCTATGAATCGTATAAAAATGTCAAAGAGCAATTTTACACCTTAAAAACCAAATCTACGCTAAATCATATGGCTATGAATCGTATAAAAATATCAAAGAGCAATTTTACATATTAGTCAGACATCAGATATGATAATCACATAAGATGTACATATGTTAATAAGTTAAGCTACATTTGACCATAACAGACATTAAGCAGTATGGATGCACTTACACATTAGATGTGTGTAGGAGATATTAAAAGTCAAATGTTGGTACCCATAAGTAAATCTAGATATAACGATAAATAAATGTATGGATCACCATAACTGAATAACAGATGAGTATAACTAAATGTACAGATAACCATAAATAAATGTATAAGACCTTAAAACTGAATTTACGCTAAACCTATGATCATGACTCGTATGAAATTGTTAGAGAGCAATTATGCACATTAGTTGGACACAAGATATAACAATCATGTAAGATGTACATATGCTAATAAGTTGTGTACGTTTGACCACAACACACATTTGGCGGTATAAGCATAATGGAATGTGCTTACGCATTAGATGTATGTGGGAAACATTAAAAGTCAAATGTTGTTACCCATAAGTAATTGTACATATGACAATAAATGAATATACAGATCACCATAACTAAATGTATGGATGATTATAACTAAATGTATGAATGACTACAACCAAATGCAAAAATAACCATAAATGAATGTAGAGGACCCTAAAATCAAATATACTCTAAATCGTATAGCCATGAACTATACCAAAATGTTAGAAAAAAATTGTGCATATTAGTTGGACATCAAATATGACAATCACATAAAATGTACAGTAGCTAATGAATTAATGTACATTTCACCATAATTAAATTTGTTTATGGTGATAATGGAATGTACTTACATGTTATATGCATGTACGAAACATTAAAATTCAAATATATATACCTATAACATACACTAATAACTGAATGTACAGACCACTGTAACTAAATGTACGATGACTATAGCTATATGTACAGATGACTATAAGTAAATGTACAAGTGACAATAAATGAATGTATGGATTATAGAAATCAAACATACCCTAAACTATATGACCCTTAACCGTATTAAAATGTCAAATAGCGATTGTGCACATTATTTAGATCTCAAATATGACAATTCACGTAAGATGTACATATGATAATAACCTAATGAACCTTAAACAAATATCTATCACCCTAATTGTATAAAAAAGTCAAATATTAAATGTGTACATTACTTGGAATGATGATATGGCAATCACTTAAGAAGTACATATGAGCATAAATGAATCTACATTTCACATATTGAATAACCATATGACTATGGGAAGTTAAAAAGGTAGTCACCTTGGTAGAAAGACTGATAATTTGTTGAAAGGCATTAGGCAACTACTCATTTTTTAAGTCATCGAACATACCTATTACAGCTGCAACTATTAAACTACAATAAATATGTTCATAGTAGAACACTAAAATCGATAAACCATGGTAATTAACCTTACACTAATATGACTCACAGATCCCAAAATGTCCATTTTAGCAGTAATTGTAGTAGAGAAGTACTTCGAGTATCTAGAAGTTTGACACAGCTAAGATGATCAAAATCATTACAAATGTAACCTTGAATGTTCTTTATCAAATAGCAAAAATAGATATGATCATTTTACATATTGATTGGTTTGATAACAATTAAACTCTATATTATTACATAGAATAAGGTCTCACTATACATATCCCAATAATGAAAAAAACAATGACCTCTAATTCATTAAGATAATATTGATTTCTATACAATAACATATGTTGGCCACAATCCCTACATCTTAAACAAATCAATTTCATAAATTTCATCTCTGAATCATTTTCTTAGTATAGAAGCATTAATCACATAAGGTACGAGTACTAAATCTATTACTGAATCTTAGTATACATATAAATCTAACTGATTTTGCTTTTCACCAACAAAATTGGGCAGATTTCCAAATGACGTACATAAGATTCCCAAATCTATAAGATTTTACCATTATGCTTTTATAATATATTCAATTACTATAAATCAATTTCCTAATTATAAATACCATTAACTCTCTTTGGATTCTTCATAATCAACTACCCAAAAAAATTACAATCGTCACATGTAAATTATTTTTTCTAAATTCTTGCTAAATCCCAATAACCATAATCAATTAATTATAACTAAAAATGTAATGCTAAAAACCTAAAGTAATAAGAACATACGTTTATATTCTTGGCCTATAGCTTTCTCTGGACTAATGTTCTTGGTAAGGATAGCCTCCACACCAATAGAAAAATAGAGGATAACGGGAAGAGAAAGGATATTAGGGATGAAATTATGGTGATATTCATGGGACGTAGACTATTTCAAAGACAAAGCTTTATTTCACCTCTGGACTTCACTGGCCACCTTTGTCCAAAGTTGATAAGGACTCAATAGGTAATCCATTTTCTTTAAGCTTTCTTCTTTGTTTTAAAAACTTAAATACAAAAGAATAGCTAAGGAAAGGGGAAAAAAAGATGGAAAGTGTATTTTCATTCAGGGTACCCTGATAATTTTTATTTTTTAATTAGTATTTTGAACAATTGATTTTTTTTATTTAATAATTATTTACCATTTCACTTTTTTTCTTTATTATCAATCCATCATAACGTTTTGGAATTCTCCCTTTTGTTACATACCTTATTATACATTAATTTTTTTTTATGGTAATATAAGTATCGAAAACTTTATTCTTTTAATATGTGTGTATATATATATATTGCTCCCATTTGTCGTGGCAGGCCCCGAGAGAAATTGCAGGCCTAGACCAAAAAGTAGAATAATAAAAAACCCAAAAGAGAGAAAAACGAAGAAAAAGGTAAAAGAATTAAAGAAATGGCAGAGGAAGAAAATGTAATTTTCTTGTTTTTTTGGCTCGAGTATTTTTCTTAATGTGGAGTATGGTTATGGAATCCAGAGCTAACAGCAGACATTGGTGTGACTGTTCTTCTTCTTCGTCGATCTGTAAGTTTCTTTTTTTTCTTTGTTCCCAAATTTCTAGTCCGGTTTTTGGGTGCTCAATTCAAATTTGAATCTCCATTTTTTAAGATTGTCAGGAAATTTCTAGGGTTTTTGGTTGGAGCTCTGGATCTTGTCATCCTTCGATTTGATTCACGAGGTTGGGAATTTCTCTAGTTTTTTGTTTTTTTTCCTTTCATTTGTAAGTAAAATGTTAAAATGTGTTTTCGAAATTGGGCGGTTTTAAGCGGAAAAAGGAAAAAGTTTACTCTTCAGTGCTATGGAACATAGAGGAATTAGAAATGTAGGATTTAGATTATCCTACCTTAGTTACTGAAGTTAGCCCCTAGTAGGCATTGATAGTTAAGAAATCAATCACCATGACCCTTATTTTGTAGTTTTCTTATAATCGCAGTTTTCTTTCATGGAATTTCATTTTTATTAATTATCTTCTCTGAAGTTCGTTTTCTTACGGTGAAAATAGCATTTGAAGCTGACATTTTTTTCAACTTCCATTTTGGCTTTAAGTGCATAAGCCGTTTGTCTCTTTTGTTTTTTCAGGTTTAGTAGATTCTTGCTTCTAGTGTCTGTATCTAGATCTATAGCGTTTCATAATGACAGAACTAAGCTCAGCAGATGTGATTTTGGACTTTTTGAGGAGAAATCGCTTTACAAGAGCTGAGGCAGCTTTACGAAGTGAACTTTGTAACCGACCTGATCTGAATGGATTCTGTCAGAAACTTACCCTTGAGGAAAAGGACTCCGGCAAGGTTCTAGAAGAAGAAAACGGGGAAAAAACAGTGGGTGAAAGTCATCATTCAGGTTCTCAAAACAGTGGTGGGGTCTCCGAGGAACTTATAGTGAAAGAGATAGAGTGTGGGGCTGGCAGAAATGGTTCTGAAAACAAATGGAGAAGTACTGCTTCTACCAGGGAGTGTAATAAGCCTAATGAAGGAAAAGTGACAAGTGATGAGATTTTCACTGTCTCTAAAAATTCAGAGGATGCTGTACTCAATTTGCAGTCGTGGAACTTCAATACGAGCAATGGTCCTTATCTGTTAAAAAATGATGGTATTTTGAGTGACAGTAGCTTTTCGGAGCTAGAGAAACCCAACCAGTTAAGATATTGTACAGCTGAAGCTCCTGACACGGATAAAGGCGATATTAAATCTGGAGAAGAGATTACCTTTTCAGGTGAAATGAAAACTTCATGGCTTGGAAATACTAGCAAAGGTAGTGTAGCTTATAAGTATGACAAGGTTCATGCCTGTGAAAATAAGGAGCTTGATCAGCAATTTAAGACTAGCATTGCATACTTAAAGGACAACTTTGCTGATAACAGCAGATGGTCTAGAACTGAGGAATCTGGAAGTTCATCTTCAGAGATATGGAAAGATTGTTCTGTCAAGTCTGTTTTTCCATTCCGTAAGGCGGATGTATCAATCGGTTATGATAATGCTTGTGCTTCAGATAAGAGACAAGGAAAGAAGAAAGCAGATGTGCATGATGTTAGGGCAGCAATTAAAGAACAGGTGGATGAGGTCGGAAGGGCTCTAGTCTTTGGGAAGTCTCAAGGCAATGCTGAGCAAAAAGGTATAAACAGATTGGCCTTCCCTCTTGCGTACGATAATCCAAAGGAAGAGTTACCTAGGTTGCCACCAGTTAAACTGAAATCGGAGCAGAAGTCATTGAGTTTTAATTGTGAGGAAAAGTATAAGTGTGCTGGCCCAGGTGCAAAGCTCACTAGCACTGACAATTCCTTCCTTATAGGGTCCTATTTGGATGTTCCCATTGGGCAAGAGATGAACTCTTCAGGTTAGCTCACATATTGATATGGTTATTTGATGTTTTGTTCTTACAGAGATATTTGATTTTCTT
The DNA here is from genome assembly GCA_038381835.1 of Adansonia madagascariensis. Taxonomy (NCBI): domain Eukaryota; kingdom Viridiplantae; phylum Streptophyta; class Magnoliopsida; order Malvales; family Malvaceae; genus Adansonia; species Adansonia madagascariensis. The sequence continues at coordinate 10,299,815 of JBBYHL010000012.1, forward strand.
TAAACTAATGACTGCAAATTGTCGGCTAAGTATCTAAACTTTATTTTTCTACTCTTTCCTTTTCCGTATTTGATTTTTGGTTTGTTTTACCTTCTGGGGAGGATATATGTAATGTATGTTTCTAAGTTTCTCACTGCCAAATTCAAGAGGGAAAATGTTTCTGTGCTTTTTGTTCACTTCCAAATTATCATTGTTTTTCTAGTTTTTATATCAGATCTTACCAGGTTTAGTTTGTGTGAAGCCAGGCATAACTAAAGAAGTAAAAGGAAAAGAAATAAACAGCATGAAGATAGCTTACCCTGAAATTTCAAAGATCTAAAATATATTAAATAACGTTGTGGAATGTTTTGATTTGACATTTGATGATAGTTTATGAGTAGCTTTATTTAGAGTTGTGCATAAGTACTAGAATTATTAAGTTACTTAAAACTTCTCACTTGGACATTTTGGACAGCCATTAAAAATATTTATAGTTAATTGTTATAAGTGAACTTTAACTTTGGAAAGTGTAAGTTATTGTTAGAAAGGGCAGATTTAACAAAATTATTTGGTCGTTTAGGGTTGTAATATGAGAAGTCTGTGATTGTAGCTAGTTAGTAAATTATAGTTTTAGGAATTATTGGTCCTTTTGGATAGTAACTCAAAGGTGGAGTTTGGTAGCTAACGATATTATGCTGAGGTGGCAAATGAGTGAGCTCATATTCTTTAGTTTTGGCTCCTTTAATATTTGGGTTGTTTTGGGTTAGGGCTAGTTTTAAGTTGTTTTAAATTTTATACTACCAATTTGACATAGTTTTCTTGTTTCGGTTATCTTGGGTTCAAGCTTTTGATTTTTTAGGTTTGTGTTTGAAGTTCACACTTGTTTTCACCTCTAATATTATGATTTCTGAGAAGATTTCCTAGGGACACTTCAAAGTGGATTCTAGGTTTCAAACTACTGCTAAACTTGTCAAGGGAAGGAATAAAAACTTATGCCTCTCACTTAATATCTTAGGTTTTGCACCTGGCGTTGTTAAGTTGGTTAACATGATCCTAGATGAAGCATGGAGTTTTCAAATATTTCTTAAACTTGGTTTTAATTAATTGAAAGCATCTTTTTTAGATTTTAATTATTTCAAATACCAGGGGAAATTTGGTGAGAAGAGTAAGCATGACTCCACATGTGCCAGAAACCACTAGGCTGAAGAGTGGTGGCTATTCATTTAAAGGAGCAATGAATGCATGCAGGCTGCTAGTGTCCTTAGTCCTGCAATAACTTGATAACAAGAAATAAAATGTTTTAATGTTGGTTGATAATTAAATATTGATATCGGGACTAAAGTAATAACCCAATTGCCCAATGAAAGATCTTTAATGGACTTATCCCTCAAGATGTAGCAATAAGTAGCAAATTTTTAGATTATCAGGATAACTGTGTGGTTAAAACGGAAATTAGAAATGCATAAAACCTGAAAGACAAAAGGAATATTTGTTAATATCTGTTCTAACTTATGTACGGTCCTAATCAGCCTAACAATTGAAATGGTTACAACTCTAATTTTTCTTGATATTTAAATTGTGTTTGCATTACAGGTATTATGAAGCCAAGCTGATACAATGTTAGATTTAAGCTAGGCTCAACTGGAAAACTTGAGGCTTGCTCTTTATTTTTTTATACTTGCTATTGACTTGCTTGAGCTCGATGAATTACGCTTGATTATCATTGACTTAAATAAGTAGCTTGAGACTTGTTTGAGGCTTGAGCTCTGTCTAACTAGTAAATATTATACTTTATTTATATAAAATATTACAAAATATTTAAAAGTTGAAAAGCTTGGTGAGCTCACTATTAAATGCTTGACGTTAGCTTGACAATTGAATGAGATGAACTTGATTATTGATTGAGCAAAGCCCGGGTAGCTAACAAGTTGCTTGACTTGATTACACTGCTAGTTTTGCATTGTAAAACTATTTGATACTCTTAACAATGCTGTAAAATTATTAAGTACCTAATGTTTGGCGAGGTTTTCTGATGCTATTCATTGGTAACCCCTTGTTTTAAATTTCATGGATCGTCTTCAAACATAATATCAAAGGAAACCCTAAATCCCACCCTCAATGTTTCAAAATCTGCCAGCCTGATCCTTGATACCTTACTGGTCAGTTATATGATTTGAACTAATCGGATCCTGCTTATTAGATTCACATATGATTTGGGCCTCAAAAGGGATACTATTCATCTTCCTACAGGAATGACATTTAAGGTGCTTTTAATCATCTGTGAGTGCATGCGAATTATTCGTTTAATAAAACTAAACGTGATAAATGCATTTATTGTCACTGCCTTTTTACTGGAAATGGTTCAAGTTGTTATCTCTTCTCCTAACCTAGGTTGATGTTCTACACTTAAGTTTTTGCAAATTAGATCTAAATGTTCGTAGAAGAATTTCAAGTTGTAGTATTCTCTGGTTCCCTAGGGTAGGATGGTAAGCTGTCTTTGTCTGGCTCTGAATCTATTAAGTTCATACCTATGAATGATCCTTTTTATTTAATTACTTTTAGAGCATTGGTTATTTCTCCTATAACTGCTATATAAACCTTGAAAATCTTGTTTATGATGGTCCAGGTGAGAAAAAGAATGCTGGAGGTAGTTGGCTTTCTGTGAGTCAGGGCATTGCAGAAGAAGCTTCTGATCTGGCTTCTGGTTTTGCTACTGTTGGTGATGGATTAAGTGAATCTGTTGATTACCCAAATGAGTATTGGGACTCTGATGAATATGATGACGATGATGATGCTGGATACGTGAGGCAACCTATTGAGGATGAAGCCTGGTTTTTGGCTCATGAAATCGATTATCCTAGTGACAATGAGAAGGGAACTGGGCATGGGAGTGTTCCGGATCCACAAGAACGATGTCAAACCAAGGATGAAGATGATGATCAATCATTTGCAGAAGAATATTCTTACTTCTCTGGTGAACAGTATTTGCAGGCAAAGAATTTTGAACCTGTTGAAGCTGCAGATGATCCTATAGGGGTGTCTGCAACTGAAATGTGTGACAGGACTCGTGAGAATGATTTAATTGCCCAATATGATGGACAGTTAATGGATGAAGAGGAGCTTAATTTGATGCATGCTGAACCTGTTTGGCAGGGATTTGTCGCACAGACAAGTGAACTTATCATGCTAGGAGACGGAATCAATAAATGTGGGAGATCTAAGCTGGATGATATTTGTATAGATGATGATCAGCATGGTTCAGTTAGGTCAATTGGTGTGGGAATCAACAGTGATGCTGCTGATCTTGGCAGTCAAGTACGGGAAAGTTTAGTTGCAGGTAGTAGTGAAGGGGATTTTGAATATTTTCATGATCATGATGTTGCTGTTGGAGGTTCCAGACAAAGTCATCGTGAAACAGAAAGGAAATATATTGATAAATCAATTAGGGATAAAAGGAAAACTGGAAAAAAGGATTCTAATAAGTATGCTATTGGGAATGATAAAGGTCCAACCCCCCAGCCGAAGAATCTTGCAGATGGGGGATTTTCTTTTCTTCCACCATTGAGAGATGGGCAATTGGTGCAGGCAGGCTCTATTAAGTCTGCATGGTCAAGTAACTGCAATGTCGCTTGGAAAGAATATGATGACTGTTTGAGAACTTTGATGGGGTCTGATGATATGCTTGCTACATGGAGGCGGAAAAGCAGTGATTCTTCAACTGCCAAAAGTTCTAGGGACAAAAGCAATGCCATTGCTATAAGATCAGCAAATTCTAGTTCTTCAACTCTCCCTGATTATGGTCATGCTGAAAAAGAGCAGACCAAGAAAGAAGAGGATGAGAAAATTAGTGGTGTGAGGGCAGATGATCCTGGAGCATCGCTTGAGGATGAAGAGGCTGCTGCTGTCCAAGAGCAAGTGAGACAAATTAAAGCACAGGAGGAGGAATTTGAGACCTTCAATCTCAAAATTGTGCACAGGAAAAACAGGCATGTCTTATCTTAGAAACAAATCCTAATTGTAATATAGTTCTGGTCATTCACTGGTGCTAACAATTTGAAAATTGTGCTAATGCATAAATGGTGTGACGTGCCTTCTCTCTCTTTCTCTCTTTCGTTTGTGAGATGTCAAAGTATCCTTGAACCCCTCTGGTGGTAATCTCCATTAACTCTGCTCGAGGTTGGGGACTAAAGCTGGTTGAAAGCTTCCTCTTTTGCTTTTCCGACTGACAATTTTTTTTGAAGATTAATATGTTTTATGCAACATAGTGGGTGCCTAATTTCAAGCAGAAGGGAGCATCATTTAACTAATTAGATGATCATTTTTCATTTTTGACTATTTTTCCTTTACCAAGTATCTAGCCAAGCTCATGTTTTGTTTTTTAGCTTAACTGTGCCTAATTCACCGGTTGGAAATTGAAACTAGTTTTGCTTCACTTATATTTCCTTTTTTTTTTCTCCGCAATTTTGAGACAATATTTGATGTGCAAGACTATTGACTTGTAACTTGATCCCGAAATGGTCGATAGCAATCATCATTGGACCAAAAAGAAAAGAAAGAAAAGAAAGCTTGTTGAATATTTCAGGTAGATGCTATTTGCATGACACTAAGGTACTTTGAGAGCTAATATTTGCTGCTTTTACAACCTGCGGCATGTTTCTGGAATTTTTACTTGCCTGATGATATTTCTTTAGCATAACTTATATTGAATAGTTTTTATTTTGCTATCAGCTATATTGCCCTTGTGACTGGATTTACTAATAAAAGTCCTGTTTTTTGCTTCTCAGAACTGGATTTGAGGAGGACAAGAATTTCCATGTTGTTTTAAATTCTGTTATAGCTGGGCGCTATCATGTTACTGAGTATCTTGGATCGGCTGCATTTAGTAAAGCTATACAAGCACATGACCTGCACACAGGCATGGATGTGTGTGTGAAAATTGTGAAGAACAACAAGGATTTTTTTGATCAAAGCCTTGATGAGATTAAGCTTCTCAAGTATGTTAACAAACACGATCCAGCTGATAAGCATCACATTCTCCGATTGTATGATTACTTTTACTACCGAGTAAGTGAATACAAGCCATGTTCGTCGTATTTTGTGCTCTGATCCTAGTACTTGCCTGTTTCTATGATACATATATTTTGGGGACTTTGTTCTCAACATGTTTTGTTTCTGTAGGCCTATGTTATATCTGTTGAAGTTCAAGTTGGCATGTTCAGCATAAATGCTTTCTCTGCTGGTGAAATTAGAAGTTTATCTTTGGCTTTGTCCTGGACATGAATGACAATGCATATGGAATTGAGTAGCAGCTGACGCTTTTTTATTTTCCAGGAGCATTTGTTAATAGTCTGTGAACTTCTCAAGGCAAACTTATATGAGTTCCATAAATTTAATAGGGAATCAGGTGGAGAGGTGTACTTCACAATGCCAAGATTGCAGGTTTGTCTAAAGCTGTTTTCTTCAGAAGAGCGTCTAATCTATGTCTTGCTATTATGTAATCTTCTCGTAAATTCTTTTGTGCAGTCAATTACCATTCAGTGTTTGGAGGCTCTCCAGTTTTTGCATGGCCTTGGCCTAATACATTGTGATCTGAAGCCTGAAAATATATTGGTTAAAAGCTATAGTAGATGTGAGGTGAAGGTCATTGATCTTGGGAGCAGTTGTTTTGAGACAGATCATCTATGCTCCTATGTTCAATCTAGGTCCTATCGTGCACCAGAGGTTATCCTGGGTCTTCCATATGGCAAGAAGATAGATATTTGGTCGCTTGGCTGCATCTTGGCAGAACTCTGTACTGGCAATGTATGTAGCCTTCTTAAGACATTAGCTAGTATTTGCTTCTTATGAAGTAGGGCTATGATATGTTGAGTGTTTTCTGACACTAGAAACCTTTTTAAATGTTTCTTTTACATTTTTTTTTGGAGAAAAGTTTTTATAAACAAAAAACTTGGAAATATCTTGCATTTGAAGAAATCATTAATTCTATGATAAAAGAACTTTGACTGAACATGATTTGGCTTTGAACTGACTGCTTGTTGAACTTAAAAAAAAAAAAAAAAATTTCTTGTGCAATTTTATGACCTCTTTGTAAATGTATTCAGTGATGTCCTCATCCATAAATGCCCAATGGATTAATTTTGTGGCTCTGTCAAATTTCTAACTCCGTGATTCAAGATATCAGAAATACTAGTTGGTTATTAAAGTCACGACATGTGAGTCTCGTGAAATAAGTTGGCTTAAACTTTATCAAAAGAAAATGTTTCTTATGTGAAGGCATGAAGATTTTGATTTTTTATGCATCAATTCTATTGCTATAATATTATTGGAAACACGTATTCTTTCACTGTAGTAACTTCTTTTGATCTATTTTTGGATGATTGTTTGGAGATCAATGTTTGGTACAATTTGGTTTCACTATGATGGTGTAGGTACTCTTCCAGAATGATTCACCGGCGACATTACTTGCAAGAGTAATTGGAATCATTGATCCCATCGAACAAGACATGCTTGCTAAAGGACGGGATACATACAAATATTTTACGAAAAATCACATGCTTTATGAGCGTAATCAGGTCAATATTTTTCATTATATACTTGTTGGAGAAAAATACTTTTAATCTAAATATTAGTTTTGCTGTGTTCCCTGGTGATTAGGGGCTCTCTGTCCTATCTCCTTATATAACTTGAATGCTGTTTTATGTTTATGCATTTTGGATTTAAAAGGGTGCATATTTACCATTATACTACAGGAGACCAATAGACTAGAATACCTGATACCCAAGAAGACATCATTGAAGCATCGGTTGCCTATGGGGGACCAGGGTTTCATTGATTTTGTTGCTCATTTGCTTGAAGTAAAACCAAAGAAGCGTCCTTCTGCAGCAGAGGCTCTGAAGCACCCATGGCTATCGTACCCTTATGAACCGATATCAGCTTGAGTGCTCTACGATTTGCTTGATGAGACTTGCGGCTGGCAATTGCTTGCCTCATTTCAGCTCCCTCTCATTGACTGGAGAAGGTGCTGTGTGTATTACTGACTGGAATGATGTTATCCGTTTGTAGTTGATCTCCAAGCAGTTTTCGTCCCATCACATGCCTGCAAAATGCATTCGAAGGTATGTTTGACTTTGTTTGGTTATTTATGTAATATATCCTTCTTACCAAAGTAGCATTTGAATTTACCATACTAATTTGAGTGTATTTTTGCAATAGTTTCCTTCTATCACTTGAATTAATCTGGTGGAAGGGGGAATCTAATATTGTTGTACATGATGTGTGATAATTCTTTTAGGTTATTTAGGAACATAGCTTTGCGATATATTTGGTAACCAAATGTTGGTATGGGCTGCGCACTTAGACTGTGCAAGGCTGCTAGTGCTACACCATAGTGAGTTTTTCACTCAGTGATTGGATTTCTGGGCCTTTTTTTTTTTTTTTCCTTTTTTTCTGGCCTTTAGATGATATTCTTCTTAGTTGCCGCTTGCCATAGTTTTGCATTCTCATCTCCTCTCTCACCAATCTCACCATGTTAACAAGAGGGTGAAATGTGGGGAAAGCGGCTTTGCAATAGCTTCAAATAATTTAATTATTATTCGGTTTGATCAAATGGGGAGAGAAGAAATTTGCTGCCCACTTTTTGCTACTTGTTTGTTTTCCTCCCAAGCAAAATGCAAATTTTAGGCTTCGGTACGAAACCAAATATGTTTTTTTTTTTCCCTTTTTTTTATATAATTTAAAAAATCTTAGAGATCGTAACTTTTTTCTAGAACAAATTAGGTGTATGATTTTAGCTGTATTTTGTGATCTTTTTTTTTAAGCTAAAGCTTTATGTTGAATAGGTGGCGTTTCTCTCTAGAATCGCGGATTTCTTTTTATAGTTAATGATTTTCTTTAGTAGGAACGAAAAAGTATGTAAAAAAATTTAATGATCAAATGAAGTATCAACATTTTCCTTTCCAATACTGTGTTCGAAAGCAAGAAGGATAACGAATTAAATAAAAAGAAAATCGCTCATTATATTATATTTTCTATGAATTTTATTTTATTATTTTTTTGTATGAAATTAATTATATGTTCTATGATTTTTATTTTATTTAAATTTTTGCATGAAATTACATAGAGAAGTAAAAATTATAATTATAACAAAAAAAATCATTAGAATATGGATGTGATTTGGTTACATTCAGAATAAAAAATATAAATAAAAAAACAAAAGAATTCCTAATGTTGCGGAGAAACTCAGGTTGGTAAAGTTGTTAATGGGGGTTGATTTTCTTAGAATGGAGGGTTTCGGCAGAAGGGAACTCACACTTTCATCTAGAAATCAGGAATAAATATGGCTTACCTATGCCGTTATTATCACTGCATCCAAAAGCAAATGATCCTAGGTAGTTTTATCCAGAAATTTGTATGCCAATCAATTCTTCAGTATTCTTTATTCGACTTACATTGTCTCAAGTGCATCCACGGAACTAAAATCTGGAAGTGAACCAGACAGATCATAGCCACTGAGGTACGTTGTGTTCTCCAAGGAAAAAAAGGGATAATGAGGAGAACTCATTTCTTATACTTGCAAAATATTTGTAAATGAATGTAATAACTCACAATGCTGTTAGAGGTTCATTCGACCCAATACCAGGTACAGGGCAATGGAAGAAAGGGTCACCGCTCCATCCTTGTAGTATGTCAAATACCCTTTGCAATACAGCCAACCCTTCCACTACATTAGTTACCAAAATATTAGAAAACCATTGCTAATTGCCTTAAATTCTTCCAAATTTTTACATTTTTCTCAATGTTATCAAGATTTCAAATTTTTATGCTTGTATCCGATACTTATGTTTGGAACATATTCGAATATGGATATAGAAGCATGATCTCCAAATATGTTGAAAAGAGTTTAAAAAAAAAATTGAGTAACCTTATTTTACAATCATCTTGAATCCAAATAACATGTATTTCTGTATCTTTTTGTCAAGTTTGTTTCTTTTTTAAATCTTTGAATTTGTAGTGTTTTTTTTTTTTTTTTTTTTTTTTTTTACTCTTAACATGTCATGAAGGAAAAATTGGATTAGACAAGAACTAAGGCTTTATACCGATAATGTTCTCTAGCAACAGTGCTCTATGTAAAAACAATCCTTGGTAGCTGCACTCTTTGGCAGCAGTACTCCTTGGTATAGCATTTTTGCTAGCAGCATTTCTTAACTCTGCAACAACAATCCTTGACTGCAACCTGGTAGCAAGCAACACATTCTATAGCTACATTCCCTATCAGCAACTATTAGTGTATGCCCTTGAACCAATTAGATTGGCACATGGGATATACAGTTAATTAACTGAATACTAGTCACTAATTCCAATGCCACAAGGTTTTCCTTCATGTAAGTGACAGGATTCACTATCATGAATTACTAATTGGATGAGGCCCATGGAGCTTAAAAGTCTTTGCAAAGGGATTATAAAGTGTTTTAATCAATGAGATCCTCATGCATCAAAGTCAAGTCGCTAAATATGTTCCTGGTCATAGTCTTGTAAAGATGGGGCATTGACAACGCTCAAAGACTAGGACACGTTATGCCTTCTTAATTATAAATTAAGCAACTAGTCTCATAAATTGAAGTATATGAGATACTTAAGATGGGATGGTGGTGCTTGTTTGAGGAAACAAGTTCACTGAACCTAGCTTATATGGTAACTCCATTTGATATTACTCACTCAAGTGTCTATGGAAATGTTCTTATGTGCCAGTAGTGAAAATAGTCCTTTGACTTGTGATACCAGGTCATCTTGTATGGAGACTATCATACTTAGAGATAATGATAAACGTGTTCACTTTAATGGATGTGAAAGGAAGAAAACATTGACAAATGACTCTAATATCAATTTAATTAGTAAAATCATATTTTAAACTAATTATTATTGAAAATAAACATGGATTATCATGCTGGAAAATTAAAATTAAAAGGAAACAATCTCTTTAATCTTTAATTTAAGAAACGGATCAAAACAACATAGAAACAAAACAAAAAGTTTAAGACATGTTAGGACTTTAATCCAAATTAATTCGAATAACTTTAATCAATTATTTAAACACTTTTAAACATGATTAAAGCCTAGAAATACATGCTGTTCAAATTTATAAAATTAATGAAAAACAATTTTCTAGAATTTTACCAAAACTAAAAATCACTAAATTAACGCATAAATCAATTAGATTGATTACCACCAAAAATCGGCATACTAGACCACATATAATCTACAAACCTTAGGCTTTAATACCATTGGAGGGAAAACCCAGGTTCATGCGTATCAATACAAAAAAATTTAATCAGAATTAAATAAACCAATGGAAAGTAAACAAAGAAATACTTAGATTTCCTCAGGATCTTAGGTAAAGATGTACATGTGATCGGATAGTAGTTTAAAACATAGATCTGATAGAAATCATACCTATTTAGAGACTCAATAACTCTAAATGTGTTGATCCCTGCAAGAACGCACATGGGTTGATTACGTTGCTCTTTTCTTAACGCCCAAAGTAGTCCAAGTGTTCTACCTTTAACAGTGATGCACATAGATAGCTATTAGAGCTTCCTTAAGGTTAATGGTTCTCTAGTGCTAGCTAGAAGGCTTTTCAAGCCTCAACCAAAAGATATACAACTAATAGGTTCAAATCTAAAGTGATCCGAGAAAATTCCCACACCTATTGCGCAAGAGAAAGAAAAACTACTTCGTAAGGAAGTAGCTATTTTACACAGATCCAATAAACCAGTCCGAAAATCTTAGTTTTGGATCTTGATTAATTCCTTTAGGATATAACATTGATTTTCTACTTTTGTTTGGATCAAGAAAGATTCCAAATCCCTTAAAAGATGAAGTTTTCACGAACTTGCTCAAAGAAGCTGAATGGTTATGATTACCTTCCATAGTAAAGTCAAGGGATTGGAGCCTAGGTTTTTTAGAAAACTTATGTAAGCAAATTCAACCTAATAATACACTTAAAATTAGGCTAGGCTCAACTAATGGGCTAATCGAGCCCATTACTAACATACTTAGAAGGTGGTGCCATTTTAGAGTGTTTCCTAGAGCCTAATAAAAACTACTTTAATTAGCTTATCCAAGAATGGGCCTTAGTAGTAATTTACTAACATTTTAGCCCAATAGCATACCAAGGGTAGTTATTCCATGCATCTAGCCAGCTAGCAAGCCCAACTTAGAATAGTTTACAACTAAACTTTCTTGACTTGATAATTAATTAGTGCTTTTAGCCCAACCTCTTATTTACATGCAATAACATTTAATTCTCAATTAAATTTCTCATCTAAGTAAAATAATTTTACTTCATGTAAATAATTTTAAATAATTATCAAATAATTTATTCAATTATTTGGCTTTATTTAATAATGCCCTTAAAACCATGTCTATAAATAAACATTATCTAGATAAAACATTCTTATTTTTATTGCCACATTAAGACATATTTAGTTAGAATTCATAAATCTAATTTATATCTTTAATAGTAACTAATTGAACTAATTTAATTAAGTCCTCCTTATTATACCTTTTATTTAATTAAGTCTGACTTAACTAAATCCTGGTTTAAATCCAATAGATCATTTTAGTGTGTCTGACCCATTAGGCTTCCATCATAACATCAATAAATATAATTGCCCAATGAAGTGTATTTATATTTATAGACCAAGATTGGCCTTTAGCAAGGCATCATGGCCACTCGAATTCAATATGATCTTTTAAGAAACCTTTTAATAACGAGCCTCTCAGTGTACTTCGATCTTTTCACTAGATATCTCGAAAAGACTATAAGTATGGTGTAGTGTCTACTCATGTTCCTGTAGCTTTTAATTAACTTAATGAATTTAGAGAAACAATTTCTCCTATATTCATCATGTGTTGGCCAATGATTTTATCAAATTAATGAAAGAAAAAAAAATGAGAAATGTCTCCAATGTCATTCAAAATGGTGAATCTTCTCTGGATCAATTCATCCACCATATGCTTCATGCCATGCCTAATACCACCCTTATTTTGACATCCATCCATTGTGGAACTATTCGTAGTGGATCAAAGTATAACATTCTTTATACGAGATGACCGTGTATCATAAGTCTAAGGACTGATATACACGAGTTGTACATAAGAACATATTTCATAGAAGCTTAAGTGACTTATATCAAATGAAGTTCTTAAACAAGCCATGCCCAGTGAACTTTTTTCCACAAAACAAGCACCCATATGCTTTTCCTAAGAATTTTTATACTTCAACTTCTATAAGATCAAAGAGTTGCATGCACTAAATGTGTGGAGGCTTAGCATATGCTAGCCTTTGTGCATTATCGATGCCCTGTCTTGATAATAGATAACTACGAATGTTTTTAGAAGCACAATGTAGACACACAATTTTGTCTGAACCAATTTCTAGCATCTGAAGACTTAATTGAAAGGTAATAGAATAAAATAATAAAAATAAAAATAAAAAATAAGGACAATTGTCGGGTGCCATGTCACCAGACACTATTAGGCGACATAGTGCTAGGAAAAATTTTTTTAGGGAAGGTTTGAAATGCTTAGGGATTGTATTAAAAAAATCCATCAAAAGTCGCTATTCGAGGCATCAAGTTCGTTAGGATAAGCATGGGTTAGTCGTCCATCACTTCTAGCTAAGATGAGTTGTCCAAGGAGCCAAAGGTGTGTAAAATCTGTATTCATATGAGTGGGTATTGATACATAGCCTCTAGGTATCAATACATGGCTGCCATGTCATCAAAACCCCAAAAATCATGGTCGGTATTGACAAAAAGGCCATGTGTCAATATTTTTGGCTGTGGTATTAAAATAGAAGGCTTTAGTATCGATACCAACTTCTTTCAAAGCTAAAATCATGATTTTGGGTTAATACGTACTAATATAGACCAAGGAGTATTGATACTTGGGAAAATTTCATGCTTAGTATCGACATAAGGCTTATTTTCTCAAGACTAGAAGCCAAAATGCATTGGATATCAATACAAGGTTCTTTATATTGATACTAAAAGGCTTTTTATATTGATATAAAGTCATTTATCAATACTACAAGGTAAAATTTGCCTGCTTCATGCTATTTTCACATCTTTTCATTGTAACATCAAAACATGAATTTGACTTTGGCCTAAAAAAGTCATCCAACTCAAACATAACTTCCTAAAAATCATATGGACTTTATTTTTGGGCTTAAACATTGGGTTTTAACATTTTTGAATGGTCTATTAAGCTTGTATAAGGGCATTTCATGTAATAATATGGCTAGATAAAGGGCAAGCTTGACCTTGCTCACTATATCAGCTCATGCATTGTTTGTTTCTATTGCCAAAGATGTACTTCATCCAATAAAATGCTAAAAGGTTGCTCTTTGGTACAATGAATCGCGATATTGTCTACTCCAAATGTCCTTAATACCCCACCTTTGCTAGGTTTTTGATGGCTGAGATTGAATCCTATGTAAGATATGTTATAAACTCAGCCAAACAAACCTTTACACACATTTACATCAGCCATCGCACTTAAAAAATTTTCATTCCCATAGCTCCCCCATCAGTCCCCCTAAAACCCTTCATAACCATCATCACTCCTCAAAAAACTCCTCTTCATTGATATAGCAACATTCAAGCTCATTCTTAGTCATGTTTTCTTGCTAAATCATAGTAAAGGAAGGAAAAAAAGTGAGCTATAAGTTTAAAACTTTTTTTGCTTAATAAGGTCCCTAAAGCTTTTAAGGTATATTCCTTATCCTTCTTTCCTGTATCTATTATTTTTGCATTTCAATCATTTTAGTGAGCTTTAACATGCTGACCATGATCTTTGTTAGACCTTTTAGCAATGAATGAAATCAAGAGAGGTGAATTGTTTTCTCAAAACTTTGGCAAATTAAAACTTTGATAAATAAAATTAAAAAATCTAAACAATAAATTTTGGAGTGCAAGTTAGTGAATAAAAATAAACAATTAAAGAAAAAGGAAAGAAGAATCAAACTTAATGATTTAGATAGGTTCAGCCTCAATTGCCTACGTACTCTACCTAGGCCTTACTTGCCTCAGATTTTGACAATTCACTAACTTGAATTATCTACTTTTCAAGGACTACGTATAACCTTTACACTCCCTATCTTTCAAGGCTAAGCTAGAAACCCTACCCTTTATCTTTTGTGGTTAAGATAGAACCCTCTCTCACTACTTTTGAAGGCTAAATAGAAACCTTCTCTACTTTTCAATGGCTAAGTAGGAATCTTTCTTTTTTACAAGGATTTGAGTGTAAACAAATAAAACCCTTTAAAGGTTAGGTGTTTACAAGAGTTTTAGCTTAAGAAAAATATGTATCTAAAGATATAAAATGAAGAATACAAAGATACAAAGATAATCCTATACAAAGCTAATATAGCTAACAACCTTATCTTAGGATTTTCATCCATACCTTAGATGTGGTAGACTTAGGATATTTCATGTTTTATTAACCTTTCATCATGTTTCCTCATTCATATATGTTTGGTTCTACTTGAAAATGTGTTTTGATGCTATCATAAAATTTTAGCAAGTTGTTCTTCTTTGTTTAAATATGTTTACATTATTTCCATGGCATATTTCTTTATGTCATCCATTGATCTAACATACTTATGCATTTTCATGCTTATCTCTTCACTTATTGTCATCATTTTCCATGTTTAAAAGTCATCTTTGCTTACTTGAATGTGTTTTCCACGCTTATTGTCATGAATATCATCTTTGTTTCATTACATGCTTGTTAAAATGCTTGTTAGCCACTTTTCAAAAATCTGGTTTCCTAAAACCCCAAGTTAAGCCTATGTTAAAATCAATAAACAAGGATTAACAAGGATTTAAGGTTTTTTATTCATTGGTCTTCTAATCTTGGGGAAAAATCAAGTTTTTTCATGTTTGGATTCAAGGGTTATTGAGCCCAAATGTTCTGTTTTCAAAATAAAATGCTTTTCTATTGTCCAAAGTTTTTTGTGCATCGATATTTTTGCCTAAAGTCCATGTGTTTGTGACATTGTTAATGGGCTGTTTCATTGCCTTAAACTACTCCAAAATTGTGTAAATGAGCTCATGAAGCCCATTTCCCTCATCCCTTTCTGTCATGAAACATTTGAATGTCCATGGCAAGAGTTTAGTCCTAAGTAACTAGAAAAATCGAAAAACTCCCTTATTTTTGCCCTGACAATATTATAGTCATGACTTAAAAAATCATTTTTGAACCATAAATTTTGTTTATGAATTTTATAATATTTTCCTGAAAAGGAATCTAATTAACTTTCCAACAATATCTAGCTTGCCCTTAGATCATTCTGGATGAGGAAGATATGAATGTGCAAATTATAGCTTTTGGGAACCCTTAAAATCAGCAATTTGCATTCTATTTGCAACATTTCGGCCCAATAAATGATTTTTTAAAAAAATTTTTAAATATTTTTCATAAAAATTTTATGAAATTCACTTTTTGAAAATATATTGTTTGTGTTTTAAAGATTTTATATGAGTCGGGAATGATTTTTCAAAGTTCATTATACTTTTTCCCCTACACGTGCTATCAATGTTGCATTGGTCTCAACTTCAAAAATTTTGTCCACCTGGAAAATTATTTTTTGAGATTTTTAAAATATTTTTACATTAACCCTTATCGAGTTACCTTTCCAATGGTACCATATCTGAGCCCTGGAACCTTTGAATTTCACTGAACTAAAATAAAAAATAAGGATAGCGCGATGCTGTCTCTTATTTTTAGAATTAATCAAAATCAATTGATTTATCTGAATTCCTACTCCATGGCATTAAAATGTCTTCAAGGGATCTCGATTAACCCCTTTAAGTCAAACTGTATGTGTCAACCTCATAGTCTCAAATCAAGGCATGAACTTTTTTCAAATTTTATTTCTCTCATTTTGTCAAATTTCCCCATTTGATAAATCAAAATTATCATTTTGTCAAGAAATCATCGAACCTTTATCGAGCTAAATCTTTTAAGCTCGTCTTTCCAAAAATCATCAAAATTTTCATCTATACAGATACTCTAACCCCATTTTTAAAGGGATACTCTAATCTTCCTTTTCAAAATTTTTCAAGAATTAAATTTTATTTGTTCCGCACCTTCTTTAGACTTTGAAATATTTAAACCTGATGTTCTTGCCTCAAGCAACCTTAGGATCTATACGCATCTTAAAATTGTCGACTTGGTTATTTCTATATGACAATTACAAGATACATTCTGGTCGTCCCTCTTTTTTCCCTTTTGTTATTTTGCGCGATTTATTTTATGCAATATTATCTCATTTTATCACCTTATAACACATTTCCTTGGTGATGGTCACCTTGCATTCATGTTTTCAAAATCATATAAAAAAAATTTGGAAGGTAATGTTTTGTGTCAGTATCTCTCTAATGCTTGACATGAAATATTTGGTTTTCAAAATTAAATCTGGTGAACATTTTAATAAAAATGCTTATGTTCCCCATCTCTTCGGGGCACATACTTGGCTTAAATTTTTATCTAAAACTTGGATTTATATTATATAAATGAATGCATGAAAAGGGGATTATATCAAAATAACGACAAGTCAAAATCGAGGAATATAAAACCAAGTCAAGATATGGCTAGAAAGGTGTTGATTTAAGGCATCAGGAGGAGGTTCGTACTTCCTTGCATGGAATCAACTCTCAAACCCAACCATCAAATTTTCAAACCACATAGACCATGCAATCAATGTTTTAAATTTTCGTAACTCTGAATTGATTTCAACAAGTATCCAATCATGCCTAGCCCAAATGATCGATGGTGACTCTAATTGTTGGCCAGTTCATGGTGGCTATTTAATATCGATTAGATGAGTGATTCGTCCAATGGTCACTTTTTTGAGTTACGAAAGAAGAGTCCTGGTTGAGAAGACGCTTCCATGTCAAGAAATTTATCATTTTCCTAGGTATCATAACGTTTTTAAGTTGCTGTGCATCTCGATCTGCTATGGATCTTTGAGAGTGAGGGCACGTTGCTGATAACTTAGCGATTCTACTAGGAAACAAATTTAGAGAGTTAGGCCTACAACTAATTGTGTCTTGTTTAGTTTTTGATTTCCTTAATTTTTTGTCATTATTTAACTATAGTCCCCTTCCATTTTTTCTCTACTAACATTTTGCTTCTCATGATTTGTTCTCATATGATCATCAGGGATTGCCTTGTTCTTGAATAAATATCAATTTATTAAGTCTAGTAATAAGGGATAAACAAAAGGTTTGATTGTTTACTCGACACACACCATACGCTTATATTGCATGTAGACTCCCACCAAACTCCATGGTGAGTTTAGGGTCCTAATTATTTAGAGGAAGTGAGCTATTTGCCTTTGTGAGTACCCCTTCGCATAGGCATAGCAATAACTTCCTGGTGTCGCAACATGGCCTAGATACGAATCCTGACTAAGCCTGATCTAAAAAGGCCCTTTTTCTTATATTTATTGATATATCAGTATTTTATACTCTTTTATTTCTATGGGCCATATCATTATTAATATTTTTTTCGGAGATGGGGTGGTCAAGATGAATCACTGACTCTACTTAACCCTAAATAGTTATTATGAAATGACTATTTATTTGTAGTTACCATTAATCCATTTGGGCATAGGTGAGATTGTTTACCTATCGGAGTTCATATTTTGAGGGTTAATCGTAACCCTAGAACACTAACTTCGAGATCCATGATGATACTAGAGATCATATAAAAAGGTCCAAGAGTTGGTTACAATCACAAGTAAGGGTTGACCCTCTCGTGATGCCTGAAAATCGGTAGCCTATTAATCACATATAAATTTGAATTTCATTTTTATCTAGTTTCAACATATGGCATTTAATTATAATTCCTGAAAGAGAATTTTATAAAACAAATTTATTATTCTGTATCAGGAAAACCAGGTTTCTGAAATTTTGAAAATCAAAGTTTCTTACGCACTTCATCGGAGGACTAATAGAACACGAAAGCTTTTATAATT
The DNA here is from genome assembly GCA_038381835.1 of Adansonia madagascariensis. Taxonomy (NCBI): domain Eukaryota; kingdom Viridiplantae; phylum Streptophyta; class Magnoliopsida; order Malvales; family Malvaceae; genus Adansonia; species Adansonia madagascariensis. Next base: position 10,317,837 of record JBBYHL010000012.1, read on the forward strand.
CTCTTTTGTACCTACCAGGAAATTAGAAGAACACAAAAGATTTTTTAAAGAATCAAAATTTTAAAAAAGATATCTCGTTATTAAAATAATCTGTAAAATCCCTCTTGAATTCTGAGAGAAACTCTATGTGTTATTCTAACTTAGAGACTTGCCTTAATTTTCCATAAAAAAATTTTGATTTTATTAAAAATATTTATGGAGTATCCTAATACTAGAAAATAGCTTAAAATGATGAACCTATCCCTAATGTGTATCTTCAACATGAAAGTATACCAGCAATCATATAAGACTTGGTTCTAATACAAAATTACTTAAGTACCCTTGTCATATACTTTTGACATGAAAGCATCCTGGTATCCCTAAAAGACTCAAAAATGATAATAGAAGGGTGAACCTATCCCAAATACACACCTTTGGCATAAAAGCATCCAGTGACTATATCAGACTTAGTTTTAAAAAATTATTAAAATGCCCCTAAGATATACCTTTGACATAAAAGTATCCCAGTAACCTTAAAGGACATGAAAATGACCATGGAAGGATGAACCTATCCTAAGTACACACCTTCGGCATAAAAGCATCATGATGACTATACTGAACTTAGTTCTAACAAAATTACCAAAATGCCCTTGGGTATATTTTTGACATAAAAATATCCCGAAAATTGTATGCAATGACTTTCATACCTTAGATGGATAATTTAAATGACAAATATGACCTAAAGAGCAAAAATTGTTAATAGGTCTTTAAATTTTTCAAAATTACATATAAGTCCTATATTGGCTAAAATGCTAAAAATGTTTTTTTTAAATGCCTAAAATACCTTAAATGGGTATCATATTTTAAAGTGACCTAAAATGGAAAAATGCAATTAAGCCCTTAAATTTTTCAAAATTATGTTTCGTACCCTAACAAAGAACTGAAAGAATACGAAAAGTTTTAATATTTTTAGCACCCCATTGGAGGACAATTGGAATAATAAAAATATTCTAAAATATTCGAAATGGATAATTTCATGTTTGAGATGACAATTTTGACCAAAAATGCTAGATTTTCCTAATGGTCCCTAAACTTTTCTAAATTTGCAAATCAATCCCTACATAATTAAAATACAAAATTAAGCACCAAATAAATTAAGATAATCACAAAATCTCACATACAAAATTCACAAGCAAAGGCTCGGTCACTTTACCTTAGCCTTAGAAAAAAAATTTCAATATTTACACAAAAGTCCATATATTTTTATATTTACATATTGGTCCTTACATCTTATATATTTACAAAATAACATTAGAAACATCAAAATATCAATCAATCACACTTTGTTAGGTTAGGCCAATATAGATTTACCCATATATGGTCTTCAACATTTTTCAAAAAATTTATTATTTAATCTCTACAACTTCCAAAGACCATTGAATAATACAAATTATCATAAAAATAACAACCAAAAATGAAGATCAAGGCTTCCATGACTTTTGGCCACATAAAAAACCATAAGAAACAACTTTTCCTCAGGACAACAATCATATATCGTCTTTCTAGCAAGTTTAATTCAACAAGACATGTAAAAAAATCATAAAAATAAACCTACAAGCATATTTTAACAACATATCATCAAGAAAACACCAAAGAAAATAGTATTAACATAAACATATACATGAAAAGATCAACATAGTGTCAACACAAAAAGTATCAAGAAAAATTAAACATAACTATTAAAATAAAGAAAATGTTTCCCAGCTAACATACTGTGCCTTTCAATATGAAACCAAATTCATGAGCTTAAGTCTGATTTTGGCTCACCAAAAAGAAGAAAAATGCATGAAACCAACAAAACTTTAAGATTTTTAGAAGAGATTATACCATAGAAAGCTTTAATACTTAAGAAAACTTAGTTTTTTTAGTGTTTTTTTTCTTTCCAAAGCCCAAAATCTCTTATTGCAAGCTTTCTCCCATTATTTGTATGAGGAGAAATCAGACAAAATTGGTTGAAAAGAAGCTTGGCCAGATGGCAAAAAAAGTCTTAAAAATAATTGTTATTTTTCATTATTTTTCATTTTCCATTGATTTTATGCATTGGTAATTGTAATTTACATTAAATGGATGTGAACTAATGGCCATATCATAATATTTTCTCATGATTATCTAGATAATAACACTAATGGGTAATTAGAAACCTACTAAATTGGTTAGGGAAGAGTAAAAAATCAATTAGAACTAGTAAAAAATCCATAATTAAAATAAAATAAAAATGAAAATAATAAATGTAAACAAAATTTTGAAAATGAAAATAATGAAAAAAATCTTTATTGAAAATCCAAAACTCGTAAAATTATACGAGAAAAATCCTTATAAAGGAAAATTGATATATCTAAATTCAAAAAATTGATTTAGTATGAATTTAATAATAATATTTTAAGAATTTTAAAAATCCTAAACTCCAAAAAATACAAGCAAAAACTTTATTGGGCAGAAAACTTTGTATTTTGGAAATGACAAAAATCTATAAAATGGATTGAAATTTTTCAAAACTGATTTTGTCTAAAGTTAATGGGAATATTTGAAGAATTTTGAAGTTCAAAACTTGAGAAAATTTTGATGTAAATTTTATAAATAAAGAAAGGATTGTATTTTAGAACTGAGAAAAATTTTAAAGAATACATTGAGACTTATAAAATGAATCAAATACAACATATTATCCAAAATATTAATTTTAAAAATAGTAAATGTGAAATTCTAAAATTTGAAATAAATTTGATCTGAAAAAATTTCACATGCATAATACTAATGATATTACAAAAAATTCAAAATTAATTAACAAAATTGATAATTTGACACCTTATGGTAGAAAATGCCAATATGTATTTTTCTTGAATATTTTTGAATTTTCAAAGTGTATATTGACATAAATACTTCATTGGTATCGGTAAAAATATATGATGATCAACTTTCCAAGTTTTATGAAAATTCTTAAAAAATTCATAAAAATGGGAGATTTGACCAGGATATTGTCTGCAGGAATGATTTTCAAAATTTGACAAAAGAATATTAAAAATGGATTTTTTCTTAAATATTCATCTTTTTGTTCGAGATTGGTCTTCAAATGGTACTTTTTCTATCACATGCTAATACGACCATCTATGTGTGACAGAATAAGTGACAAAAATGTGTAAAATACTAGGCAAAGATTGACCTCTATTAGGGTGACAACTATATTCCTTATTTTGGATAATTTGGACTATTGAAAAAAAGGACTCGGATGAAATTAGGTGTCGACAACTACCCTTCTTTGGCCATTGCTAAGAATTAGGAACAAGGCAAAGACCAAATAAACACAATTTCGTTCAGGCTGTAATGTTTTCAAAAATAAAAAAAACTACATTAAATATATTCATTAAAAATAAAAAATCGAGGGCAAAACCTAGGTTAAAATGGGAAAGTAGACTAGGGTAAAAACCTAAGTCTAAAAGATTGACCAGGGAAAACCATAGTCTAATGGGTTAACAAGGGTGAAATCATAGTAGTCAACTAAGGATAACCAGGGTGAAACTTATGTCTTAGGGATTGACCATGGCAAAACCATAGTCTGATAGGTTGACTAGGGTTTACCCTAGTCTAATGGGTTGACCAGGGCAAAGCCATAATAGTCAACTAAGGGTGACTGAGGTAGAACCTAAGTCAGATAGGTTAACCAGGGCAGAACCATAATAGTCAACTAAGATGCCCAAAGTGGAACCTAGGTCTAAAAGGTTGACTAGGGCATAAACAATACAGTCAATAAAGATAACTGGGGCAAAACCATAATAGCCATAAGGTTGACTAGGGCTTTAACCGAAGCAAAGCCATAATAGTCAACTAAGGCTGACTGGGGTAGAACCTAAGTCGAATAGGTTGATTAGGGCAAAACCATAACAGTCAACTAAGATGACCAAGGTGGAACCTAGGTCTAAAAGGTTGACTAGGGCATAACTGATACAGTCAATGAAGATGACCAAAGTGGAACCTAAGTTCAAAATGTTAACTAGGGTGAAACCTAAGTTTGGAGGGTGCGTTCAAAAAATGACATAAATCCAATGACTTTACTCCTCTACTTGAAGTAGAAGGTGTCTTCAAAAAATGTTATAACATTTTTTCTCTTAATGAAGGAAAAATATAAAAGGGTGTCCATACTCGCAAAGTCAAGTTAGGCAATGCATTAATACCATCAAGGGGCTGAAGAAGGAGAACATGATAGGGAATGTATGGTCTCTAAAATTTCCTATCAACAGCCGAAACAAACTAATAAAAGTAAGGGTAGTCTAATCGTTAGAGAATCAAAGCGTTGAAACTCTTTTAAATGCTTCAAATATCACTTTCAAAGACTTAGAAAATTTTTTCAAATGTTTCCAATATCACCATCGAAGACTTTAAAAACATTTTTAAATGCTTCAAATATTACCATCGAAGCTTTGTTTAAAAACTTTTGAATACTTTAAATATCACCATCAAAGACTTGTTTTGGTGTGAATTATTTTAAATGCTTCAAATATCACAATCGGAGACTTGTTTTTAGTGTCAATTCTTTTAAAAGCTTCGAATATAACCATCAAAGACTTTGAAAACTCATGTGAATGTTTTAAATATCACCTTTGAAGCTTTAAAAACTTTTTTTGAAAGCTTCAAATATTATCATCAAAGCTTTGAAAATTCTTTTGAATGCTTTGAATATCACCATTGAAACTTTAGAAACTCTTTTAAATGCCTTGAATATCACGGTCAAAGCTTTGAAAATTCTTTTAAATGCTTCAAATATCACCATGAAAGCTTTGAAAAAGTGCATACCTAAGTATGCAATGATTCTAAAAATAATAACATTGTTTAAAGAAATCAAACGACGAAAATGCACTGATTGCTACTACTAAGAATGATGCAAATGCTTCTAAAATGATGCAAATGCAAGTATCAATGAAAAGGTACATGCATTAAAAATGATGCAAATGCCAATACCACCTAAATGATGCAAATGATCATAAAATGATGCAAATATAAATATCAAATGAAGCATATATTATGGATAATGTGGAAATTGAAACTCTATTTGATCTTCCCATGCCGAAGAAAGATCATTCCTTTTTTCAATCTATTTACAACATCTTGCCTTAGTGAATTCAAACCTTTATCTCATTTTTTCTTTTTCATGGGTCAATATTGTCCCAATTTGATGCTTTTTAACCAAGAGGGCCCTTGATTCTATTTATAATGCCTTTTCAAGTTTTTTCAATGAAAAAATGTATTTTGTTCAAAACCTCAAGGTTAAAAGCATGTGTTGTTCAAATATTTTGAATACTAATGATCTTTTGTTGAAAATTTTTTTTTGAATGGTAATATGATTTTCTTAAATGAATTTGAAAAGCTTAAAATAAAAACTTGGTTGGCCCAAAATTTCAAGGTGAATTGGATACATGCCTTATTTTTCTAGGCACAAATGGATTGAGTCTTATAAAACATGAATTTCTTTGACAATCAAACAAATATGATATTCCTTTAAGTCTCCTGACTTTAGCACTTTGATGGGTACCGATACTGATCGTGAAGGGTTTAAGAATAGGAGGTCAAGTTGGAAATGTGATGGATTTAATTTTTGAGAAGTTTTTCCAATTAAGAGTTGATAACCTGAGGTACTTGAAGATTTTTAGATGTGCCCAAATTTCTTTAAACTGGTTTTTTCTTCTTGCAAAATTTTGTTAATTTCCATAGGTGATACTGGAGGTTCTCTTGATTCACTTTAGATCACCCATTTTTAAGTTTTCACCTTAGCGCTATTTCTTTTTCTTTGATTACATCATCATGTTCTTAAGAAGTATTCACAATCTTTCCAAAAAATTTTTTTTCTTGAGAAATCATCCTATAAGTTTAAATAATCACATTTGATTAAAATTGATATTTTTAGGTACGTAATGTAAGCCAAAATTCAGGGTTCAAAAAGAAAAGATGTAAAAGCCCAAATAAAATGTTTAAGGGTAATTGAATCAAGGATTATTTCGTAAGGAGTTCATCTTTTCTATTTTTTTTAGAGTATTGCATTTCCTTGCTTGCTCATTTTTCTTTCCTTTTTCATTTTCTTTTTTTTTCTCTCTTTTGTTTTTTCTCTTTTTTTTTCATTCATTCTTTTCTCTTTTCTATTTTAAAGTAGCTCATTTTGCAGTTGCCTCAAACATCAAAAATTTGAATGTGAGATTTACTTTTTATATTTTTTTCAACTTTCTTCATGCCCTCTGATGTGGAGGGCGATTCTTAATTAGGGTTACAAGAAGGAAAAAATTCTTTAGGCTCAAAGGAGGTAGCAAATGAAAGAATTTTCTATAGCTATGAAAGGGTGATGAATGAAGGCCATTTATCACTTCAAAAACAACCATTTAAATTAAAGGGTCATTCCTCAAAAGAAAGATTCTTTGAAAATATCTTGAACATCTTAATCACATGATAATGCATATGAATTTTCTTCTTTTCTTTCATTTTCATTTTCTTTTTTTTTCTAAAATTCCTACACATATTCCCCTTTTCTTTTTGATTTGCAGGCATGTTCTGTTTTGTAGTTTATCACCAGTGGGAAATCAAGTAATGCAGGGATTCATGTTTTCAAGGAAAATTTTTATGTATGATCTACAATGATGAGTAGTGGGTTATATTCAAAATGGTTAGAAAAAGGCAATGCTCAAAAAGGTTTTGTTAAGGACATGATGGCAATTTTGTTTAGTCATCATGCCCTGAAATAAAAATATTAAGCAACTTCGAAGGGATGATAATGAAATTCATGTTTTGGCCATAAGATTTTGGGAAAAATCTTAGTACACATCTAATTGCCATAATTAGGTTCCCTAAAAGAACATCTCATTTGTTTGATTTTCAATGAAATTCATAATTTTTTGGAAGTTCATTCTATTGTTCTTTACATAGGGATCATCATTTGGGAACTTTAAAAGTTTTTTCCTTGAAGTATTAGGTTTTTCAACTGATAATGGTTTTATTCACTAGAAAGCAAGGGTACAAGCTCATTTTCAACATTGATCATTAGTATTCTTGAGACTTTTCATCATCATGTTTTTAAAAATATTTGCTTTTTGGAACATACTTGCTAGATCAAAACTTCAATATTCAAAACATGCATGTTTCACAAAATGATGTCAATTCAGAGACAAAGGCTTATCCAGCTCAATTTCAACATTGATTATTAATACTCCTAAGTTTTTCATCATCATGTTTTTACTTTTTGAGAAACATTTTATCTTATAAAAAACTCAATATTGAAAATATGCATGTTTCACAAAATGGTGTCAATTGAGGGCTTCTCAAAATAAAAGGTACATACTTACAATGGCATGTAACATTTTCTTACAAACCTAACTATTCTTAATGCTCTTGTGTGTATGCCTTTTAATGACACCTAGCTTTCCCTTTTTCAAAGCTCAAAGCCTTGACAAGATCTTGGACTTTGTACTTCAGAATAAGACAATTCTCTGTTGAGTAGGCTGAATTACTAAAACGATAATCACAACACTGATTAACCTTATACCAAGTGGGATACAAGGTTTCAGAGGCTCAATTTTTATAGGTGTCAATAGGTGATTCTTGATGAGCTTGAGTAAAAGTTGATATAAGACATGGAGATCTGCTCAACTCGATTCTGATTTCATTTCTTGCATATACTTTGACTATTCTCTTGAGCGCTTCACTTATGAATAAACGGGAAAGTTGGTGTAATTTTAAGCATTGGTTGAAGAGAATCTTGTGATGCACTAGGTGTACTATTCATGATAGGATAATAGGGCTCATAAGGGTGACACCAATATTAGATCCACAAATGGTTGGTTCATCCCGAAGACAGCTAGGACTCTTATTCCTTTTCAATTGTTTTCTCTTGTCCACCATAAGCACAACATTAACTTGTATCTTTCTATTTTTGATCGAATTCTCAATCATTTCCCCAAGACCACTATATCAGCAAAATTATTTGTGGCACTTCCCATGAGTTTGTCAAAGAATGGATATGGTAATGTATTCAGAACTAGAGATATTTCTTTCTTTTTTCCAACAAAAGTGGTTGCACTTGGGGTGCTACGTCCCTCCATCATTGAGCGTATTGCGTGAACATTGCTGTTGATTTCTTCTCTATATTTTGGAGAGACAATCGATCAAATGCCCAATCCATCATATGCTTATACTGCTAAAGAAAAGCATTAACCAAGTCCTTCTAACACTGTACCTAGCTTCGATTTAAGTCACTGTACCACCTTAGAGTTAATCTTGTCAAGCTTTCTTAGAAACAATGAAAAAGAAGCTTGTCATCATGTATATGCCTAGTCATTTTTTATAAATATTTTGATATGGGCCTGCAGAGATGTGGTGCCATTGAACTTTTTGAAGTCTGGCATCTCGAACTTAAGGGGAAGGAAGTACCAAGCTTAACTCATCTACATCAATATTACCAAAGTCCCTGACTCCTTCTATGGCTTTGAGCCTCTTTTCAAAGAGTTGGTACTTTTTCTTATTGCTCTCGAGCTCAACTCCTTTTTGGGTTTTAAGCCTGAGATTTCTTGCTCTGCCAGCCTATCTAGGTCATAACCATCGGGTTAACCAAATGAGGATCTAGTCTTAAACCTTGAAGTGGTTGCCTTTCAGCCTCGAATGAGCTGGTAATAGCATGAGGGTTATTCCCTTGATTTCTTGGATTTACACTGTTAGACTTTTTCTCTCTAGCCATCATCTCTTCCATCAACTTAGAGATTTGCACTTACATCTCTTTTTCCATTTTCATCGATCTTTTTTGTGTTTCACATTGGTTTGCCTCCATCCTTTGTAGGTGTGCTAATAATTCATCTCCTCCAGTCAATGATGTTTGATTGTCCCGACATTCCTTGTTTGAATGGAAAAAAATTATCAGAGAATTCCTAAATCTGATAAAACCTTCATTCTACCCCCTTACCCTTATGAAATGCATGTCATAAATGCACGTATGAATGCATATATATGAATGAGTGCAAGAATGAAATTAATGTAATGTCAAAGCAAAGTATGTGAACAAATAAAGGATCTATCATCAAGAAAGACTATCTTAAAATAAAATTAAGGCATTATAGTGCCTCAAGGAAAAATGATCAATCTAATTATAGGCAGCATGATGTTCATTAATTATTGCTCTCAGTTTGCAAAAAAGAATAATAAAAAATAAAAAATAAGTCAATATAGATAAACAATTAAAGAATTAATATAAGAAAAATAAAAGTTACCCTCAGTAAGTCTACTGGGGCATTCCAATGCCTATTGGGGTGAATGAATAGGCCTTGTTGTTGGCAATGATGTTCAAACATCATCACTTGACTTACATGTCTAGACCATTTAATTAAAGCTGTATAATGGCTTGCAAGGTAAAAAGAAATAATCGCATCACAAGGGATAATGTTCATTCAACATCACTGGATATACAAATTAAAAGATTGATGGCACTTTTTGAGGTGAAACAAAAATCTTATCATAAACGATTATCATCGCATGATTTACATGCGTACAACATAAAATAAAAAGAAAAAGATAAGAACTATTCCCCTATTTGTACCTAATTCGATATCCTCTAGAATCGGGTATGGCTTTAATAGGTGAGGCTTTTATAGTTTTTTACATGAAGTAGGGTTGAACATCTAAACAGGTTCTTAAATTGCACCTTAAGTCCTAAAAAAATGATAAGGTACCCTAATCCTTACCAATTATGGGTTTATGTTGAAAGGAGTTTAATTTGAGAAAGAGTATCTTCAATGCCCATAACGAGGCTAACAGCTTGGGCAAGCATAGGAATTTACACTCGGTAGGTTTTTCGCTAGTCCAGACAGAGGCTAACACCTTAGAAGCAAAGTTACTCATCCCTTTCTAAAAATTTAAGTAACCTATGCCCCTTCTATATGCCTAGAGGAGAATCTAATGCATGCATGTGCACTATATGTATGGGGGAACGAACAAACCTGTTATGACTCGACACTTTCAAAAATAAAAGCCCCTATGCTAGATGCCCCACAAAATAAGGCTACAAAAGAAACAAAAGGATTAGTGAAAAATATGAACAATATATATTTGAATGTCCATATAAGTAAAAAAATTTGTTTTGAAAATACTGAGAGTTATAATTAAATATTAGTTGAGATAGAATTAATCAAAATTTAGTTAATAGATGACTAATTTTAGGCCTAACTTTCTAACTGGGTCCTTAGCAGAGTCACCAAGTTGTCGCAGCGTGGTGCAGATATGAATCTTGACCAAGCCTGACCTAAAAAGGCCCTCGTTCCTATATTTATCGATATATCACTATTTTGACTATCTTATTTCTATGGGTCATATCATTATTAATATTTTCTTTTTTTGAGGACTAGTTGGTCGAGATGAATCACTCACTTGACTTAACCTTAAATTGTCAATACAAAATGACCATTTATTTGGAGTCATCACCAATTTGTTTGGCCATAGGCGAGATTGGTTACTTATCGGAGTTCACATATTTTGAGGGTTAGGAAACCCTAGAACACTAACTCTGAGATCAAAAATCATAGTAGATCATATAAAAGGGTTCGAGAGTCTATTACAATCACAAGTAAGGATCAACTTCTCGTGATGCTTGAAAATCAATACCTTATTAATCACAAGTTAATTTAAAATTGATTTTTATTCGGTTTCAACATATGGCATTTAATTATAATTCTTAAAAGAGAGTTTTATGAAACAAATTTATTGTTTGTGTTAGGAAAATTAGGTTTTTGAAATTTTTGAGAATCAAAATTTCCTATGCACTCCACTGGAGGACCAGTTGAACATGAAAGCTTTTTATCATTCTCTTTTGTACCCCATTGAAAAACTACAGGAACACAAAAAGTTTTTCAAAAAATCAAAATATATTTCTTACCCCACTGAAGGGCCGAAGGAATGCAAAAGGTTTTATTTTTTTAAAATTCATAAAAAATCCTAATTTTCACTTTGAAAAAGATATCTCAGTATTAAAGTAATCTGTAGAACCTTTCTCATATTCTAGGAAAAATTCTATGTATTATTCTAACTTGGAGATGTTGCCTTAATTTTCTATAAAAAAATTTAATTTTATTAAAAATATTTACAGAGCATCCTAAGACTCGAAAATAGCCTAAAATGACATACCTATCCCTAATATGTACCTTCGACATGAAACTATCCCAATAATCACATAGGACTTGGTCCTAATACAAAATTATCAAAATGCCCATAGGGTATACCTTTACCATTGAAGTATCTCAATAACCCTAAAAGACTCGACAATGATCATAAAATGGTGAACCTATCATAAATACACACATTTGGATAAAAGCATGCCGCTGTCTATATCAAACTTAATTCTATAGATATTACCAAAATGCCCTTAGGGTATGCTTTCGATGTGAAAGTATTTTGGTAACCCTAAAGGACATGAAAATGACAATAAAAGGATGAACCTATCCAAAACACACACCTTTGGCATAAAAACATCGTTGTGACTCTATCAGACTCGATTCTAACAAAATTACCAAAAATATCTTTGGGGTATACTTTTGACATGAAAGTATCCGATAACCTTAAAGGACACAAAAATTATATATAATGACTTTTTTACCCAAAATGGATAATTTAAATGACAAATATGACCTAAAGAGCAAAAATTGCTAATGGGTCCCTAAATTTCTCAAAATTAGCTAAAGGTGCTAAAAATATGTTTTAGATGCCCAAAATACCCTAAATAGGTACTTTAGATTTTAAAGTGACCTAAAATGTAAAAATGCAATTAAGTCTTTAAATATTTCAAAATTATATTTCATACCCTAACGGAGAACCTAAAGAATACAAAAAGTTTTAATATTTTTAACACCCCACTGGAGGACCAGTGCAATGCTAAAAATATTTTAAAATATTTGAAATGGATGATTTTATGTTAGAGATGACAATTTTGACAAAAAAATACTAGATTTTGACAAAGTGTCTTATTTCATCCTCATTATTTTTGACAGCTCTTGTTCATGCATTTTATGCCATATCCATGCATCTTCTTATGCTCAATCCATGCACAAATCCTTCACCTAGCATGTTTCAAGCATGTTTATACGTTAACTTGCATTTTGTCATGAATCATTGTCATTTTCGGCATGTTTCACTTCATGAGATGTGTGCATAACACTTTCTTTATCAAGACCATTGGTAAAGTTAGCATCCCCATTCATGTTATGTGCCATCCCCTTGTATGTTCATTGTCTTCTCCTTATCTAAGTGCATGTTTAATGGTTGTCAAAAATTGATTTTTAAAACCTCCCTGAGCCAAGCATGTTAACCTCAACCAATGAGGATTAACATGAACTTAGTATTTTCCTTAAAGTTAGCAAAAAAAATTTTAGGGAAAATTAAGTTTTCCAAATCTGGAATCCTGATTAAATGAGCTCAAAACTTCTGATTTTTGATGAAAATGGACCTACAATTATTCCTGAAATGTTTGTGCCTTGTTTTTGAGTCAAAATTTTGAGTGGTATGATCAACTGGCTGTTTCATCATCCTAAGCTACTCTAGGGCTGTGCAAATGAGTTCGGGACGCTCATGCCACTTTTTCCCTTTGGTCATGGATTTTCCAATGTCAATGACTCGAGTTTGGACCTAAAAACACAAAGAAAAATAAAAAATATCCCTTGCTTTGCTTTATCCCCTATTGGTAGCATAACTATTGCAAATTGAAAAATCCATCTAAAATCCTAAACGATTTTTCATGAATTTTATGATATTTTTCTTTCAAAGTGTGTCAAATTATCTTTAAAACGATCTTATTCACCTCTGAATCATTCTGGATGAGAGAGCTATGATTTTTTCAAATCTAAATTGTCTAAAACCCCTAGAATCAGCAACATGTATTCTGATCGAGTAGTTCAGACCCCTAAATGATTTTTCTAAATTCTTCAAACATTTTACTAAAAAATTCATGAAATTCCCTTTTCAAAAAGGTATCGTTTGCAATTTTTTGATACCAAACGAGTTTAGGGTGATTTTTTAAATTTTGACACATCATGTCCCTCATATACTCTACCAGCAGCGTAATTAATCCAAACTTGAAAATTTATTCCCTCGAAAAGTGAGTTTTTGGGATATTGGGAATATGTTTAGATTGACCTTCGTCAAGTTACCTTTCTAACGGTATCTTGTTCACCCTCTAAAACCTTTAAACGAATTTAGAATAAATTCAAAAAATGGGATAGCGCGATGCTATCCCTCTATTTTCGGTTATGGTTAAAATTGAGCTATTTTCCCGAGCTTTATCTCGAGACATTCGAATGTCACCATATCACCTTGATCAGCCTTGAGAACATGCTTTGAACTCTCATAGGCTCGCATTAAGACACGAATTTTTTTTTTACATCTTTACCATCCTCATTCACAATAATTTCTTTTATCAAAAAGTGTCAAAATGCTCACTCATTTTCTAAATCATAAAGTTCGTCAACTTAAGTTTTCCAACTCGACTTCTTTAAAGAGTGTCAGACATGTCACCTTTAGGAATATCTAACCCCGACCTTCCAAAGGGATACTCTAACCTAATTTTTCATAATTATTAAGAATTAAAAATCTTCCTTTATCAAAATTATTCGTCATACTCAGGGATACTCCAACCCCATCTTTTTGAGAGGATACTTTAACCCTATCTTTCAACTACAATTAAATTTTTCTTCTTCATGGATTTCCATGAAAGTGTCAATAGTCAAGCATTTTTTTATTTTAAGAAAACCTCATTCCATCAAGGAACTCAGATCCATCTCAAAAAGTTTTGATTCGGTTATTCCTAGATAATTGATGCTAATTGCGAGATAAATTTCAATAGTCCATCCCTTTTTTTATCATTACATTGAATGGTTCATGTTATGTTACTTCATTTGTTCCTTACTAACATGATTTCATTGTGATGATTATTTGCATTCATATTTTCAAATCATTTTGAGTAAAATTAAAGGTGATGTTCCGCGTGGGTATCTCTCCAGTGCTCAAAATGGAATATTCCATTTTCAAAGTAAAATCCAGAGGTCATTTTTATTAAAAATTTCTATATTCCTCATCTATCTGGGGCGTATATATGATTAAATCTTTTCATCAAAACTTGGATTTGTATTTCTATATAATTCATGCATTAAAAGAGGGTTATATCAAAATAGTGATGAGTTAAGATCAAAAGAATCAAAACTGAAATAAGACATAACTGGTAAGGTATCAATTTCGGGTGTCGCGAAGTGGTTTGTGCCTCATCGTGCGTAACCAACTCCTAAACTCAAATGCTGAATCTTTATACCATGCAGACCACGAGATCGATGTTTCGAGTTTTATAACTCAAGACATAGGTTTCAATAGGCATCCGGTCATGCCTAGCCGAAAATGATCGGTGGTGACGCTAAGCATTGGCCACTTTATGATGGTCATCCAAGACCAATAAGATGGGCGATTCATCTTAAAGTCTCCTTCACTGTGTCACAAGTCGAGAATCCATACTTTCTCATTCTCATCACATTGCAAAGGAAAAGTCTCACTCAAGAAGACATTTCTTAGTCAGAAAAATATTTTAAGTCGTATACACCCATAGATCCATGAGGATCCACCCTGGGGTACGTTGTGACAATACTCACGATACTGTAAAAATTCAAATTAATTAACAAAGTTGACAATTTGGCATCTCATGGTAGAAAATGCCAATAAGTATTTTTTCTTGAATATTTTTGATAATTGCATAGGCGTCGACAAAAATATATGGTGATCAACTTTTCAATTTTTATGAAAGAATCTTGAAAAACTCCTAAAAATGAAAAATTTGATTATGATATCATCGATAGGAATGATTTTCAAATCTTGATAAAAGAATATTTAAATACTGATTTTTCTCTTAAATATTTTTCCATTTTATCTGAAATCGATCTTTAAATAATAATTTTTTTGTCATATGCCAATACGACCATTTATATATGACAAAATAACTGACAAAAATGTGTCAGCAAATGTCGAGCTCTACGAGGCAACAACTATATTCCCGATTTTAGATAATTTGGACTATTAAAAAATGAACCCAGATGAAATTAGGTGTCTACACCTGGTTACCTATGTCTCTTGTAAGTATTGCTTTGCATTTGTATAAGGAAATACATCCATTGAACTGAACCAATTCCACCAAGCCTGCAATGGGCCTAGGATCGAGGTGCCTTAGCTATCCTTACTGGATGGCAGAGTGATTTGGATACTAATTTAGATGTCAACTTAAACCCGATGTAGTGAGCCATACAAGCTAAACCATGTCAAACCATACCAAATCCTATTAGAATAACCCAAAGAATAAAGACCCTTAGGGAAACACTTCTAACCTTTACTCTTGCATACCATAGTTACATAGGTGATAATGAATAAACATTATTGCCTATGTGTATCTTATCAGTGTTAGAACATGATGTTATGCTATCCTATCGATGGCTAACCCTTATTAACAAGTGAATGATGGCAAACGTATGTCAACACTTACGAAGCATAAGTCGCTATGCTATCGAATGACGGCTTAACAAATATCCTACCTTGGGTGGTGATGAATGAACATCACTATCTACCCAATTGGTTTTGTCCCTAAGAGGCATTATACCATCTCAATAAAGGCAAAACATCACCCAAATAGGCTATTGTGTTGTTTGACTGATAGCTTAAACCTATGTCAAACACTAGGCGTTGGCATACTTACGCTGCCGTTTAGGTTGTCAAGTTTTCCCTCGAGGTATCATATCACCTTAGTAAGGGCGATTTTTAACCCAAACATGTCATTATGCTGTCTGTGGATACTTAACTTTTCATGGAACTTGTAATTATCATGTTTGCCCTTAGGCATCGTAACTCTTATTTCAAGGCATTTTTGTGATTTATTTTCATTTTGTTATTCTTTATTCTTATCTGTATTATTTTTTATTGTCATAAACCTATTTCCCTTTTGTTTGCTTTTGATTGTCGCGTGCATCATTTCATCATATTCATCATCATGAGATAATTGGCTAAAGGTTCAAGGTTTAGCTAGGGGTGTCTATCATAGAGCAATAATATGCTTTTGCTCTTCAGTCTTTCAAGGAAATCAAGGTATGGTCTGAGAATCAATGACATGAAGATGGGGATATCCTTAAACCTATTCATGCCTTGAAGGTACACGAAAAAGGCAAGATAGGTCTCAAGGGCACGTAATGGACATAGTCAAGGTAGCTTGATTTTTGAGGCAAGACATTGTACCTATTGCAAACCATGAATAGAAGTTGTTGAAGTTCTTTAAACATGTGATTAAACAACATAATCATGTTAGGCATCTTTGGATACAATCATATTTAAACAAACTCCATTTATTGCTTTAAGAAAAACATTATTGGTGAAGCTATCCTGCAAGTTAATTTTCTCTTGTATTTTCATAACTAACTAATTCTTTTACTATATTATTCATTTATTTATACTAATAATCATTCAATGTCATGATTTCATACTTATCATCATTTCATCATAAACAATTGTTAATGAACACATGCCATAAGAGTCTAATATGGAATGGTTGTAAAAATGCAAAAGATTTTAAAACCAAGCAAGGGACACGGACTTGATCATCTTACACTGCTACAATATCCACCATCGTAAATAGAACACGGAAAACAATCACAAGGATGCATAGAATAACTTGAATTAATGTATAAGGAGTCTCAAAACCACACACTTTATTAGCAAGATGAAATACTGGCACAAATCATAAAGCTCATGGAGTTAATGACTATTTCCACTAAAGAAAAAGGACAGGCTAGTGTTGTAGATGCTGAAAAAGAGCCACCTGACCTAGAAATCACCCCACTATTAATACTGAGGCTACTCAAGAAGAGACTCATTTAAAGCTCTAACCCAACACAGCATCAGTCCCGTTGGTACCACCAGTGATTTATCTAAACCCTATGGTGACAAATTAATTCATCCTGGGATTTCAAATGGTGAATATGGGAGTTTCCCTAGTCGATCCTATAACCCTCGACCATGATGATCAAGAGAAGATAAATGGTCAAAAGTCTACAATGTCTATCGATGAAATAAACAAGTATTAGTTTATGGAAAAATGTCTTCTAGTCATCAAGGGGAGCAAAAAGTTTGGAACCATTGACATAGAATCTTTATCTTTAGTGTCCAACCTCGTCATTTCTCCAAAGTTCAAGGTACCAAAGTTTGACCTCACCATGCATATTCAGATGTACCTTAGGAAAATGGTCGAGTATGAAAAAGATGAAATGCTCCTCATCCACTATTTTTAGTGCTGTTTAGCTAGGGTGACCATCTGTTGGTACATTGAGCTCATAATGTCAAGATTCAGTCACGAGCCAACCTGGCTAAGGCCTTCTTAAACCAGTATCTGAATGTGTTAGGTTGGGCTCAGGAGCAGTTTTCTCTTATGAATCTAGAGAATGAGCCATTGAAAGTTTTAAGTAATATGATCAAAGATTGAGAAAAGAGGCAGCTTTAGTTTAGCCCATTTTAATTGAAAATGAGATGACTGGGACATTCTTCAACACTTTATGCACTTCACGCTATAAGAAGCTAGTAGGGAACGGCACTAAAAAGTTTGCCAATCTTATTCTGTCTAGTGAAATGATTGATGTGGTGATCAAAAGTGGCCAAATGTTAAGGGGTGAGTTTTTGGGTTAACCAAAAATGATGCCGTTAACAAAAAGAAAGAAGAAAAAACAAATGCCATAAACTTCACCAACCCATCTCAGCTAAGTCATTATTAGGTGTCCAGTCCATACTACCCAAGTATGCCCTAATTTAATCTAGTCATGATATATTTTTAGTGGATTTACGCTGCAACATATAACCTATCCTTTACTACTTCAGTGAATCATCTATAAAATAAGCAACCTCTTGTCAACCAAAAAGATGACACCCTTATCTAGGAGAGCTATCACCTTTATCTAGTAAAGATAACACCTCTCTCCCTATGACCTATAAAGAGCTCTACTAGATTCTCTTCCATAGACATATGGTCACTCCTATATATGTCTTATAGAAAAAAGCACCATACCCTTAGTGGTATAATGTAATGCCTATTACGATTATCACACTGAGGCAATGAAGCATGATACCAAGAACTGCATATCATTCAAGCAAAGGTTCCAAAACCTCATTGACTAGAAAGTGCTATAATTCAAGATGAATTCAAACCAAATATTGCCGCAAACCTTTTCCTAATCATGTTAAACCAACCATGAACATTATTAGTATTGACAATCTTTATGTCAATACCATCAACGATCAACCAAGACCATTGGATTTGAGTGATGAGATCCATTCCTAATCACTAGAATCTATTCTTGACAATAAGGTCATGTGAGAAACCCCTATGCTTTCAAGTTTGTTTTCGTGTAATGTGAAAAACTAAAACTTACTTGCTTTTGCCCAATAGCTTATAGGAATCCTATGTAATATGCGTCTTTTATCAAGTATTATCAATAAAAATGACTTTTGCATAAAGCATTTCAGCTTGTGTGCCCTTTTTATTCTTTGCCTTTGCTCAAACCATTTGTCTACATATTTTTTTCTATTACTCTCCTTCTTAGGCGCTCTGATAAAAGTGACATGGATACTTTCAATGAGCTTTTAGAGATTGATTTTGAACTATCAATCCATACTGGTGAAGTTGATTTTGATGAAGATTCTACAAGAGGCGCTATGCCATCAAAGTTGTCACAATCATTTGAACCTTTCTATTTGGTCAACCAAAACTTAAGATCATATGTGGATAGGGCAAACTATTGACTTTAAAGAACGTGTCTTCAAGCATTTAGGAAAAGAAGAAAGAAAATTAAATTGAATGTTAATCTTATAATGAAGACATTTAGTATGTTTTTTTAATAAAACTTTATCCAAAAGAATGACTCATCAATTTATTTAGTCATGTTTAAAATAAAAGATAGCCATCTTTTTTAATCATTTCACAAATTATAAAATCATTCCACTTGCTACCCCTTTGAGACTAAAGAATTCATTCTGTAAAAAATCTTGATCAAGGATCACTCTTCACATTGGAGGGCATGGAAAGCCTTTTAAAAGAAATAGGGCAGATAACTACTCCTACGATTATCAAAATGCCTGACATCAAATGCATATATGGGATGTACTAGGTCATCAAAGTCTAAAATTCCCTTAAAAAAGTTAAAAAGAAAAGTCAAGATCAAAGTGAAAAAAGGTTAAAATATTAGACCAATCAAAAGTCAAAATCAAGATCAAACCAAGAGGGCAGAAACTAAAAGAAACTAGGGCATAAAAAAGTAGAAAGGATAGAATATTTCACAAAAAAAGTGACCCTTGATTCGATCACCCGTAAACACTGAATTTTTGGCCTGTATATCTTTTCTTTCAAAACTTTAAACCTTAACTTTCATTATGTACCTTAAAAAGTTTATCTCGATCATGCATGGCTATTTAGACTGATGATCCCATTTTTTAGGAAATTGTTCTCCTGGAAAAATCATGATGAAGTAGTCAAGAAAGAAAAAAATGAAGCTTGAGGGTGAAAACTCAAAAAGGGCAGTCTAGAGCCAAGTCAAAAATCTTGAAGTTATCCTTGATATTGCCCGAATAACCACAAAAGAGAAAATCATTCTTATCAAATCAAAGGGTTATCGAGACCCTCAAAATCTCAAGATGTCTAAAACCTTTATGAAGATAAGAGGTCCAATTTTTAAGAAACTCAACTAGAATGATTCCCAAAATAACACCTCATAATTAAGATTAGGACTTTCTAAACCTCTAAATAGCTAAGGGTCATTAGCCAAGATTAGCATTTTGCCAAACTATCACATCTATAAATAGAGAGAGTGTCATCATAACACTTAAAGAAATCCAAATGAAAGAACATTCATTTTTTTTATCAACATATGAAAATTTAGACCTTTGTCTGTTTTAAATCAACTCTCAACCTAATAGCAAGAATCAATCCATACCTAACCTTTTTTATTAGTCTCAAAATTTTTTGGTCATACTTTGTCAATATCTTAAACTCTTGACCTTTCGTGTCAACATATCTTATCTAAACCAAACTTTATTTAAACCAAACTAGATCCTACACAAATACCTATTAGAAAAAATCATAATCAAACCTCCCCTAACCCTGGCCATATCTAATTAAATTCAACCTTGCCTCGACTAAGCCAACTCAAAATCCTAGTTAGATCAGATCAAACCTTAGCCAAATCAAAGTTAAATCTCACTAAACTTACTCGAGCTTGGGGCAATTGCAAAATGGCGCTGGATAACCTTAAAGGTTTTAAGAAGATCGGCTCATATCAGACATGTTAATCATTCAGGAAAGATCTCAACATGCATTAGATGAAATGTTCATGTCATGATTATCAGGGCATCAGTCACTACTGTAAACATCTAATCTTGTTCAGACCCCCTTCCTTGTTAGACCAAAAATATCCGAGATACAAAATTTGGCACATTTCCTAGCAGAGGTAAATTTTTTTAGGGAAATGTGCATTTTCAAGATCTATTTAATTGCATTTAAATGATGATAGGTGCATGTGACAAAATTAGCACCATTCCAAGGGTCGTGCATAACAAATCTTGGATAAAAAAATAAATTTTAAGGTAAAATAATTAACTTTTAATTTTATACTTA
Source organism: Adansonia madagascariensis (assembly GCA_038381835.1). NCBI lineage: Eukaryota > Viridiplantae > Streptophyta > Magnoliopsida > Malvales > Malvaceae > Adansonia > Adansonia madagascariensis. The sequence continues at coordinate 10,338,553 of JBBYHL010000012.1, forward strand.
CAAAAATTTAAAATTTGTTTTTGCGAATGTTACTATGATCAAATTTTTCATTTTTTAAAATTTTTTAAGAATTTTTTGTTAAAATTAGGAAGTCGCCAATCGTATATTTTTACTGATACCTATACAGTATTTATGCTGATATGCACACAAAAAATCAAAAGTAATCAAAGAAAAATTTATATTGAGATTTTATACCACAAGGTGCCAAGTTATCCATTTCTATAATTAATTTTGAATTTTTTGCAGTACCGAGTGCATTATACTTATAAAATTTTTTCCAGTATCAATTGTTTCAGATTTCAGATTTTCATCTTTATTACTTTTATAATTAGTTGATTAATATGATGGATAAAACTCATTTTTGTAAAATTTGAACATATTTTTAAAATTTTCACAGTTTTAAAATACGAGCTTTTCTTTATCTGTAAAATTTTTTGGTAAAATATTTTCAAGTTTTGAATTTCAAAATTGTTTAAATATTTCTATTTAACCACAATTAAATCATATTTTCAAAAATTTAATTTATTTTATGAATTTTGCATTTTTTTTTAGATTTTTCCCATTTTCAAATTACAAAGTTTTATACTCCGTGTTTTTTTGGAAAAATTTTTCTCAATTTATAATTTTTAAAATTCTTTAAATATCTCCATAAAATTCATATAAAATCAAATTTTTTGAAAACTTAATTTCTTTTATGAATTTTAGTTTTTTTAGGATTTTTTCATTTCCAAAATACAAAGTTTTTCACTTCATAATTTTTTTCGTGAATATTTTTTTAAGTTTATAATTTTTATAATTCTTCAAATATATTCATTAAATTCATCTTAAATCAGTTTTTAATTCATTTTATTTTATGAGTTTTGTATTTTCTTCTATAATTTTCCTTGTTTTCGAAATAAGGAGTTTTCTACACTATAAATATGTTGAAAGGATTTTTTTCAGTTTATAATTTTTAAAATTCTTCAAATATCACTGTTGTATTCATCTTAACTCAGTTTTGGAAATTTTAATTTATTTTATGAGTTTTACATCTTTTTACATGTAATAATTTTTCATGTAAAGGTTTTTCTCGTAAAAGTTTATGGCTTTGCTGTTTTTATGTTTTCTTGTACATAAAAATTATTTTTATTATTAGATTAAATTAAATTGATCGTGTGAAATTTTATTTCAAATACATAATTTTTAATTTTTACAATTTAATCCTTCTAATTAATTTTTATGATATAATTTCACATATTAAAATATCATCTAAAATATCTCTAGAATTTTTGATGTCATTCATGATGCAATTCATAAAAAGAAAAACTTAAGTGATATAAATCAAATCAAAATAAAAAAGTAAATATTAAATAAAAAGCAAAAAGATGAAAACTTAATAAAGGTGTAGAACCTATCGGCCAAGACAATTCTTGATGCGTGGGCTGACTTTTCACTTCTACAAATAAGGGAAGAAAATTTGCATTAAGGCCTTTAGGATTCAGGAAGAAAAAATAAAGAAAAAAAACCAAAAATACATAATTTTTCAAGCTTTTCTAGGGTAATTTCTAGTAAATTTCTTAATTTTTCTTTATTTCTTGTTTGAATCTTCCTTTTAATAAGCCAAATGAATACTTGTGCTTATGAATATTGATTCATGTTGAAAGGCCAAGTATGATGGCTATGATTAAAGTTTTTTATTTTGTTGATTTATTTAATTTTTATTAGAAAGAATTTGATTTTCATTGAGATTATTTGTGTTCGTTATGTTTGTTGATACCTATATTGTTATTTTTATGTGTATATGTTTATGTAGTTTTTCTTAATACTTTCATGTTGTTTTATATTGATTTCCATTTTTTTTTTTATGTTTTCATTCTTATTCATGCTTGGTAAAAATTCTAACATGTATGCATGTTAATATTTGTGAAAATATGTGATAGAAATATTATTTCTTACTGAAATATCATGATGGCAAAATCATGTAGGGGCTGATTTTGAGATGTTTTAATTGTATTTAGCTTATTTTGTAAATATGGAAATCTTGGGGACTAAACCACAAAAAATGAAAAAAACTTTCTAGACTATATGAGCTTGGCCAAACCATGTAGACCTCCCTAGAAGTGTTTTTATGCTTAGTTTAGCATATTTAAATGTGTTCTATGCATTTTATATCATTGTTAGGCCATTTTGTAATTTTAGAAAGTTTAAAGACTAATTTGCAAAATGTGAAAAAAATTATTTTGTGGCCATAAGTGTTTGGCCGAGTCATTTTTATGATTTTTGGTGTGATTTTTGTGACTTTTCATGATGTGTTTTGTGCTAATTTATAATTTTCTGTTATGCAGGGACTAAATTGTAAAAATAAAAAATTTTGTTTTGTGGCCATCCATGCTTCACCGATTACTTGTGTATACTTGTGAAAATGTTTTCATGTTTATTTTGATGTGTCTGAATATGTTTTATGCATTTCCTCCATTTGTGGTTATTTTGTAATTTTAGAAAATTTAAAGACTTATTTGCAAAATTGCAAAATTTTTGTTCTACGGCCATGGGTATTTGGCTGAATTTGTTATATGATTTTTGGTATGATTTTCATAATTTTTTGTGATGAATTTTGTGTTTAATTATGATTTTATTTTGTATAAGGACTAAATTTCAAAGTTAGAAAACATTAGGGACCATTTAGAAAACTTTCATTTTAGAATTAATATGTTGTGTTTTACATAACATTCCTATAGTCTTCTGTAGAGGTGTAGAAATTGTTAAAATTGTTCATATTCTCTCAGTTTTTCACTAGGATATGAAATATAATTTTGAAAAGATTAAAGGACCTATTAGCAATTTATGCATTTTAGGTCAATCCTAATATTTAAGTTACCCATGAAAGGTATAATAGTCACTTCATGTCATTTTCAAGCACTCTAAGTTATGGGGATATGTATAGGCCGAAGGTACACTTTAAAGGTATTTTAGTAATTTCCTTAGAATAGAGTCCTATGTGATCATCGGGATACTTTTATTTCAAAGGTGTGTAGTGGGAGTAGGTTCATTTATACATGATGTAATCTAGCCCTTTAGTTTACTAGGATGCGTATATGTCAAAGGTATACCCGAAGGACATTTTGGTAATTTTCTCTAAAGCTAATTTTTAGTAGTCATTGGGATGCTTTTTTATTGAAGGTGCATATTTAGGGTAGGTTCTTCATTTTATCATCATTTTTGGGTCCATAGGATAAATGAGATATTTTTACGTCAAAGGTATACCTTAAAGGCATTTTCATAATTTTGCATTAAAACGAAGTCCTATGTGATTACTGGGATACTTTTATGTCAAAAGTCCACATAATGGTTAGGTTTGTCGTTTTAGACCATTTTCTAGTCTTAGGTTATTTTGTTAATTTTAACAAAATTAGATATTTTTTATAAATTAAGGCAATGTCTCTGATGTCAAAATAATACATAGAATTCCTATCAGAATATGTGAGAGGTTTTATGGATTATTTTAATAACAAGACACCCTTTTCAAAATGAAAATCAAGATTTTCCAATTTTTTAAAAAAGTAAGACCTTTTGTATTCCACCAGCTCTCTAGCGGGGTATCAAATAGAATGATAAAAACTTTCGTGTTCTCTTGGTTCTCCAAGAAGGTACGAAAGATATTTTGAGTTCCAAAAACATTAAGAACCTGATTTTTCCATCCAAATAATAAATTTGTTTTGTAAAATTTAACTTTTGAAATATGAGAATTATAATTAAATATCAAATATTAAAAAATCAAAATTTAAGTTAACACCGAATTAATAAAATATCGATTGTTGAGCATCATGAGAAGGTCAATCCTTACTTATGATTGTAACTGACTCCTGGACCCTTTCAGGCAATCTCTATTATGTACGCAGACCTCGAAGTTTGTTTTTAAGGGTTTCATAATCCTCAAAATGTGACCTTCGATAGGTGACCAATCTCACTTGGCTAAAATAAGATTGGTGGTGATTCCAAAATAAATGGTCATTTCATAACAATCGTTTAGAGTTAGTCAAGTGAGGGTTTCATTTTGACGACTAAGTCCTCAGACACAAAATAAAATAAATAATAATAATACTAATATGGGCCCAAATAAAAAATATAATGATATATAGATATATAATGGAATGAGGGGTACACCTGCCATATTAAGTCAGGTTAGTCAAGATTCGTATCCAACCATGTTGCAACAGCTTGGCAACTTCACTAGGGACAAGCTAGGGAGTCAAGCATAAAATTTATTATGTGTTAACAAAATTTTGATTAATTTGGTTTCAACTGGTATTTAACTATAATTCTCGGTATTTTCAAAAAAAAATATTTTTGATTTATATGGAAATTGCCCTATATATTGTTCACAATTTTTACTAACCCTTTTGTTTCCTTTGCATCATTATTTTTGGAGGGAATTTGGCATAGAGGATTTCATAAAAGGTAAGTTGTTCCCTTGCACAGACTCTACACATTTATATGCCTTAAATTCTCCTTCAAATGTATGGAGGGGCATCGGTACCTAATATTGTAGGTAGCTCTACCTTCTAAGGTGTTAGCCTCTGTTTGGGCCAGTGAAAAGCCTACTAGGTGTAAATTCTTACACCTACTCGAGTTGCAAGATACTCTGACTCAAATTGAACCTTTTTCAACATAAACATGTGATGAGTAAGGATTAGGGTACCTCATTAGTTCTTTTCAAACTTAGGGAGCAATTCGAGAAGCTATTTAGATGTCTGACCTAAACTTCATGAAATGAACTATAAAAGAATCACCTAGCTAGAGCCATACCTAGTTCTAGAGGCTACCGAATTAGGTACACATGGGGGAACTTTTTTAACCTTTTACTCTTGTAGTTTGATTTTTTTGATATTAAGAGTATATGTTATGTTGCTATTATCCGTTATATTGTTATTTGTTGCCTACATTAATTTATTATACTATAAAAGATTTTTTGTATTGACATTCCTATCCTATAGACACTTGTAAATTTAGTCATGCATTTCTTTATACATTTGCAAAGTTCACATCTTTACATGCTTATGCATCCATAATTTTTGCAATATACTAAAATAATTCCATTTATTGTATTTCTAAGCATCACGACATAGATGGTAATATTGGGGCAAGAATTAGCGTGTTAAAGTCAATCCAACAAGAATTTGGTCATGAAGTCCGAGGAACAAAAAAACAGAACGAAAAATTGATATAAATGATCAAAAGTCTAAAAAGGAGACCTTGCCTAGGAATATCCCTATCCCCAATGAATTCAAAAAGTTGGGATCTAGGAGATCGATGGGAAGCATGACTAAGTGCTTAAGAGGAATGGAACATGAAATCTGAGAGATGAAAGAACAACTATTCAAATTGACAACAACCATCAGAGATTTTTTGGGTGATCCGCAATAGCTACCAATCTCTTCAACTTAATCCCTGGCACTTAAGGATTTAAAGGCTAGACCAAACATATCGCCAGACAAAAATTCCAATCGTTAGATTATTTACATGATTGAAATAAAGCCATCCAATTCTGTACCTATACAAATTATTTTTCTTGCTAACCCTGCTTGTTTTTCTAGCATTACCTCATCATCTTCTGAAGCTGATACTAAGAAAAAAAATCATGATCAAAATATCAGTTTGATTCGATTCCCACTAACCTATGCAGAATTGTACTTTCCTCTATTCAAAAATCAGCTTGTTGCTCCCAAATAAGTTCTTCATAGCAACCTCCTTACCCTAAATGGTATAACATTAAGGAACATTGAGAATACCATGCAGGAATACATTGAAAATCAATAGAAACATGCATTACCTTTAAAAAAAAGTTCAAAAGCCACTTAATGCAGGTGTAATTCGGGCCAAACTCAGTTCGAGTGTTGCATCTAAATTTTGTTGCATTGTTGAAAGGAGTAAAATATCTGGGGTAATGTAGGAATCATAAAGATAACCCTTTGGCTACTAGGTTGGCATTGTAAATGTAGGTTTTAAAAAGAATGACTAGAACCTACAAAGATTCTTCAGGAAAATGAAGTGTTTAAGTAGCTTTTTTTGGTTACTTTTTGAATCTTGTAAATATAGTTTTGTATGCCAATTATGTATAAATCAATAGCTTTGGCCGATGAAACGACAGTGTAGAATCATGACTCAAATTCCATAGATTCTTGCCTCTGTAATAATCTCCATAGCTGATACTTAGCTTATTGCTTGACACATAATTCATCTCATCAAATATTATTTTATTCATTCATTCCTTCATTCATTCACTTATTCATTCCTTCATTCATTTGTTCATTAATTCATACATTAATTTTTTCGTTTATTCATATACATACATGGATTATAATAAAGATAAATGTTGACAAGATATATGTATTTACACATACTGATTTAAGTTCTTTTTTTTCATTTTTTAAGGGTGAAGTAACACAATCATTAAATGAAAGATATCACAAACTATAGCTCGATGAAGTTACTCAAAACAAATAAGTCTGTTTGCACCAAGTAAAGTTCTATTTACACTTCTGCCGAGGATCCAAGGAAGTGCAAGCTTAAAGACAATTCGTTAACATTTAAGATATATAGTCAATGGGACACTAGCCATCCATATTAACATTAATGCCATTTCATAAGAGGTAGAAGCAAAAATCATTGCACAAAAAGAATTAGTATTCCTTGATTTTAATACAAGGAAAAGTCCCTGTAAAAGCAAAACCATGACCAAAAAAACTATTATTATTATTATTAAAAATAGTCCTCTATCATACCAATACTTTTGTTAGAGATCTGAGATAACAAGTTGTACGGTAATTACTTCAAAATACTTTATTTTTATCATACAACACTTATGTTTGGGATCTGAAGAGTACCAATTAAAAGGTAATTACCTCAAAGTACTTAATTTTTATCACACCAATACTTTTGCCAGGGATCTGGGGAGTATCAATTGAAAGGTAATTACCTCAAAGTATTTAATCTTTGGGGAGCTAGTCCCATAATACATATTCATGCTAACCAAAAGGGCAACAAGTAACATATATGAGATAAGAAAGTCATCTTGTTGGTAAATGCCAACAAGACTTTGCCAATAGAAGTCAGGATCATAGTGAGTCGAGAAAATGAGGAAATGCATTCGGACAGTGTCCTCACCCTTAGCCTTTTATTGCTCAACAACCTCAAAGGTTTATCCTTGTACCTCACAGCCTTTCATGCAAACTTTTCAATCCTGAGTTCAAAAAGCAAAGGGACCGGGGAAACAGTCTAGGAAGAAGAAAAGAGAAAAATGAAGGTGTATCATGCCCTAATTGATTTTTTACATTAAGCTTTTTCCCTTGCTCAAAATCAAATGATTTTTGCCATTCCAATAAAGCTCAAAAACTACCTTAGCTAAAGTGAGAATCACATGCTGCCTCAAATTCTAATTTGAATTGCTTGGATGGTTACTCGCCATGCCATGAGCTTTTGGATTCATCCACTTTGCTAAAGAATTTAGTAAAGAGATGGCATGATTGAGATGACAGGAAATAACCACGCATCTTATGGAATTTCAAGCTTGAGAACTTAAAGTTTGATATGCCTCCTGATGTTCCACTAACTTATTTACAATTCGACCATCATAAATGCCAACCTAACAAAAAATTGAAATTGGTGGATGCCTATTAAGGACAATTGGTCTAATGATCATTGACATTATAGTAGTATGCCGATCAAGGGTAATTTTTATCTTTAATTAAAATTTTGTACATTTTTTTTAAAAACTGTTAATTGTGAAATGAATTTTGGTTTGTAAATAGTATGTATATTGTCATCAACCATGAAATTTGTTTATAATGATTTCTAATATCTAGGATAATGAAAACATTTTAAAAAATTTTTCTTTAGTAGATAATCACCATTAGATTGAATTCTCTCTGAAAGGTCCTTTACTTTCACATGTATGATTATCCCAAACATTCATAGACCTTTCACTGCCATAGACTTTCCACATCTAAATATTCTTTTCTACGAAATCCTTAAAGGTTGAACAATTGGGTTTTGCTCTTAAAAGATTCAGATATTGATAGTTTGTCACGTGTTAAAATAATAATAGTAATTATAAGATCTTACTTATTTCGATAATCTTCTGCCATAATTTCCATGACATTCTTCCAAATCCTTAATTTAGGAAGAATAAGAGTAAACCTGAGTTAAAATTTTTTTTCCTTTGAACAAAGCCTTTACAAACCTATTCTTGATACATATAAGATCCAAGATCTTTTCCAAGCAATCTGATTTTCTTTCTTAAAGGCTTAACTAATCATTATGGTTGTGAAGTCAATAATATTAAAGGGCATTCCTTAAGGATTTAAAAATTGAGCACAACATCATATTATTGAGCTGCTTAAAATTATTTTAGATTTTTCCAACCAAAATGCTTGCCGGTTCAAATGGCTGTGTTTAAGATGAAAAAATGGGTTTTTTTCTCTATCCCTTCGTAAATATAGAAAATTATCCTTTGCAGTCTCCTTTGAGCTTGATAATTTTTTTTTTTTACTTTGAACTTTAATCAAGGATCATCTTCCACATTGAAGGCAAATGAAGTGAAGCTTCGCAATTAAAAGGAGCAAATTTTGTTTTAAAGTTACAAAAAGAATATGTTTGTCGTCACAACAAGGTCAAAAATAAAGCCAAGTTCAAAGAAGTTCGAGTTTCAAGTTCAAATATTCAAAGTAAAGAAATAAAGGAAGTTCAAATTCCAAGTTTTTCAAAGTAAGAAAAAAATAAATCAAGAAAGTTTAAATTTCAAGTTTTTCAAAGTAAGAAAAAAATAAATCAAGAAAGTTCAAATTTCAAGTTCTTTCAAAATAAAGAATGAAGCGAGCAAAAGTAAATGAAGAAATGTAAATGTGTTTTGCCTCGAAAGACACACCAGGTAGAGTTCTGAAGAAGAAAAGTGATCCTTGATTCAATTACCCTTAAATACTTGATTTGGGCCTATTTATCCTTTTCTTTCTAAACCCTAGATCATGGCCTACGTTAAGTACCTAACAAAGTCCATTTTGATCAAACATAGCTATTTAAGTTGTCAAGCAATTCCTAGGAAACTCTTTATAAATTCATCTTTTTGAATGAATTTTGAGTCGTCAATAATATGATGGGGCAAGGCCTCGGAATTACTCTTAAATCAACAAAGATAGCCACTGATGACAATCCTTCATGCCAATTTAGAAATTACCCATATCCTTTAAATATTTCACAACATCAATGAAAGGTTGAGTCAAATGGCCAACCATTGATTCTTTTCAATATAAACTTTTAGAACTTTTGTACCCAAACTTAGGAATTGATGTTTACCATTGGCTTTTCAAATCAATCCTTTAAGACTTTGTGTTCACTAGAATTAGTTTAACATTTGTCAGGCTATTGTATTTGAAGATTAAAAGGATGTTATAACTTAATTGTTTGCCTTTCAAGGAATTCTTATGAAACGAATATCCATATGAATTTGGTCTTGATAAACCTTAACCTCAACATATCAATTTCTTCAAGACAAATTCTAGCCATGCCAACCCATTTGTGCCTCTAAATTCATTTTCTTCATCTTATTCAAAGAAATCCTGAATGGTGACCATCGATCACAAGAAAATTTAACATCATGATAAAGATAGCACATCCATTGTGCTTGATATTAGAGGATTCATTGTTGAAATTTTTTTAGAATTTTCATATATTTTGATCAAGTAAACTTTTTTCCCCAGGTTAGCATGAGAAGGTGATCTCATTCCATAAATCATGGAATTTTGATGAAAAATCATACTTTTCATAATTTCAATGGAAGCTTTCAGATATGCCTAAAGCATACTTATTAAAGTTTGTAAGTTCTATCTTTAAATTAATGAACACTAATATGATATTTGATATTTGGTGACTTTTCAGGAAAGATTGAACAATTATCTAAAGAAATCTATTACCTTCTCACATGATCTTATGGTAAAGTAGGTGAAGAAAGCTTTGAAAAAGCTTCGATGGTGATATTCAAAGTGTCCATAAAAGTTTAAATCAAATCCTTTATGATCATCAGTAAAGTGTACAAGAAGAATAGGTTCATTTATGCTAGAACTAAATCATTTGTGATCATCAATAAGGTGTTCAGAAGGAATAGGTTTATTTGTGCAAATCCTTTATGATCACCGATAAAGCGTACATGAGGAATAGGTTCATTTGTGTTAGAATCAAACCTTTGTGATCATCGATAAGGTGTATAAGATAAGTAGGTTCATTGGTGTTAGAACAGAATCCTTTGTGATCATCAACAAGGTGTATAGGAGGAATAGGTTTATTTATGTTAAAACCAAATCATTTGTGATCACCGGTAAAGTGTAAAGGAGGAATAGGTTCATTTGTGTTAGAACTATATCCTTTGTAATCATCAAGATGCTTTTATGCCAAAGGTGTATAGGAGGAATAGGTTCATAAAAAGCTTTGATGGTGATATTCAAAGCATTCAAAAGTTTTCATTTAGAAAAATGTTTACAAAGCTTCGATGATGATATTTGAAGCATTCAAACAAAGCTTCGATGACGATATTCAAAGCATTCAAAAGTTTCCATTTTGAAAATGCTTTTAAAGTCTTCGATGGTGATATTTGAAGATAAAGTTTCGATGGTGATATACGAAACATTCAGAAAAAGCTTCGATGGTGATATTAGAAACATTCAGAGGTTTTCTTTTAGAAAATGTTTTCAATTCTTCGATGGTTATTTTTAAAGCATTTATAAAAGTTTTTAAAACTCTATAGTGCAACTTTATCGATTAAGCAAAAGGATCGACGAAGTTTATGTTAGAACCGAATCCTTTATGATCATTGGGATGCTTCTATGCCAAAGGTATATAGAAGGAATAGATTCATTTCTTATTGATCAACTTCATTTTGTTAGAAACCAATGAAACATTATGCCTAACTTTGTCTACTTAAGCAGAAAGATTAAAAGAGTTTTCATAGTTTTTTTTTCAGTTGATATATATATATGTGTGTGTGTTTGCAAAAAAAAAAAAAAAAACTCTTTTAGAAAAAATTTGTAAGGCCCAAACAAAATTGTGTCTATTTGATCATTGTCCTCTTCTTGATTCTCAAAAACGGTCAAAGAAGGGCAGTTGTAGATACTTAATTTTGTCCAAGCTCCCTTCCCTATTAGTCTAAAAAAATTTAAGATACAAAATTAGGCACTTTTCCCAGTTAAGGTAAATTTCCTTCAGGAAAATGTGCATTTTCAAAATCTATTTAACTGTGCCTAAATGATTGTACGTGCACATGACAAAATTAGTACCATTCCAAGGGTCATACATAACAAATCTTAAATAAAAAGACAAATTTTAAGGTAAAATAATTAACTCTTAATTTTATACCTGTGAAATTTTGAAATTTATTTCTGCAATGTTAATACGATCAAATTTCCCATTTTTAGAATTTTTTTGAGAATTTTTCATTAAAATTAGGAAGTCAACCATCGTATATTTTTACTGATACTTGCGTGATATTTTTGCTAATATGCACTTCAAAAAAAAAATAATCAAGGAAAAATTTGTCTAGCATTTTATACCACAAGGTGTCAATTTGTCCATTTTATAACTAATTTTGAATTTTCAATATAAATTGTTTCAGATTTTAGATTTCATTTTTATTATTTTTATAAATTAATATTTGACTAATGTGAGGATAAAACTCATTTTTCTAAAATTTGAACATATTTTTAAAATTTTCCTAATTTTAAAATGCAAGCTTTTTTATCTGTAATTATGGAATTTTTTCAAGTCTTGAACTTTAAAATTCTTTGTCCATTTAACCACAGTTAAATCAAATTTTCAAATTTCAATTCACTTTATGAATTTTGCATTTTTTTAGATTTTTTTCATTTTCAAAATACGAAGTTTTCTACTCATATATTATTTTTTAGAAAATTTTCTCAATTTATAATTTTTAAAATTCTTTAAATATCTCCATAAAATTCATATTAAATCAGATTTTTTGAAAATTTAATTTATTTTATGAGTTTTATTTTTTTAAGATTTTCTTGTTTTCAAAATACAAAGTTTTCTACTTTATAATTTTTTTGAAAAGATTATTCTAAGTTTATAATTTTCAAAATTCTTCAAATATATTCATAAAATTCATATTAAATTAATTTTTTTAAATTTATTTTATTTTATGAGTTTTGCATTTTCTTCTATAATTTCCCCGTTTAGAAAATAGGGAGTTTTCTACTCCGTAAATTTTTTTAGAGGATTTTTGCAATTTATAATTTTTTAAAATTCTTCGAATATCATTATTGAATTCATAGTAACTCATTTTGCAAAATTTAATTTATTTTATGAGTTTTACATTTTTTTTACATATAATAATTTTTCTTGTAAGGGTTTTTCTCGTAAAATTTTTCAAGTTTGCTATTTTTAATTTTTTTCTGTTACATAAAAATTGTTTTTTATTATTAGATTAAATTAAATTGATCATATGAAATTTTATTTCAAATACATAATTTTTAATTTTTACAATTTAATCTTTTTAATTAATTTTAATGATATAATTTTACTTATTACATAAATATCAACTAAAATATCTCTAGAATTGTTGATGCCATTCATGATGCAAATCATGAAAAGACACACTTGATTAATATAAATCAAATCAAAATCAAAAAGTAAAATAAATAGTCAAAATAAATAAAAAAATATTAAATAAAAAGATAAAGGTAGAAAACTTGAGAAAGATGTAGAACCCATCAGCCAAGGCAATTCTTGATGCCTTGGCCAACTCTTCCCCTCTATAAATAGGGGAAGAAAATTTGCATTAAGGCCTTTAGGATTCAGGAAGAAAAAATAAAGAAAAAAAACCAAAAATACATAATTTTTCAAGCTTTTCTATGGTAATTTCTTGTAAATTTCTTAATTTTTCTTTATTTCTTGTTTGATTCTTCCTTTTAATAAGCCAAATAAATACTTATGCTCATGAATTTTGATTCATGTTGAAAGGCCAAGTATGATGGCTATGATTAAAGTTTATTATTTTGTTGTTTTATTTAATTTTTATTAGAAAGAATTTGATTTTCACTGAGATTATTTGTGTTTGTTATGTTTGTTGATACCTATATTGCTATTTTTATTCGTATATGTTTATGTAGTTTTTCTTAATACTTTCATGTTGTTTTATATTGATTTCCATTTATTTTTTATGTTTTCATGCTTGGTAAAAATTCTAACATGTATGCATGCTAATATTTGTGAAAATATGTGATAGAAAAATTATTTCTTACTGAAATATCATGATGGCAGAATCATGTAGGGGCTGATTTTGAGATGTTTTAATTGTATTTAGCTTATTTGCAAATATGGAAATCTTAGGGACTAAATTGCAAAAAATAAAAAAAATTTCTAGACCATATGAGCTTGGCCAAACCATGTAGACCTCTCTAGAAGTATTTTTATGCTTAGTTTAGCATATTTAAATATGTTTTATGTATTTTTTTATCATTTTAAGGTTATTTTGTAATTTTAAAAAATTTAAGGACTAATTTACAAAATGCGAAAAAAATTATTTTATGGCCATAGGTGTTTGGTCGAGTCATTTTTATGATTTTTGATGTGATTTTTGTAATTTTTCATGATGTGTTTTATGCTAATTTATAGTTTTCTATTATGTATGGACTAAATTGTAAAAGTAAAAAATTTTATTCCGAGGCCTGCCATGCTTGGCCGATTACTTGTGTATACTTGTGAAAATGTTTTCATGTTTATCTGATGTGCATGAATATGTTTTATGCATTTTCCACCATTTTATGGTTATTTTGCAATTTTAGAAAATTTAAAGACTTATTTTCAAAATTGCAAAATTTTTCTTCTATGGCCATTGGTATTTGGCTGAATTTGTTATATGATTTTTGGTATGATTTCATAATTTTTTGTGATGAATTTTATGTTTAATTATGATTTTATTTTGTATAGGGAGTAAATTGCAAAGTTAGAAAATATAAGGCACCATTTAGAAAACTTTGCATTTTAGAATTAATATGATATTTTTTAAATTTTAAAACATTTCTATCATTCCTATGGTCTTCTGTGGGGGTGTAAAAATTATTAAAACTTTTCGTATTCTCAAATTTTTGTTAGGATAAGAAATGTAATTTTAAAAAGATTAAGGACCTATTAGCAATTTATGCATTTTAGGTCAATCCTAATATTTAAATTACCCATGAAAGGTATAATTGTCGTTTCATGTCATTTTTTAGCCTTTTAAGTTAATGGGATATAAATAGGTCAATGGTACACCTCGAGGTATTTTGGTAGTTTTTTTTTAACCGAGTCCTATTGTGATCTCCGGGATACTTTTATGTAAGGTGTACAATAAGAGTAGATTCGTTTGATCATGATTTCATCTAGCCTTTTAGGTTTCCAGAATATGTATACGTCAAAGGTATACCCAGGGCATTTTGGTAATTTTTAAAAGTTGATTCCTAGGTACTCACAAGGATGCTTTTATGCCAAAGGTGCCTATTTAGGGTAGGTTCTTCATTTTATCATCATTTTCAAGTCCTTAGGATAATCAAGATACTATTATGTCAAAAGTAAACCTCAAGGGCATTTTTATAATCTTACATTAAAACAAGTCCTATGTGATCACAAGGATACTTTTATATTGAAAGTACACATTAGGGTTAGGTTCATCATTTTAGACCATTTTTGAATCTTAGGTTATTTTGCTAATATTTAAATCAATTTTTTTTTATAAATTCAGCCAATGTCTCCGATGTCAAAATAATACATGGAATTCCAACTAGAATATGTGAGGGGTTTTATGGACTATTTTAAAATAAGTCACCTTTTTAAAATGAAAATCAAGATTTTTCAATTTTCAAAAAAAGTAAAACATTTTGTATTTCACCTACTCTCTAGTAGGGTATGAAAGAGAATGATAAAACCTTTTGTGTTCTCTTAGTTCTCTAGGAGGGTACGAAAGATATTTTGATTTTCAAAAACATGAAGAACTCGATTTTCCTATCTGGAATAGTAAATTTGTTTTGTAAAATATAACTTTTGAAATATGAGAATTATAATTAAATATCAAATATTGAAATTGAATAAAAATCATAATTTAAGTTAACATGGGATTAATAGGGTACCAATTGCCAAGCATCACAAAAAAGTTAATCCTTAATTGTGATTGTAACCGACTCCTAAATCTTTTCAAGTGATCTCTGGTATGAGCTCAGATGTCAAAGTTTGACTTTAAGGTTTTATAATCCTCGAAATGCAAACTCTTCTAGGTTACCAATCTCACCTAGCCAAAATAACATTGCAACTCCAAAAGAAATGATAGTTTCGTAACAACCGTTTAGAGTTAATTCAAGTAAGAAATTCATTTTGACAACTCAATCCTCAAACACAAAATAAAATAAAAATAATAATAATGATATGGGCCTCAAATAAAAGAATATAATGATATACAGATATGTAAAAGAACGAGGGGTACATCTACCACATTAAGTTAGGCTGGTCAGGATTCATATCCAGACCATGTTGCGACAACCCCGAGAGACTACCTTCTTGTTATTATACCTTTTTTCAAATGTAAACATAATTGTATCATCTTTCTTGTCATGAATAAAATATAATCTTGTTTCTTTTGAACCCTTTCACATTACATTTGCATTGCATTATGCTTGTGATTTAATTGATAATACTTATAATCAAATAAAATTCACATAAGGGTTTTTGGATATTGCATCGAAAAGACAAGGAGAGAACAAAAAGCTCTAGTCATAACTTATTGTCAAGATCATGAACCCTTCACACTTATCACATACCATTCATGATTATGTATCAAATCATTCC
The DNA here is from genome assembly GCA_038381835.1 of Adansonia madagascariensis. Taxonomy (NCBI): domain Eukaryota; kingdom Viridiplantae; phylum Streptophyta; class Magnoliopsida; order Malvales; family Malvaceae; genus Adansonia; species Adansonia madagascariensis. The sequence continues at coordinate 10,354,408 of JBBYHL010000012.1, forward strand.
TAGCCTTTTAAAGTCATTAGTCATGAAAGGCCATCAAAACCAACCTAAGCCAAAATCATACACCCCAGTTAAAAATCACATTAAGACTCAAACATTACCCATATAGTCAAGACACACCAATAGCCAAGCAGTCATTCAGTCCTCAAACAGTTGGCAAAGCCAATCGAACTTGTCTGAAAAGACCATCATATATCTTAAAACAAGAAACACAATCCTTAAATTGTCGAAAAAAGTTATCAAACAGCTTGAGTCAAGAAACACAAATCCTTAAATTTTGGAAAAAAATCCATAAGTACTCCAAGTTAAGATAACAATCAACCAAGCATCAAATCATCCAAAAATATCATGATCACAAAGCCCATCAAGTCCAAAATCAGCACTCAAAACATAGAATTAGGAAGATAATTGTGAGAGGTCCCAGTCAAACAGATAACTTGCAATGTCTATTCCTGTATTGAATTTTACGTCATGATTATATAGTCATATCATCAAGAAGGTTACATTTGCATCATCGTATCATGCATTCATGTTGTCATCATATAACATTAAATTCTCAATATTGCATCAAGCAAAATCTGTTAAACCTCAAACAACTTCTTGGTAAAAATTTTGGACATAAAAAATTAGCAAAAAAGGTCACTCGAATGAAAACCCTATTTCTCCAAGATACTGTTAGGCTAGCTCCAGCTAATTGGCCCATGTCAAAAGAGTTAAGCCCAGTGATGTTAGTAGATAGTTTTTACTAATTAGCCTATGTCAAGGAGTTAAGTGCAACGATGCCAGTAGGCTAGTTTTGGCTAATTAGCCCATGTCAAAAAAATTAAGCCTAATGATGTTAGTAAGCTAGTTCTGGCTATTTGGCTCATGTCAAAACATTTTAGCCTAATAATGGTGGTATGCTAGTTCTAGCTAATTGGCCTCAATCAAGAGAGTTAAGTCCAATGATGCAGATAGGTCAGTCTCTGCTAATTGGACCACGTTATCATAACTCAAAGCCCGATGACGCTAGCAAGTCAGTCCTGGCTAATTAGCCCATGTCATCAAAAGTCAAAGCCTAATGATGTTGGTAGGTCAATCCTGACTAATTGGCTCATGTCAAGAGAGTTAAGCCTAATGATGTTGGTCAACTAGTTTCAGCTAATTAGCCTATGTCAAAAATGTCAAAGCCTGATGACGCTAATAAGTCAGTCCCGGCTAATTAGCCCATGTCATTAGAAGTCTAAGCCCAATGACTTAAATAGGTCAGTCCCAGCTAATTAACCCATGTCATTGAAGGTTTAAGCCTAAAGACGTTGGTAGGTCAGTCCCGACTAATTAGCCTATATCATTAGAGGTTTAAGCCTACTAACGCTAATAGGTTAGTCATGGTTAATTGGCCCAAGTCATCAAAAGTTAAAACCCCAGTGATGTCATTAGGTCAATCCCAGCTAATTGGCTAGTGTTAGGAAGATTAAACATAATAAGTTTGATGGGTCTAGTTTGGCTAGCTATCCTCTATCAAAAACTTTACCTTAAAATTAAATCCCATAATACTAGCAGGTCTAACTCTAGTTTTTTAGTCCCTTTGTCATTTTTTAAGTCAAACTTAGGGATAGGTCGAGCCTAAGTTTATAATATAGGTTTCAAATACAAATAATCTAAAAAAACTCGAACTTTGCCTTTCTACAAAGGTCAGAATCATCGCTAAAATATTATTCTTATCCTGGCATGATATTAACTTTAGGTCGTTTTACTACAAAAGCATGAGGCAGTTACATGGGCAACACAGTGTCTATCAGTCTTTGCCTTGTTCCTAATACTCAACAATAGCCAAAAATGGGTATAAACACCTAATTTCGTCTAGGTTCCCCTTTTTTTTTAATAATCCTGAATATCTGAGATTGAGGATTTAATGGCAATCCTCATTGGGAATGATCTTTTTCAGATGAATCGGACATTCTCAAAACCTTTTTATTCATAGTTAAATGGTCACAAGTTCACGTGATAAAAAAAAAGAATCATACTTTGATCACTAATTCCAGATATACAAGACGAATATTTAAAAGAAAAATCATTTTTTATCTTTTCTTGTCAAAATTTTGAGAATTTGTTTTTGTGAACGATATCATGGTCAAATTTCCCATTTTTAAGAATTTTTAGAGAATTTTTTATTAAACTTGAAAGTTGACCGTTGTATAATTATACAAATACCTGCACGATATTTATGCTGATACATACTCTGAAAAATCAGAAATAACCAAGGAAAAATTCATATTGGCATTTTATACTATAAGGAGTCAGGTTGTCCATTTTTGTGACATTTTGAATTTTTCATGGAATTACGAGTTTTATACTCATAAAATATTTCCTGGAAAAATTGTTTCAGTTTATGGATTCTCATCTTTACCATTTTGTAAATTAGTATTTTGGATAATAGGTTTATTTAATTCATTTATATATAAATTTTAATGGATTTTTTGAAATTTTTTCGGTTTTGAAATATGAGCTTTCCATTATCTGTAAAATTTTATGGTGGAAATTTCTAAAGTTTTCAACTTCAAAATTCTTTAAAAATTTGCATTTAATTACCATTAAATCAGTTTTTTTAAATTCATTTTATCTTAAAAGTTTTACATTTTCTTCCCAATTCCAAAATACGAAGTTTTCTACTTAATAAATGTTTTTCGAGATCTTTCCTAGTTTATAACTTTTAAAATTCTTTAAATATTATTATTTAATTCATATTAAATCAGTTTAGGAAACTTCTTTTTATTTTTATCAGTTTTGCATTTTTCCTTTGAAATTCTTTTGTTTTCGAAATACAAAGTTTTTTTACTCCGCAATTTTTTTTTGGAAAGATCTTTCTTAGTTTATAATTTTTAAAATTCTTTTAATATTATTATTTAATTTAGATCAAATCAATTTTGAAAAATTCAATTTATTTTTTGAGTTTTAGAATTTTTTGTTACAGAGATATCTGTTTTATACTCCGTAAACTCTTTCAGTGAGATTTTTTTAGGCTTCTAACTTTTAAATTTATTTAAATATTATTATTTAAATCATATTAAATCAGTTTTAAAAAATTCAATTTAGTTTATGAGTTTTAAAATTTTTTCTATTATCGAGATACGAGTTTTATATTCTGTAAATTTTTTTAGTGAGATTTTTTCAAGTTTCTAATTTTTAAATTTCCTTAAATATTATTTTTTAATTCATATTAAATCTGTTTTAGAAATTCAATTTATTTTATGAGTCCTAAATTTTTTATGTTACTGAGATACAGAGTTTTCTACTCGTAAATTTTTTTATAGAATTTTTCTGACTTTATAATTTTTAAAATTCTTCAAATATTATTGTTTAATTCATATTAAATCAGTTTTCAAAATTCATTTCATTTTATGAGTTTTGCATTTTTTTCCATAATTTCTTTCGTTTCTAAAAATACCAAGTTTTCTACTCCGTAAATTTTTTGGGAGAATTTTTCTCTGTTTATAATTTTTAAAATTCTTAAAATATTATTCTCTAACTTATATTAAATTAGTGTTTAAAAATTTTAATTTATTTTATGAGTTTTAGAATTTTTCTTGTTACCAAAACACGGAGTTTCTACTTCGTAAATTTTTTCAGTAGGATTTTTTAGAGTTCATAATTTTTAAAATTATTTTTAATCCCAATTAAATTGGTTTGTAAAAATTTAATTTATTTTATGAGTTTTGCATTTTTTTCGTATATAATAATTTTTCTCGATAAAGGTATTTCTCATAAAATTTTACAAGTTTTCTAATTTTAATATTTTTTTCTTGCACATAAAAATATTTTTATCATTACATTAAATTAAATTGATTATATGAAATTTTATTGTAAATAAAAAGTTTTTAACATTTACAATTTAGTTTTTGTAATTAACTTTTACGGTATAATTTTACAGATTATACAAATATCTTCCAAAATTCTCTAGATTTTGATGATGTCATGCATGAAATCATCCACTAACGGACAAAAACAATTAATTTAAATCAAATCCATCAAAAAGAAATCAAATCAATAAAAAAAATCAAATCAAAAGTTAATAAAAATAAAAAAAAAAACAAATATCTTTTGGATATACCCATCACCATTTTTTCTTGCTGTTCCCCCTACCTTAGAAAACCATGGAGGATTTTTTCAAATTACAAATGCCTTCCATAGCCAAATTTAGCCATTTTTCCTAGAAAGTTTCAAGAAACTTTAAGTCTTCAAGCTTTTTAGGTGATTTCATCCATGAATCTTGTAATTTTTGCTTATTTCCATCATTTTCTTCATTTTTGTGAGTCAAAAAACGTGCTAAAGCTCATGGATTTCATCCATGTTGAAACGCTAAACATGTTGAAAATGATCTATTTTCTATATATTTGTTGTTATTCTTTATTTTTTTTAAAGTTGTGCCTTGATTATATATATATATATATATATATTTGTTGTTGTAGTGATTTTGATTTTGTTGTGTAGGTGTGTTTATGTTGTTCTTTTCTTGAAGTTTGCATGATAATATATTGCTAAATACTTTTTACATATCTATTTTTGTGATTTTATTTTTATTTAAACTTGGTAGTAATTATTTTATGTTCATTTTCATTATTTTATATATCAAAATATGCTTAGATTTTATGTTTCTTGGTTTGGCTAAATATGGTAGATTGTTTTGATAATGACTTTGAGCCTATTTTGTGATAATGTTATGTTTTTTTAAAATTTATTTTTTAGGTTATTTTGCAATATTAATAAACATAGGTACTAAATTTCAAAATGTGTAAAATTTTTTAGACTATTTTTTGGGCTTGATTGAAAGTTTCATAAGCCATGAAAATTTGATTCATGTGTTTCTAAACATGTTTTAGGTATTTTCTACACTTTAGGGGTCATTTTACAATTTTGTAAAGTTTAGGGACTAGTGTGCAAAAATAAAAAAATTTTATTTATCGTCAAAGGTGTTTGATTGAACTTTCATAGGAATGTTTTTGATGATTTACATACTGATTTTTACATGATTAATCATATTTTGTGATGATTTATTATGATTTTTTATGTAAGGACTTAAAAATATTTTTACAACGCTTAGGGGTCATTTTGTAAATTCTAGAAATTTTTTTTAGCGCCAAGATGTTTGGTCGAATCCTTGTTGGTATTTTGTTGTATTTTTCATATATATTTGCATGTCATTTTTATAATTTTTTAGGTTATTTTATTATGTATGGACTAAAATGAAAATTTAAAAAAGTGTAGGGACTAAACAGAAAATTTTCATATTTAGGGGGCAAAATAGAAATTTTACTGGTTTTAAAGATTTCAATTATCTCTATTACTATTTCTATGGCCTTCCGTTGGGATATAGAAAGTTTTAAAACTTTTCGTATTTGTTCGGTCTTTCGAAGGATACAAAATGTAATTTTAAAAAATTTAAGGGCATTTTAGTAAATTTTACTCATCGAGATGCTTGTAGGTTAAAGATGAGTATTTTAAGATTGGTTTAGTGTTCTACGATCATTTTAAGGTCCATTAGGGTTATCGAGATACTTTCATGTTAAAGGTATACCCTAAGGACATTTTGGTAATTTTGCTCACCAGGATGCTTTTACGCCAAAGGTGAATATTTAGGATTGGTTTAGCCTCCCAAAGTCATTTTAAGGTCTATTAGGGTTATCGAGATACTTTTAAGTCAAAAGTATACCTTAGGGCATTTTAGTAATTTTTCATCATGAGACTTTTTATGCTAAAGATGAATATTTTAGGATTGGTTTAGCCTTCCAAGGTCATTTTAAAGTCCATTAGGGTTACTGAAATACTTTCACGTCAAAGGTATACTTTAGTGACATTTTGGTAATTTTTTATCTGAGATGCTTTTATGCCAAAAGTGAATATATTTAGGATTGGTTTAGCCTTCCAAGGTCATTTTAAGGTCCATTAGGGTTACCAGGATACTTTCGCGTTAAAAGTATACTCTGGGACATCTTGGTAATTTTACTCACCAAGACACTTTTACGCCAAAAGTGAATATTTAGGATCGATTTAGCCTACCAAGGTTATTTTAAGGTCTATTAGGGTTATCGGGATACTTTCACGTCGAAGGTATACCCTATAGGTATTTTGGTAATTTTTTTATCGGGATGCTTTTATGATGAAGGTGAATATTTGAGGATTGGTTTAGCCTTCCAAGGTCGTATTAAGGTCAATTAGGATTACCGAGATACTTTCACGTCAAAGGTATACTCTACGGGCATCTTGGTAATTTTGTTAATCGAGACGTTTTACGCTAAAGGTGAGTATTTTAGGATTGGTTTAGTGTTCTATGGTCATTTTAAGGTCCATTAGGGTTATTGGGATATTTTTACGTCGAAGGTATACCTTAAGGGCATTTTAGTAATTTTTTCATCGAATGCTTTTACGCCAAAGGTGAATATTTAGGATTGGTTTAGCCTTCCAAGGTCATTTTAAGGTCCATTAGCATTACCATGATACTTTTACATCGAAGGTATACCCTTGGAGCATTTTGGTAATTTTGCTCACTTACACGCTTTTACACCAAAGATGAATGTTTAGGATGGGTTTAGCCTCCCAAGGTTATTTTAAGGTCAATTAGGGTTACTAGGATACTTTCATGTCGAAGGTACACCCTAAAGGTAATTTTTTCACCGAGATGTTTTTATGCTGAAGGTGAATATTTTAGGATTGGTTTAGCCTTCCAAGGTTATTTTAAGGTTCATTAGGGTTACCGAGATACTTTTACATCGAAGGTATTCCCTAGGGACATTTTGGTAATTTTGCTTATCAAGAGCTTTTACGCCAAAGCTGAATATTAAATTGGTTTAGCCATCAAAGGTTATTTTAAGGTGCATTAGGGTTACCGGGATACTTTCACAACGAAGGTATACCTGAGGGGCATTTTGGTAATATTTTTTCATTAAGATGCTTGTATGCTGAAGGTGAATTTTTAGGATTAGTTTAGCCTTCCTAGATCATTTTAAGGTCCATTAGGGTTCCCGAGGTACTTTCATATATAAGGTATACCTTAAGAGCATTTTCATATTTTCTTCGAGTGTAGTCTTAGATAAGCATTAGGATGCTTTTAGGCCGAAAGTGCATATAGGTTCACCCTTTTTTAAATCATTTTCGAGTCTTTTAGGGGTTATCGGGGTACTTTCAAGTAAAAGGAATCCCTTAGGGGTATTTTCATTGAAAGTACACGTTAAGAATATGTTCATCATATTAGGTCATTTTTAGGTCATACAGTCCGTATTTTTTAATAATAAAATTATTTTTATAAATAAAGCAATATCTCCTAATTAACTTAATACGTAGGATTCCAACCAGAATATGTGAGGAATTTTATGGATTATTTTAATAGCAAGATATCTTTTTAAAATAGGAAGTCAAAATTTTTCAATTTTGAAAATATAAAACCTTTCATATTTTGCATGGTTTTCCAGTGAGATATAATAGAGAATTCGTGTCCACTTGGTTAATTGAGAAGGTACGAAGAACTTTGTGATTTCCAAAAGCATTAAAACTTGACTTTCTCAGAATAATAAATTTCTATAATAAAATATTATGGAAATTATAATTAAATATCAAATATTAGAACCCAATAAAAATCAAAATTTAAGTTAACACGCGATTAATGAGGTACCGATTACCGACATCACGAGAAAGTTGATCCTTACTTGTGATTGTAACCGACTCCTGGACCCTTTTAAGCGATTTCTAGTATGAGCGCAAACCTTAGAGTTTGTTTTCAGGGGTTTCGTAACCCCTAAAAATATAAACTCCGGCAGGTTTCCAATCTCACCTGGCTAAAACAAGATTAGTGGCGACTCCAAAATAAATGGTCATTTCGTAACGATTATTTAGAGAAGTCAAGTGAGCAATTCATCTCGACAATTCAATCCCTAAGTACAAAAAATAATATTAATGAAGATATGGACCCCTAAAAAAAAAAACTAATTATATATAGATATTTATATAGAAACAATGGATACATTTGCCATTTTAAGTTGGGCTAGTCAGGATTCGTATGAGGGCCATGTTGCGACAGCTTGGTGACACCATTAGGGATAGCTAGAGAGTCAGGCTTAAAATTAATTACGTGTTAACTAAATTTTGATTAATTTGGTTTCAACCAATATTTAACTATAATTCCTGATATTTTCAAAATAAATTATTTTCTTTGTATTTTTTACTTATAAATTTCAGTATATATTCTTCATATTTTTCACCAACCCTTTAGTTTTCTTTGTAGCATTATTTTTGAATGGAATTTAGGATATGGGTTTTTACTATTTTTGAAAGTGTTAAGTCATAAAAGGTAAGTTGTTCCCCCGCACACACTATGCAAATGCATATGCATTAGACTCTCTTCCACATATACAGAAGGGGCATAGGTACCTAATATTTTAGGAGAGGGTGAAGTAGCTCTGCCTTCTGAGGTATTAGCCTCTATCAAGGCCAGTGAGAAGCCTACCAGGTGTAAATTCCTATGCTTGCTCGAGGTGTTAGCCTCATTATAGGCATGGAAGATACTACCACTTGAATTGAACCCCTTCCCACATAAACCCATGATGGGTAAGGATTAGGGTACCTTGTCAGCTCTTTCCAGAATCAGGGAATAATTCAAGAACCTATTTATATGTATAACCCAAACCTCATGTAATGAGCTATAGGAGACTCACCTAGTTAGAGCCATACCCTGGTCTAGAGGATACCAAATTAGGTACATAGGGGGGAACGCTTCTAACCCTTTACTATTATGATTTGAGTTTCTTTGTATTATTAATTGTATGTTGTGTTATTATGATATATTTTACTTTTATTAATTTGTTATATTACAAAAGAGTTTTTTTTATTCTTGGCATCACATTTATATATATCCCATGGAAACTTGTAAATTCATTTCATGTACCTGCAAAGTTCACATATATGATGAATTCATAATTTCCATAATATATTAATTCATTTCATTTATTGTATTTCAAGAATCAAGAGATGGGTGATAATTTAGAGGCAAAGGTCAATATGTTCATGTTCATCTAAGAAGAGTTCAACCATAAAGTCCATGGAATGAAAAATCTACTCAATAGACTGATAAAAATTGTTGAAGGTTTACATGAAAAAAAAATGATCACATATTGGAAGTATTAGAATACACGGGAAATCAAATGATTGTGAAGATAACTTTTTAGGCTACTTGCCAAATTTTGTGAATATAGGGTTAAAAAAAGAATGAAAAAATGAATGATTGGGGTTCTCAAAAATCCTTTAGAAGCATAACACAATTAGGAAAATTTAATATTCGCAAGAGCAATTCTTTTTGTTACACTACTTTTGAATTTTGTAAATATGACTACGTATGACCACAATTAGTGGATAAGGTAGAGAATTTGGTAAGTGGTACAATGCTATTGAGTCATGACTCAAATTCCTTGGATTCTTGCTTCTACAATAATCTTTATGTCTATTGAATCATGTCTCATTCACTCATTATATATTTATTCATTCATTTTGTTCATTCATACATTTTTTTTTCATTTATTGACATACATACATGGATAATAATAAAGATAAATGTTGACAAGATATATGTATTCATGCATACTGATCTAAGTTCCTTCTTCATTTTTTAAGGTGAAATAACATGAATCATGAAATGGAAGACATCATAAACTGCAAGCTCAATGAAATTTCTTGGAACAAGCAAGTCCTTTTGCACCTAATAAAATATTATTTATACTTCTGCTGGGGATTCAGGGAAGTACAAGCTTAAAGATAATTCTCTAACATTTAAGATATACAGCCAGTGGACACTAATATTGGTTCCCTTTCATAAGGGTAGATGTAAAAATCATTGCATAAAAACAGAATTGGGGTCTTTGACTTTAACAAGAACGAAAGGTCCTACAAAAGCAAAACCATAACTAAAAAATTGTTATTATTACAAATAGTCCCGTATCATAGCAACACTTTTATCGAGGATCTGGGGAAGTGCAAGCTGAAAGGCAACCACTTTATGGTGTTCGGTATATGGAAGTCGATCCTATAATACACATTCATTCTAACCAAGGGGTGAAAGTAGCATATATGGGACAAGAAAGTAATTCTATCATAGCCGCAGGACCCTAAGAAGTCAAGAAAATAAGGAAATCTATTTGAATGGTGTCCTTGACCCCAACCTTTCATTGTTCAACAACCTCAACAGAATCAGATGATCTCTACCATTCCAGCAAAACTTGGAAAACTCCCTACCCAAGGTCGTATAATTCGAGTGTCAGGTTGCAGCACTTTTTGTCTAAGGATTCCATCAACCGATGCATGCTATTCAATGCGAAGATAATTTAGAGTATCAGCATGGTTGATAGGAGATCACAAGCTACTGTAAATTCCAACTTGAATTACTTGGATGATTCTTTACCATGCAATGAGCTTTTGGATTCATCTTTTCTGCTAAAGAATCTACTAAAGAATCAAGTTTCATATGGCATGATTGAGATGATAGGAAATAACCACGCATCTTGTGGAATTTTCAAGCTTGAGAACTTAAAGTTTGATATACCTTTTGATGTTCCACTAGCTGATTTACAACTCAGCCCTCAGGGATGTCACTTTAGCAAAATTTTGAAGTTAGAGGATGTTTATCAAAGATGATTGGTCTAAAAGTCATTGACCTTTGGGTAGTATGCCAATCAGGGGCAATTTTTATCTCGACTTCAAAATTTTGTACATTTCTTATAAAATGAATTTTGATTTGTAAATAGTATGCAAACTTCATTAACCATGAATTTTGTTCACAATGATTTCCAATATTTAGGATAATGAGAATAGCTTGGAAAATTTTTCTTTGGTAGATGATCACTATTAGTTTGAGCTCTCTTAGAAAGGTCCTTCACTTCTACATATATAATTCTCCTAAATATTCAGCTGTAGATCATTCATCACTATAGACTTTCCATACCCAAATGTTCTTTTTTATGGATTCCTTGAAGGTCGAACGAATAGGTTGTGCTCCTAAAAGATTCAGATATCGATAGTTTGACATGTGTTAAAAAAATTCTAGATTTTCCTTATTTTGATAATCTTTTGCAATAATTTTGTATGACACTCTTCCAAATCCTCAATTCAGGAAGAATACGAGTGAACATAACCAAAATCTCCTTTTCCTTTTGAACAAAACCTTTTCAAACCAATTTTTGATACATAAGATATAAGATCCGAGACTTTTTCCAAGCCAATCTAATCTTCTTTCTAAGAGGCTCAACCAATCATTGGTGGCTATGAAGCTAATCATATTGAAGGGCATATTTTAAGGCTTTATTGAGTGTGGCATCATGCTATTGAAGTATTCAAAATGATTTTGAAACAAATAACCTTTTTTTCTTAGCGAAATGCTTAACCAGTTCAAATGGCTATGTTTGAAATGAAAAATGGCCTTCTTTCTCTATCTTTTCTTCAATATAGAAAATTATTCTGTTTGCAGTCGCCTTTGAGCCTAATTGTTTATTTTTTTCTTTAAACCCTAATTAAGGATCACCCTCCACACTAGGGGCAAGTGAAGCAATGCTTCAAGCTTAGAAAGGGCAAATTCCATTATAAAGTTACAATAAAAACAAATCAGACGTCATGAAGTAAATTTTGAAGGAAAAAGAAAGTTTAAATTTCAAGTTCAAATATTCCAAGTGAAGAATGAAGAAAATTTCAAGTTCTTTCAGAATAAACAATGATGAAATTTTGAAAAAAGAAATAAAAAAAGAAGAAAACAAAAGTTGCTGAAGAAAAAAGATTTGTTCATCTTGAAAGACATGCCGAAATCAACTCTTTCTAAAAAGAACCGATCCTTGATTCAACTGCCCTTAAACACTTTATTTGGGCCTATTTATCTTTTTCTCTCTAAACCCTGAACCATGGCCTACATTACATACCTAACAAAGTCTATTTTGATCAGACATAGTTTTTTAGGCTATCAGGTTATTCCTAGGAAGCTCTTTAAAATTTCATCTTTTTGAATGATTTTTGAGTTCTTAATAATATGATAGGGCAGGCTTAAAAGCCTAAGAATTACTCCTAAATCAATAAAGATAGTCACTAATCAGAGAGAACCCATCGTCTTAATTCAGAAGTAACCCCAAACCTTTGAAAATTTCATGACCTCAAAAAAAGTTGAGTGAAAGGCCCTGACATTGATTCCTTTCCAAATAACCTTTTAGAACTTTGTTCCTAACCTTGAAAATTGATGCTTACCGAAAGCCTTTCAAATCAATCCTTTGAGTCTTGGTGTTTACTAACTTTACTTTAACACTTGTCAAGCTATTGTATTTGAAGATTAAAAGGATGTTATAACTTGATTGTTTGTCTTTCAAGGAATTCGTTAAACGAACATCCATCTAAATTTGGTCTTGGTAAACCTCGACTTTGTCATATCAATTTCTTTAAGACAAATTTTAATAGTGTCACCCATTTGTGCCTCTAAATTCATTTTTTCATCTTATTCAAAGAAGTCCTGAATGGTGATCATCCATCATAAGAAAGTTTTAACATCATGATGAAGATAACATATCCATTATCAAAATAGTTTTGGAATTTTCATAGATTTTGATCAAGTAAACTTTTGCCTCAGGTTAATAAGAAAGTGATCTCGTTCTATAAATCTTAGAATTTTGATAAGTCATGATATTTTTCATGATTTCAATAGAAGTTTGTAAACATGCTTCGAGCAAATATTTATCTCATTGATAAGGTCGTATTATTGAGTTGATAAAAATTAATTTGATATTTGGTGACCTTATAGAAAAAATTGAATAATTCCTAGATCCCTAAAATAAAGATTAAAAGAAAGATTTTATAGGACAAACATATGATAAGCTGTTAATAATTTAAACTTTTAACTCCAAGCATGGGAAGAAGCCTTCAACTTCAAGTTCAGCCACAGGCTTTTTTTGCCAAAAGAGAAGAAATATCGATAACATCTTCTAAAAATACCTTCAAATTGAGGTTCATGTTGACTCTCTTGCTTAAAGGGAAAAATAAATGTTTGCAACATTTTCTGAAAATGTCTTCAATTCCAAGTAAAAGCACGCTTTCAAAAGAAAAAGATATCTTTAAAAATAGATTCAAAAATACCTTTAATTTTAATATAGTCAAGTCATCATATGCATTTGCATCTAATAATTTACAAGAAAGGTAAGTGTGGTGCTGAATAAGAGCAATAATCATGCTTATTCCCTCAACACCTTTTCAAATTGACCGACCAACAAATGTTATCCCAATCAACCCCTTTCATTTGTTGACTTGTCGGTTTTATCTTAATCAACCCCTTTCATCTGTTAACTTGTCGGCTTTATCTCGATCAACTTTTTCTCCCTATTAACTTGTCAGCTTTATCTCGGTCAACTTTTTATCCCTGTTGACTTACCTATTTTTTCACGATCCACTTTTTATCCTTGTTGACTTGTCGACTTTGTCTCTTTCAACCTTTTATCCCTGTTGACTTGTTGACTTTGTCCCTATCAACTTTTTATTCTTGTTAACTTGTCGGCTATGTCTCGGTCAACCTTTTCCCCCTGTTGCCTTGTTGGTTTTGTCCTGGACAACCTTTTTATCCCTATTGACTTGTCAGCTCTATCCCAATTAACCCTTTTGTCCCTATTGGCTTGTCGACTTTGTCTCGATCAACCTTTTCTCCCTATTGACTTGTTGGCTTTGTCCCGGTCAACCTTTTTATCCCTATTGACTTATTGGTTTTGTCCTGGTCAATATTTTATCCTTGTTGGCTTTGTCCCAATCAACCCTGTTTATCCCTGCTGACTTATCAACTTTGTCCTGGTCAACCTATTTTATCCCGTTAACTTGTCAGCTCTATCCTGATTAACCTTTTATCCTTGTCAACCTATCGACTTTATCCTAGTCAACCCTCTTATCCCTATTGACCTATCAGTTTTGTCCTAATGAACCTTCTTTATCCCTATTGACTTGTTTGCCCTGTCCTGATCAACCTTTTATCCTTGTTGACTTGTTGGCTTTATCCCAATCTACCATGTTTATCCCTGCTAACTTGTTAGCTTTATCCCAGTCAACCCATTTTATCTTGTTGACTTGTTGGCTCCATCTCAGTCAAACTTTTATCCCTGTTAACTTGTTGAATTTATCCTAGTCAACCCTTTTATCCCTATTGACTTGTCGATTTTATCCCAATCAACCCTTTTTATCCCCACTGACTTGTCGGCTCTGTCTTGGTCAACTTTTTATCATCGTTAACTTGTTAACTTTGTCCCAATCAACCCTTTTATCCCTATTGACTTGTCAGTTTTATCCCAGTCAACCTCTTATCCTTGTTGACTTATTAGTTTCATCCTATTAACCTCTTTTAACTTAAGTTTTATCCTAGTCATAGTTTTAATTCAAAGTTTTTCTTCTTGGCTAATTATTAGTTTTGATTATTTTTCACACATCTTAATGACCCAAATGAAATCATGTCTTATTTGTTCTTTGCCTTGTTCTTGATTCTCAGCAACGGTCAAAAAAGGGCAGTTGTAGATACCTAATTTTGTCTGGGTCTTTTTTTTTCTTTTTTAATATCCTAAATATCCGAGATTGAGGATTTAATGGCAACCCTCATTGAGAATGATCTTTTTCAGATGAATCGAACATTCTCAAAACCTTTTTATTCATAGTTAAATGGTCACAAGTTCACGTGATAAAAAAAAAGAATCACAGCTTGATCTCTAATTTCGGATATATAAAACAAATATTTAAGAGAAAGATTATTTTTTATCTTTTCTTGTCAAAATTTTGAGAATTTGTTTTTGCGAACGATATCGCTATTAAATTTACCATTTTTAGGAATTTTTAGAGAACTTTTCATCAAACGTAGAAGCTGACCGTCTTTATAATTATAGTGATACCTGTATGGTATTTACGCTGATACATACTCCAAAAAATAAAAAATATTCAAGGAAAAATTCATATTGGCATTTTATACCATGAGGAGTCAGGTTGTCCCTTTTTGTGACATTTTGAATTTTTTATAGTATTACGAGTTTTATACTTATAATTTTTTTCCTGATAAAATTGTTTTGGATTCTATATTATCATATTTACCATTTTGTAAATTAGTATTTTGGATAATAGGTTTGTTTAATACATTTTTATATAAATTTTAATAGATTCTTTGAAAATTTCTCAGTTCTGAAATACAACCTTTTCATTATCTGTAAAATTTTAATGTGGAATTTTCTCAAGTTCTCAACTTCAAAATTCTTTAAAAATTTGCATTTAATTACATTACATCAGTTTTTTCAAAATTTATTTTATTTTATAAGTTTTACATTTTCTTCCCGTTTCCAAAAGTGAAGCTTTCTACTCCATAAATTTTTTCTGAGATCTTTCTTAGTTTATAATTTTTAAAATTCTTCAAATATTATTATTTAATTCATATAAAATCAGTTTAGGAAAATTCCTTTTATGTTTATCAGTTTTGCATTTTTCCTTTCAAATTTTTTTTTGAAATACCAAGTTTTTTTACTCCGTATTTTTTTGGGAGATCTTTCACAGTTTATAACTTTTAAAATTCTTTAAATATTATTATTTAATTCATATTAAACCATTTTTGAAAAATTCTAGTTATTTTATGAGTTTTAGAATTTTTTCTATTACCGAGATACGAGTTTTATACTACATAATTTTTTTAGTGAGATTTTTTTAGGTTTTTAACTTTTAAATTTCTTTAAATATTATTATTTAATTCATATTAAATCAGTTTTAAAAAATTTAATTTATTTTATAAGTTTTAAAATTTTTTTACGTTACCGAGATACGAGTTTTATATTCCATAAAATTTTTTGGATAGATTTTTTCAAGTTTATAATTTTTAAATTCCTTTAAATATTATTATTTCATATTAAATCAGTTTTAAAAATTTTAATTTATTTTATGAGTGTCAAAATTTTTCTATTATCGAGATACAGAGTTTTCTACCCATAAATTTTTTTAAAAAATTTTTTTGAGTTTATAATTTTTAAAATTCTTCAAATATTATTGTTTGATTCATATTAAATCAATTTTTTAAAATTCATTTCATTTTATGAGTTTTGTATTTTCTTCCATAATCTCTTTCGTTTCCAAAAATACGGAGTTTTCTACTCCGTAAATTTTTTGAGAGAATTTTTCTCCAATTATAATTTTTAAAATTCTTAAAATATTATTTTTTTAATTTATATTAAATCTGTTTTGAAAATTTCAATTTATTTTATGAGTTCTAGAATTTTTTCTGTTACCAAAATACAGAGTTTTTACTCCGTAAATTTCTTCAGTAGGATTTTTTTGAGTTCATAATTTTTAAAATTCTTTAAATATTATTTTTAATCCCAATAAAATCAGTTTGTAAAAATTTAATTTATTTTATGAGTTTTACATTTTTTCGTATATAATAATTTTTCTCAGTAAAGGTTTTTCTCGTAAAATTTTATGAGTTTTCTATTTTTAATATTTTTTTTTGCACATAAAAATATTTTTTTCATTAGATTAAATTAAATTGGTCATATGAAATTTTGTTGCAAATACATAGTTTTTAATTTTTACAATTTCATTTTTGTAGTTAACTTTTACAATATAATTTACAGATTATACAAATATCTTTCAAAATTCTCTAGATTTTGATGATGTCATGCATGACATCATCCATTAAAGGACAAAAATAAATAATTTAAATCAAATCTATCAAAAAGAAATCAAATCAATAAAAAATTAAAAAAAAAAGAAAAGAGAAAGTTTCTTAGGAAACTCTAGGAAAACTTTCAGATATACCCACCTCCATTTTTTCCTGTTGTTCCCCCTACCTCAAAAACCATGGAGAATTTTTTTAAATAACAAATGCCTTCCATAGCCAAATTTAACCATTTTTCCTAGAAATTTTTAAGAAATTTTAAGTCTTCAAGCTTTTTAGGTAATTTCATCCATGAATCTTGTAATTTTTGCTTATTTCCATCATTTTTCTTCATTTTTGTGAGTCAAAAAACATGTTAAAGCTCATGGATTTCATCCATGTTGAAAGGCTAAACATGTTGATAATGATCTATTTTCTATATATTTGTTGTTATTCTTTGTTTTTTTTTTTTAGTTGTGCCTTGATTTTTTATATATATTTTTTTGTTGTTGTTGTGTTTTGATTTTGTTGCGTAGGTGTGTTTATGTTGTTCTTTTGTTCTTTTCTTAAAGTTTGTATGATAATATATTGTTAAATACTTTTTGCAATTTATTTTTGTGATTTTATTTTTATTTAAACTTGGTTGTAATTCTTTTATGTTCATTTTCATTATTTTATATATTAAAACATGCTTAGATTTTATGTTTTTTGGATTAGCTGAATATGGTAGATTGTTTTGATGATGATTTTAAGCCTATTTTGTGATCATATTATGTTTTTTTTTTAATTTATTTTTTAGGTTATTTTGCAATATTAATAAACATAGGTACTAACATTCAAAATGTGTAAAATTTTTTAGACTATTTTTTGGGCTTGATCGAAAGTTTTATAAGCCATGAAAAATTGATTCATGTGTTTCTAAACATTTTTTAGGTATTTTTCACACTTCAGGGTCATTTTACAATTTTGTAAAGTTTAGGGAGTAGTGTGGAAAAATAGAAAATTTTTATTTATGGTCAAAGGTGTTTTATCGAACCTTCATAAGAATGTTTTCCTTGATTTACATGCTGAGTTTTACATGATTAATCGTATTTTGTGATGATTTATTATGTTTTTTTATGTAGGGACTTAAAAATAATTTTACAAAGTTTAAGGGTCATTTTGTAAATTTAAGAAATATTTTTTAAGACCAAATTCTTTGGTCGAATCTTGGTTGGTATTTTGCTGTATTTTTCATATATATTTGCATGTGATTTTTATGATTTTTTTAGGTTATTTTATTATTATGGACAAAAATGAAATTTTAAAAAAGTGTAGGGACTAAATAAAAAATTTTCATATTTAGGGGGTAAAACGAAAATTTTACCAGATTTAAAGATTTCTATTTTTTCTATAGCATTTTGTTGGGATATAGAAATTTTTAAAACTTTTCGTACCTATTCGATCTTCCGAAGGATACGAAATGTAATTTTCAAAAATTTAAAGGTATTTTGGTAATTTTTCTTATTGAGATGCTTTTACGCTAAAGGTGAGTATTTTAGGATTGGTTTAGTGTTCTATGGTCATTTTAAGGTCCATTGGGGTTATCGAGATACTTTCACGTCGAAGGTATACCATAAGGGTATTTTGGTAATTTTGCTCACCAAGATGCTTTTACGCTAAAGGTGAATATTTAGGATTGGTTTAGCCTCACAAGGTCATTTTAAAGTCTATTAAGGTTACCATGATACTTTCACGTCGAAGGTATACCCTAAGGGTATTTTAGTAATTTTTTTATCGTGACGTTTTTTATGCTGAAGGTGAATATTTTAGGATTGGTTTAGCCTTCCAAGGTCATTTTAACGTCCATTAAGGTTATCGAGATACTTTTACATCAAAGGTATACTCTAGAGGCATTTTGGTAATTTTTTCATCGAGATGTTTTTATGCTGAAAGTGAATATTTTAAGATTGGTTTAGCCCTCCAAGGTCATTTTAAGGTCCATTAGGGTTACTGGATAATTTCGTATCAATGGTATACTCAAGAGGCATCTTGGTAATTTTGCTCACCGGACGCTTTTACGCCAAAGGTGAATATTTAGGATGAGTTTAGCATTCCAAGGTTATTTTAAAGGTCTATTAGGGTCATCGGGATACTTTCACATCGAAGGTATACCTTAGTGGCATTTTGGTAATTTTTTTCATCAGAATGCTTTTATGTTGAAGGTGAATATTTTAGGATTGGTTTAGCCTTTCAAGGTCATTTTAAGGTCCATTAGGGTTATCGGGATACTTTCGCGTCAAAGGTATACTCTAGGGGCATCTTGGTAATTTTACTAATTAGGACGTTTTTACACCAAAGGTGAATATTTAGGATGGGTTTAGCCTTCCAAGGTCATTTTAAGGTCTATTAGGACTATTAGGATACTTTTACGTCGAGGGTATATCCTAGCAGCATTTTGGTAATTTTCTTTATCGAGATGCTTTTTTGCTGAAAGTGAATATTTTAGGATTGGTTTAGCCTTCCAAGGTTATTTTAAGGTCCATTAGGGTTACTGGGATACTTCCACGTCAAAGGTATACTCTAGGGGCATCTTGGTAATTTTGCTAATCGAGATGCTTTTATGCTAAAGATGAGTATTTTAGGATTGGTTTAGTGTTCTATGGCCATTTTAAGGTCCATTAGGGTTATCAGGATATTTTCACGTCGAAGGTATACCCTAGGGGCATCTTGGTAATTTTACTAATTAGGACATTTTTACACCAAAGGTGAATATTTAGGATGGGTTTAGCCTTCCAAGGTCATTTTAAGGTCTATTAGGGCTATTAGGATACTTTTACGTCGAGGGTATATCCTAGCAGCATTTTGGTAATTTTCTTTATCGAGATGCTTTTTTGCT
>JBBYHL010000012.1:10374024-10403798 GCA_038381835.1 Adansonia madagascariensis
TTAGTGTTCTATGGCCATTTTAAGGTCCATTAGGGTTATCAGGATATTTTCACGTCGAAGGTATACCCTAGGGGCATTTTGGTAATTTTGCTCATCAGGATGCTTTTACGCCAAAGGTGAATATGTAGGATTGGTTTAGCCTTCCACAGTTATTTTAAGGTCCATTAGAGTTACCGGAATACTTTCACGTCGAAGGTATACCCTAAAGACATTTTGGTAATTTTACTTACCAAGATGCTTTTATGCCAAAAGTTAATATTTAAGATTGGTTTAGCCTTCTAAGGTTATTTTAAGGTGCATTAGGGTTACCGAGATACTTTCACGATGAAGGTATCCCTAGGGGCATTTTGGTAATTTTTTTATTGAGATGTTTTTATACCGAAGGTGAATTTTTAGAATTAGTTTAGCCTTCCTAGATCATTTTAAAGTCCATTAGGGTTCCCGAGATACTTTTATACCGAAGGTATACCTTAAGGGCATTTTCATATTTTTCTTCGAGTCTAGTCTTAGATAAGCATTAGGATGCTTTTAGGCCGAAAATGCATCTTTAGGATAGGTTTACCCTTTTTTCAATCATTTTCGAGTCTTCTAGTGGTTACCGGGATACTTTCAAGTAAAAGAATACCTTAGGGGTATTTTCATAATTTTGTATTTGAAACATATCCTAAATGAGTACTAGGATACTTTCACATCGAAAGTACACATTAAGAATATGTTCATCATATTAGGTCATTTTTAGGTCATAGAGTCTGTATTTTTTAATAATAAAATTATTTTTATAAATAAAGCAATGTCTCCTAATTAAATTAATACGTAGAATTCCTACCAGACTATGTGAGGAATTTTATGGATTATTTTAATAGCGAGATATCCTTTTTAAATAGGAAGTCAAAATTTTTCAATTTTAAAAATATAAAACCTTTCATATTCCGCATGGTTCTCCAGTGGGATATGATAGAGAATTCGTGTCCACTTGGTTCCTCGAAAGGGTACAAATAATTTTGTGATTTCCAAAAATATTAAAACTGACTTTCTCAAAATAATAAATTTCTATAATAAAATATTATGGGAATTATAATTAAATATCAAATATTGGAACCCAATAAAAATCAAAATTTAAGTTAACATGCGATTAATGAGGCCAAGCATCACGAGAAGGTCGATCCTTACTTGTGATTACAATCGACACCCGGACCCTTTTAAGCAATTTTTGGTATGAGCACAGGCCTTGGAGTTTGTTTTTAGGGGTTTTGTAACCCCCTGAAAATATAAACTCCATTAGGTGTCCAATCTCACCTAGCTAAAATAAGATTGGTGGCGACTTTAAAATAAACGGTTGTTTCGTAACGATTATTTAAAGAAGTCGAGTGAGCGATTCATCTCGACAATTCAGTCTCCAGGTACAAAAAATAATATTAATGAAGATATGGACCCTAAAAATAAAAAAAATAATTATATATATAAATATTTATATAAAAACAATGGATACATTTTGTCGATGCTCCATTGTAGATGCTCAGAATTATATAAGTATTTATATAGAAACAATGGTCAGAATTTGTATGAGGGCCACGTTGCGACAAGGGGTAATTGTAGATGCTCCATTTTGTCGAAACTAATTTTTGGCATCTCAGGACTTATTTGAAATGTAATAGAATAAAGTAATAAAATTAAAAAATGGGGACTTAATTGAAGGTTTGAAATGTTTAGGGACCATATTAGAAAAATGAAAAAAAAGCATCAAAAGTCATTATTCGAGGCATCATTGAGTCCATTAGGATAAGCATAGATCAGTCATCAATTAATCTTAATTAAGAAGAGGTGTTCGGGTATGAGTGGGTATCGATACATGGTCGTCCTATCATTAAAACCCCAAAAATCATTGTTGGTATCAATACAAAAGGCCATGTATCGATATTTTTGGTTATGGTGTCAATACAAGAGGCTTCTATATCGATACTAGGGTATTTCAAAGCTGAAATCACGATTTTGTATCAATGTGTAGTGATATAGGCTAAGAAGAATCGATACTTGGGAAAATTTTGTGCTTGGTAACGATACAAGGCTCATTGTCTTGAGAGTAGAAGCTAAAAATGCATTGAGTAGCGATACAAGGCTTTTTGTATCGATACTGAAAAGCCTTTTATATCGATACAAAGTCTTTTGTGTCGATACCACAAGACATAATTTACCTATTTTATGATATTTCCACCCTTTTCACTGTAACATCAAAACATGAATTTGGCATGATTTTGGCAAAAAATAATCTAATCTTCGACAAAACTTCCTAAAAATCATATGGACTTCATTTTTAGGCTTAAACATTGGGACTTAACATTTTTGTCCATTAAGCTTGTTACAAAGGCATTTCATGTTATAATGTGGATAAATAAAGGGCAAGCTTGACCTTGCTCATTGTATTAGCTCATGCATTATTTGTTTCTGCTGCCAAAGGTATACATCAACCAATGAAATGCTGAAAGGTTGCTCCTTGGTACAGTGAGTCACCATATTGTCTCCAAAATATCCTAAATGCCCTGCCTTTGCTAGGTTTTCAATGGCTAAGATTGAATCCTATGTAAGATATGTTATAAGCTTAGCATAAAAAAAAACCTTTACACAAATTTACATTAACCATCACACTTAAAAATTTTTTATTCCTGTAGCTCCCCCATCAGCCCTCAAAAAACTGTCCATAACCATCAACTATCCTAAAAAAACCTCTCCATTGATATGTAACCTTCAAGGTCATTCTTCGCTATATTTTCTTGCTAAATCATAGCAAGGGAAGGTAAGAAAGTAAGCTATAAGTTTAAAACATTTTCTGCTCAACAAGGTTCTTAAAGCTCTTGGGGTATATTTATTACCCTTTTCTTCCTCTATCTACTTATTTTTGCATTTCTATCATTTTAATGAGCTTATACATGCTGACCATGACCTTATCTCAGGATTTTCAAGCATTTTGTGGCCTCAGATGTGGTAAACTTAGTATTTTTCAAGTTTTATTGACTCTTCATCATGTTTCCTTGTTCCTATGTGCTTAGTTCTTTTTGAAAATGTGTTTTGATGCTCTTATGAAATTTTAGCAAGTTGTTCTTCTTTGTTTAAGTATCTTTACATTATTTCCATGGCATATTTCTTGATGTCATCCATTGAGCTAAGACACTCATGCATTTTCATGTGCATCTCTTCACATGTTGTCATCATTTTTTATGTTTAAATGTCATCTTTGCTTAATCATATGTGCTTTCCATACTTATTGTCATGAATATCATATTTAGTTCATTACATGCTTGTCGAAATGCTTGTTTATTACTTGTCGAAAATCCATTTTCCTAAAACCTCCCACATTAAGCCTATGTTAGCCTTAAAAAATAAATATTAACATGGATTTAAGTTTTTTATTTGTTAGTATTCTAATCTAAGTGAAAAATCAAGTTTTTTTTTCATGTTTGGATTTAAGGGTTATCAAAGCCAAATGTTTTGGTTTCAATAATAACATGTTTTTTTATTATTCAAAGTTATTTGTGCATTGATCCTTTTGCTTAGAGTCCTTGTGCTTGTGACATGATCAATGTGCTATTTCAATGTTCCTATCTACTCTAGGATTGTGTATACAAGCTTGTAAAGCCCATTTCACTCATCCCTTTCTGTCACAGATGTTTGGATGTCGATAACCTAAGTTTAGTCCAAAGAAACTTGAAAAATTGAAAAACTCCCTATTTTTGCCCTGATAGCATTATTATAATGACTTTAAAAATCATTTTTGAACCCTAAACCATTTTTCATAAATTTTTTGATATTTTTCCCTAAATGGGCACCAATTACATTTCAAATATTATCTTGTTTGCCCTTGGATCATTCTAGGTAAAGGAGACACGATTTTTTGAATTAAGGTTGTCTGGAACCCTTGGAATTAGCAATTTACATTCTATTTGGGCCATTTCAGCTCACCAAATTATTTTTATGAATTTTTAAAATATTGTTTCCAAAAGTTTTTTGAAATTTTCTTTTTGGGAAGATATTTGTTTGCAATTTTATGATTCCATATGAGTCGAGAATGATTTTTTTTTTTTAAGTTTCGCTACACCCTTTCCCCTGCACATACTATCAATGTCACATTAGACCCAATTTCAAAAATTATTTAAACCTAGCAAGCAATTTTTTGGGATTTTAGGATTTTTTTCATTAACCCTTATCGAGTCACCTTTCTAATGGTACCTTACTCGACCCCTAGAACCTTTAAAATTGGCTGAAATAAAATTAAAAATAGGGACAGTGTGATGCTTTCCCTTATTTTTAGCATTAGTCAAAATTAATTGATTTTTTCAAATTCCTACTCTAAGGCATTCAAATGTCTCCAAGTGATCCCAATTAACCTTTTCGAGCCAAAATATGTGCATTAACCCTATAGGCTTGAATCAAAGAATGAGCCTTTATCAAATTTCACTTCTCCTATTTTGCCAAATTTCCCATTTTATGAATTAAAATTGTTAATTTTTTCATAATTATCAAAAATGTCATTTTGTCAAGAAATCATCGAACTCTGTTAAGCTAAGTCTTTCGAGCTCATCTCTTTAAAAATTGTCAAAATTTTCATCTATAGGGATACTCCAACCATATTTTCTAAAGGGATACTCCAACCCCACTTTTCAAAAATCATCAAGACTCAAATTTTTTCTCTCCTAGACTTTCTCCAAAATTCGTAAAATATAAACTCAATTTTCATGCCTTAAGTAACCTTAGGATCCAAGTGCATCTTAAAATTGTTGATTTGGTTATTTCTAGATAACTAATAACAATTACGAGATACATTCCAATCGTCCCTCCCCTTTCTTTTTTGTTGTTTTGTGTGATTTATTTTATATATCTCATTTTATCACATTACTAACACGTTTCCTTTATGATAGTCATCTTGCATTCATGTTTTCAAAATTATTTAAAAAAATAATCACAAAGGTAATGTTTCGTGCTGGTATCTCTCTAGTGCTTGACATGAAATATCTGATTTTCAAAATTAAATCTGGAAAACATCTTAATAAAAAATCCCTATGTTCCCTACCTCTCCAGGGCAGATATATGATTTAAATTTTTATCTAAAACCCAAAATTATTTTATACAAATTCATGCATGAAAAAGGGATTATATCAAAATAACAATAAGTCAAAATCGAGGAAAACAAAACCAAGTCAAGATAAGGCTAGAATGGTACTAATTTCGGGTGTTAGGAAGAGGTTTGTATTTCTTATGTGTAACCAACTCCTTAACCCGACCATTAAATCTTTGAACGACACAGACCATGAAATTGATATTTTAAGTTTCATTAGTGGTAACTCCAAGTGTTGACTAGTTCTTGGTGGCCATCTAAGTCTGGTTAGAATAGCAATTTGTCCAATAGTCCCTTTTTCGAGTTACAAAGGAAGAGCCTTAGTTGAGAGGACACTTCTGTGTCAATAATTTTATCATTTTCCCACGTATCACAATATTTTTATGTAGCACGTGCATCCCGATCAGTGAAGGATCTTTGAGGCGGGGGCATGTTGCCAATAAATGGCTTTGATGGATAAGGATCTCATCATCATAAGTCATTACTAACTTTGCAAGGCCATTGTATTTCATGGGCCTCATCCAATTAGCGTTTGCATGAGTGTCAATCACACCATTAGCATGAAGGAAAACTTGAATCACTAACTAAAGTAATTGGTTCGCATTATTAACTTATATATATGCCTCATACAATCCGATTAGCTCTAGGGCATGTACCAATAATTAATAGTTAAAGCAGATTCATCTGTTTTTCTTTAGTCAAGTTCTTTCTTTCAACAAATCGATTAGTTTTGGTCCTCCGCCTCTTTTAGTGATTGAAACAATTCTTCGCAGTCCATATCGACTAATATAAAGAAGACATTTATAAGTATGGAGTAGTAAAACCATGCAAACAATGATGGTAATACCATTCCTACCATTTATTGGTTCAGCTACTGAGGGAACAATGAAGAGCTATTCTTATATGTTAATTATATTATTTACCGCTAACAATCAATGGCTAAAAATAATAGTGAAGCTTGATCTAGACTCGAATAGAGGTGCAGAGGGACCTGAAACATCATAATAGCCAATGATGAGCCTTGTGAATACACAATGGTATAAATGGAAAAGATAATAAAATGATGTTATCTATCTGTTTAGGCATTTGTCCCAATAGTAGACATTGGATTTTAATTAATGATATCCAGCTCAAGCTTAAGATAATAGTGTATAATGTTCCTGGGGGTAAAGTACTTAATGCAAATCAATCTCCCTCTAGCAAAGAAATCCACTTGTATTAACGTAGAATTAAGTGAAGATGTCTTCATTTTGCCATGGGAAAGCAATAATCCAAAATTACTTTGTATCCCTAAACTTCATTGGCTATCTTATTAAGGATAAAGTATTAATGTTTATTTAGGAGGGCATTAGATGGAATATCCATAATTGTCTACTTATAATGAGCCTAAAAGTAATACCAACTGCGCAATACCTTCGGATGAATAGGTTCTTCAGCATATTATACTTGGAGTCCAACAATTAGTCTTCTAAGCTATTAAATACATTGCTAGTATAGCCCAACCATTGGGTAGTAGCTAGCTGGGGTCCATTTTATACCTCTACAATACTCAATAATAATGGTAGATAAAACTTGCACTTCTAAATTAACAGTTAAAATGCTACCTTATTCACATTTCAATAAACTTGCTAACTATATAGTGAAAAGTAGGATAAGTATCATATATTTATCACTATATAGACCTTTAAGTTGATAACTTTGGCAATCATTCTTGTCAACAACATGCCCCCTGAAATGATCCTTCATGGATCAAGATGCACACGTGACCTAAAAAAATTTGGGATACGAGAAGTGATATAATTCATGATAAGGAAATATACTTTTGATAGAGACTTTTCCTTTGTAACTCAAGAAGGGGATTGTTAAACGAATCGCTTATCCAACCAATCTCAGTTGGCCACCATGAAATGGCCAATGCTTGGAGTCACCACCAATCATTTGGGCTAGGCATGATTGATGCCTATTAAAGCTAACATTTCAAGTTACGAAACTCTAGGTGTCAATTCAATGGTCTATATGGTCTAGAAATTCATCGATTTGGTTTAGAAATTGGTTATACACAAAAAGGTATAAACCTCCATGTGATGCTCAAAACTAGTACCTTTCTAGCCATGCCTTAACTTGGTTTCATTTTCTCAGTTTTGACTTGTCATTATTTTGATATAATCACTTTTTCATGTACGAATTTGCATAAAATAAATCTTAGTTTTTATATAAAAATTTAAATCCTGTGTACCCCCCGAAGAAGTGGGGAATATAAGGATTTTTTCTTAAAATATTCTCTAAATTTAATTTTTGAAAATCAAATATTACATGTCAAGCACTGGAGAGATACCGATATGGAACATTGCCTTGTAATTGTTTGAATTTTTTTTTAAAATATGGATGCAAGATTGTAGGCACTTAATTTTGTCTAAGCCTTTTTTCGAGGATCTAAAATATTCGAGGCTGAAAACCTAGTGGCTACCTTGGTAGAGGTCGACCTTTTCCAAGTGGACTAGGTATTTTCAAGACCTTTTCTATCATGCCTAAATGGCCGTTCATGCACGTGATAGAAAAAGTGCAGTTTTGAGGGTTATAAAGAATAAATCTCAAATAAAATGATAAATATTTAAGATAAAACTTAGTTTTTAAATATTGTTTTGTCAAATTTTGAAATTAAATTTTAAATATGATGTCACAGTTGAATTTTCTATTTTTAGGAATTTTTTAAAATTTTAAAAAATTTTAAAAATCGATCGTCGTATATTTTTATCTATACCCATGTAGTATTTATGTTGAAACTCACTTCAGAAAATCTAAAATATTCAAGAAAAATCTACATTGCTGTTTTATATCATAAGGTGTCAGATAGTCAAATTTGTTTATTAATTTTGAATTTTTAATAGTACCGCAAGTGTCACGCTCTTGAAATTCTTTTTAGTAAAATTTGTTTTGGATTTTAGTATTTCATCTTTATTGTTTTTATAGATTAGTATTTTAAATAATGTGTTGAATTCAATTCATTTTTATAAATTTAAATGTATTTTTGAAATTTTCTCATCTCAAAAATACAAACTTTTTCTTATTGTAGACACATGATTTTGCCTGGGTCTCTTTTTCGATAATCCTGAATATCCAAGATTGATAACTTAACAACCACCCTCATTAGGAACGATATTTTTAAGATGAACAAGACATTTTCAAGACCTTTTAGTCATATTTAAATGGCTGTAAGTTCACATGACATAAAAACTCATATTTTAATCTTTAATTTCGGATATACATAATGCATATTGAAGAGAAAAATTATTTTTAATAGTTTCTTCTGAAATTTTGAAAATCTATCTTATGGATAATATCACAGTCAAATTTCTTATTTTTAGAAATATTTTGACAATTTTTTATAAAATTTGAGAAATTGACTATCATATTTACCGATACTAGTGCGGTATTTATGTTGATACTTACGCAAAAAAATAAAAAATATTCAAGAAAAAATTCATATTGGTATTTTATGCCACTGTGTTATGTTGCTCATTTTAGTAAATAATTTTGAATTTTTCACAGTACTTCAAGCATCATACTCATGAAATTTTTTCTGATAAAATTATTTTAAATTTCAGATTTTTAACTTTACCATTTTGTAAATTAATATTTTGAATAATATGTTTTTTATTCATTTTATATAAGTTTCAATGTATCTTTGGAAAATTTTCTTGGTTCTAGAATATGAACCTTCCTTTATCTGTAAGATTTCAGGTGAAATCTTCTAAAGTTTTGAGTTTCAAAATCCTTTAAATATTCACATTTAACCACTATTAAATCAGTTTTCCAAATTTCATTTATTTGTTATAAGTTTTAGGATTTTTTCGGTTTCCAAAATATGGAGTTTTTTACTCTATAAATTTTTTGAAAAAAAATTTTTGAGGTTATAATTTCTAAAATTCTTCAAATATTATTATTTAATTCATATTAAATTACGTTGTCAAAATTCATTTTATTTTATAAATTTTACATTTTCATTTAAAATCTTTTTCGTTTTCAAAATACTAAGTTTTCTAGTCCGTAATTTTTTCAGGAGATTTTTTTGAATTTATAATTTTTAAAACCCTTCAAATATTGTCATTTAATTCATATTAAATTAGTTTTTCAAAATTCATTTTAGTTTATGAGTTTTGCATTTTCTTTCAGATTTTTCCCTACTTTTAAAATACAAAGTTTTCTACTCCATAACTTTTTTGAGGGATTTTCCTGAATTTATAATTTTTAAAATTCTTTGAATAATATTATTCAATTTATATTAAATCAATTTTGAAATATTCAATTTATTTTATGAGTTTTATATTTTTTATCACGTATAATAATTTCCCGATAAAGTTTTTTTCTTGTAAAATTTTATGATTTTGTTATTTTTTATTTTTTTAAATTAAAAATTATTCTTATTATTAGATTAAATTAAATTGATCATATGAAATTTTATTTCAAATACAAAATTTTTTAATTTTTACAATTTAATCTTTCTAAATAATTTTTACGATACAATTTGACATATTATATAAATATATTCCAAAATTATCTAGACCTTGATGATGTCATGGGTGACATAACTCACTAAAAGATAAAAATTATAAATGAAAATCTTATCAAAATGAAATGAAAGTAAAAAAAAAAAAAAAAAAAAAGAGAAAAAAGTTAATAAATAAAGAAAGAAGAAAAAGAAGAAGAAGAGAGAGAGAGAGATGGCCATTCGGTGGAGGATCTTGGTCTATTATCTCCCTAAGAAACAAAGGGAGAAAGCTTGCATGATATCAATAAGCCAAAAACACTAAAAATCCATTAAATTAACTATTTTTTTTTCATTTTTTTTCAAACTCTTAAGGTAAGTTCTTTTGTAAAAATTTTAATTTTTGTTAATTTCACTCTTGATTCTTCATTTTTTTGAGTCAAAAACATGTTAAAGCTCATGGATTTCGATCCATGTTGAAAGGCTAAACATGTTGACAACAATCTATTTTCTATATATTTGTTATTATTCTTTATTTTTTGTTAATTGTACCATTATTTTTTATAAAATATTTTTAATGCTATTTTGATCTTGATTTTGCTGTATAGGTGTTTTGATATTTAAGTTGTTCTTTTCTTAAAGTTTGCATGATAATAAGTTGTTAAACACTTTTTGTATATTTATTTTTATGATTTTATTTTTATTTTAGCTTGGTAGTAATTATTTATGCTCATTTTCATTAGTTTTTATATCAAAATATGTTTAGATTTTATGTTTCTTAGTTTGGCTAAATATGGTAGGTTGTTTTGATCATGATTTTGTGCATATTTTGTAATAATTTTATGTTTTCTTATTTTTCTAGCTTATTTTGTAATATTAATAAACATAGGTACTAAATTACATAACGTGTAAATTTTTAGGCTATTTTTGGGTTTAGCCGAGAGCTTCATAGGCTATATAAGACTGATATTGTGTGTTTCAAAAGATGTTTTAGGTATTTTTCACACTTTAAGGGTCAATATGAAATTTTGCAAAGTTTAAGAACTAGTTTGCAAAAATGGAAAATTTTTGTTTTATCGTCAAAGTTGTTTGACAGAAACCTTCATATGGATGTTTTTCATGATTTAAATGCAATTTTGAAAAGTTTAGGGATAAAATAGTAAATTTTAGTATTTATGGGTAAAATAATCATTTTTGTGACTTTTAAATGTTTCTATTATTCTTATGGTCTTTCGTAGGGGTATAGAATTTTTTTAAATTTTTCATATTCTCTCGATTCTTTGTAGGGTAGAAATACAAATTTAATAAGTTTAGGGACTTATTTGTAAAAATTGCAAAATTCTTGGTCCAAGGCCATAGATGTTTGGCCGAATTGAAATTGTGAATATTGCTATAGCTTTCATAATTTTTTGTGATGAATTTTGTGTGTAATTATCATTTTGTTTTGTATAGGGACTAAAATTACAAAGTTAAGAAATTTTAGGGACTATTTAGAAAACTCTGTATTTTTTATCTAATACGATACTTCTAATATTTTAAAATATTTTTAACATTCCTATGGTCTTCTATAGGGGTGTAGAAATTATTAAAACCTTTTGTATTCTCTTAGTTTTACGTTAGAGTATGAGATGTAATTTTGAAAAGTTTAAGGACCTATTAGCAATTTTTGCACTTTAGGTTAATTTTGATATTTAAGTTACCCATGGAGGGTATAATGGTCATTTCATATCATTTTTGAGTCCTCTAGGTTATTGGGATACTTATAAGCCAAAGGCAAACCTTTAGGAATTTCATTAGAACCAAGTCCTATGTGATCACTGGATACTTTTATGTCAAAGGTGTACAGTAGTAGTAGGCTCATTTTTTCATGATGTTATCCAGCCTTTTCAGTTACTAGGATACTTTCACATCGAAGGTATACCCTAGGGACATTTCGATAATTTTGCTTATCAAGATGCTTTTACGTTAAAGTTGAATATTTAGTATTGGTTTCGTTTTCTAAGATCATTTTAAGTCCATTAAGGCTACCGGGATACTTTCACATCGAAGGTGTAATTTTCTCACCATTTTCTCACCAAGATGTTTTTATGCCAAATGTGAATATTTAGAATTGGTTTGGCCTTCAAGATCATTTTAAAGTTTATTAGGGTTACCAAGATACTTTCACGTCGAAGGTATATCCTAAGGGCATTTTGGTAATTTTGCTCATTGGGATGCTTTTATGCCAAAGGTGAATATTTAGGATTGGTTTAGCCTTCAAAGATCATTTTTAAAGTCCATTAAGGTTACTAGGATATTTTCACATCGAAGGTAAATCTTAAGGGCATCTTTGTAATTTTTTTCTAAAATCAAGTCCTAGATAGTAACCGGGATTCTTTTATGCCGAAGGTGTATATTTAGGATAGATTCATCAATTTTCATCATATTAGTGTCCATTAGGTTACCGAGACACTTTTACGTTGAAGGTATACCTTAGGGGCATTTTGATAATTTTACCTAGAACCGAGTTGTAGATAGTAACCGTGATGCTTCTATGCCAAAGGTGCATATTTAGGAATAGTTTTGTCATTTCATCATTGTATTGTGTCCATTAGGGTACTGAGATACTTTCATATCATTTTCGTAATTTTGTATTAAAACAAAGTCCTGTGTGATTATGGGATTCTTTTATGTCGAAAGCATACATTAGGGTTAGGTCATCATTTTAGACCATTTATGAGTCTTAGGTTATTTTATTAATATTGTAACAAAATCGAATGTTTTTATAAATTAAGGTAATGTCTTGGAAGTAAAAATAATACGTGAAATTTCTATTAGAATATATAAGGGGTTTTACGGATTGTTTTAATAACGAGACACCCTTTTCAAAATGAAAATTAAGATTTTTTAATTTTTACAAAATAAAACATTTTGTATCCCACAGGTTCTCCAACAAGGTATGATAGAGAATGATAAAAACTTTCATGTTCTCTTGGTTCTCTGGGAGGGTACGGAATATATTTTGATTTTTAAAAATATTAAAACCCGATTTTCTCATCCAGAATAATAAATTTGTTTGGTAAAATTTAATTTTTTAAATATGGGAATTATAATTAAATATTAAATATTGAAATTGAATAAAATCAAATTTATGTTAACATGTGATTAATAAGGTACCGATTATCGGGCATCACAAGAAGGTCGATCCTTAGTTGTGATTGAAACTAACTCTCGAACCCTTCTATGTGATATTTGGTATGAGCGC
Source organism: Adansonia madagascariensis (assembly GCA_038381835.1). Lineage (NCBI taxonomy): Eukaryota > Viridiplantae > Streptophyta > Magnoliopsida > Malvales > Malvaceae > Adansonia > Adansonia madagascariensis. The sequence continues at coordinate 10,386,862 of JBBYHL010000012.1, forward strand.
AGACCTCAGAGTTTGTTTTTATGGGTTTCATAATCCTTCTAATATAAACTTCGATAGATGACCAATCTCACCAAGCCAAAATAGGTTGATGGTAACCCTAAATAAATGGTTGTTTTATAATGACTATTTAGAGAAGTCGAGTGAGTGATTCTCTTGACAACAAAATCCCCAGGTGAAAAATAGAGAATAATAATTATATGGCCCCAAAAATAAAAGAAAATAATGATATAAAGATATATATATATATATATATATAAGAATAATGGGTACATTTGCCATTTTAAGTCGGGCTGATCAAGATTTGTAACCGAGACATATTGCGACTCTTATCTATAAAATTTTTTGGGGTCTGGAGTTTTAAATATTTTTACATATTTCATTAAATTGTCTTGCATGTAGCTTTTTGAAATTGATTCCTTTTTATTAAATATAAATTTTCTTCCTTAAAGATTTTTCTAGTAAATATTTTTGAGTTTAAAAATTTTAATTAACCTTTTCTCTCCCCAAAAAAATATTTTAATTCTTTTGGTTCAAGTTTTTTTGTATGGATTTTTAATTGGGAATCTCACTGGATTAAATTCTTAATTAAATTTATCATGTGAAATTTTATTTGAAGAATTTTTAATTTGCTACAATCTAATCCTTCCAATTCAATTTTTATTTAACTAATATTTTTTATCTAAATCATCATGGAACCTATAGATTAGATTATATGACTCATCATAGTGACTAACACAGAAGACAAAAGTTATTAATTAATTTTTATCTATGTCAACAAATATGCTTAAATGGATGAAATCAAAATTAATTAATAAAAAATAATGAATTTTGACCAAGGAATTTTTTTTTTCCCTTAGCCGAATCCTTCCTCTGTAAATAAATTAAAGATGGTTAATGTTAAAAAGTTAATGTTTCCATAGAAAAAAAACACCTCCTTACATTTAATAAGTTTTTGCAAGTTTTAAAGCTTTAAAGGTAGTTTCACTTGTAGAAACTTTAGATTTTGTTCATTTCATGCAAGTTTCTTTCTTTTAGTGAGCCTATTGATTACTTGAGCTCATGGATTTTCATCCATGTTTAAAGGCTAAGTATGAAAGCCATGATCAAAGTTTTTTGATTTAAATGTTATATTGGATTTTTATTAGCAATAATATAATTTTTATCATGAAAATACATGTTTTGTTGTGGAAATGATGTTATGATATTATGTACATAATTTTGCTGCTATTTTCCTTGGTATTTTCATGTTGATCTTTGATAAAGTTTGTTTATATGATCATATTTCATTATTTTCATACATGTAGATGATGACGTGAGCTTGGTAGAAATTAGGTATATGTTGATATTCATGAAGTCATGTCATCAAAACATTTTTCTTGGTTGTTGGTGAAGGCCGAACATGGTAATGGCAATTGGATAATTTTTTATTCTTGTTTTCATGCCATTTAGGACTATTTTGTAATATTTGGAAGTTATAGGCATCTAAAAATAATTTTTCCAAAAATTTTTAAGGCTTTGGTTAGGTGTTTCCAAGCATTGGCTGAACCTAACAAGGGTCATTTATGAAGTTTTTGATTTTTTTAGGTCATTTTGTAATTATGAAAAATATAAAGACTAAATTGTAAAATAGAAAAAAATTGTTTTAAAGGCCATTCATGCTTGGCTGAATACTTGGTGGACCTTTAAAGGTCATTTTCATGTATTTTTAAACGTTTAGATGCATATCATACTTTTTTTAGCCTTTAAAGGTCTTTTTGCAATTTTAGAAAGTTTAAAGGCTTGTTTTCAAAGTTTGAAAAAATTATTCCAAGGCCAAAGGTACTTAGTCGAATGGTTCGTGTGATATTGGTGAATTTGTCATGTTGATTTTAATATATTTGGTGTTTGATTATGTATTTTAAATTATGTAGAGACTAAATTGAAAAGTTAGAAAATTTTGAAGTCCATTAGGTAAAGCCTTGCATTCTTAGATTACAATTTAGGTATTTTGGTTATTTTAAGAACAATTCTAGCATTTTTAACCAATTTAGGGTTAAAATGTGATTCTCAAAATTTTAGGAACCTATTACCAATCCTTGCATTTTAAGTTAGCTTTGATAACCAAGTTACTCATTTAGGGTATGATTGTCATTTCATGAAGTACTGAAGTTTTTTAGGGTTATTGAGATATTTCATGTCGAAGGTAAACCTTAAAGACGTTTTAGTATTTTTACTTTAAAACCAACTCCCATGGAGTCATCGGGTACTTTCATGTTGAAGGTAGACCTTAGGGACACTTTAGTAATTTTACCTTAGAACCAAGTCCTTTAAAATTACGAAGATACTTTCATGTTAAAGGTATAGTTCAGGGGACCTTTTGGTCTTTTTGACTAACTTTGAGTCCATAGAGTCCAGTTTTGTGCTTTTCATCAAAATCGAGTCTTAGGATAAGTTTTATTATTTTTCATAAAATTTAAATTTTTAAAAAGTAAGGTAATGTTTCTGAGTTAAAGTAATAAATGGAACGCTTTACAGCATATAAAAGATGTTTTGTGAATTATTTTAATAATGAGACATCCTTTCTAAAATGAGGAAAATCGGGTTTTTAAATTTTCATAAAAATAAAACTTTTCATTTCCCTATAATTTTCTAGTGGGGTGTGAAAGATATTTTAACCTTTCGTATTCCCTCGATCCTTTGGTGGGGTGCAAAAGATATTTTAATTTAAAAAAAAAAACAATCTTGATTTTCTCTAATGGAATAATAATTTTGGAATTAGGAAAATTTTGAAATTTAGAAATTTCAATTAAATACTAATATAGAAACCAAATAAAAATCGAGATTTCAAGTTAACATATAGTTAATAGGTACCAATTAAGGCATAATGAGAGGGATCGATCCTTAACCGTGATTGTAACCAAAGTTTGTTTTTGAAAGTTTCATAATCCTCAAAGTACGTATTCCAATAGGTGACCAATCTCCTTTAGCCAAAATAGATTATTTAAACAAAATGTCATTTCATAATAACTATTTAAGGTTAAGTCGAGCAAACGATCCATCTCGACAACCCTATCTCCAAGCATGAAAAAATGAAAAAAATGATATATATATATATATATATATAAATATATAGGAATGAGGGTTCAACCACTTTTTAAGTCTAAAAAGTTGGGGCTCGCATCCTGGCCACGTTGCGACAAAGTTGACCATCATAAAGGAAACATATTAGTAAGACAATAAAATAAAATAATATCAGACAAAATAAATCACACAAAATGACAAAAAGGAAAGGGAAGGAACATTTGGAATGTATCTCATAATCGTCATCGATTATCTAGATACAAATGAGTTGACAATTTTGAGACATATTTGGATCCATTTGTTGCCTTAAGCAATGAAAACAGGGTTTGAATTTTGTGAAGTCCAGAAAAGGTCTAGGAGAGAGAAATTTTGAGTCTTGATGATTTTTGAAAAGCAAGGTTGGAGTATTCTCTAAAAAAATGAGGTTTAAGTATCCCATAGACAAAATTTTGATGATTTTTGGAGAGACAAGCTTAAAAGAGTTAGCTTAACAAAGGTTCACTGATTTCTTGACAAATTTGATAATTTTTTATTTATAAAATGGGAAATTTGACGAAGTAGGAGAAAAGGAATTTGAAAATCTAAGCCTATGGGGTTGATGCACATATTTTGACTTGAAGGAGTTAATCGAGATCACTTGGAGACATTCGAATGCCTTAGATTGGGAATTTGGAAAAATTAATTGATCTTGAATAATGCTAAAAACAAGAGATAGCATCATGTTGTCCCCCTTTTCAAGTTTTATTTCAAGCAAATTCAGAGGTTTTAGGGGTCGAGTAAGGTATGATTTGAAGGTCAATTTATTAGGATTAATAGAAAAAGATTCTGAAAATTCCAAAAAAATTGCTTTTCAGGTGGAAAATAATTTTTGATGTTAGGTCTAATGACACTGATAACATGTGTAGGGGAATAGGTGTAGAGAACTTTGAAAAATCATTACCAACTCATACAGAGCCATTAAATAGCAAATTATACCTTTCCTAAAAAAAAATTTCATGAACTTTTTAGGAAAAATATTTTAAAACAAAAAAATCATTTGATGGGCCGAAATGACCCAAACAGAATACGAATCACTGATTCTAAGGGTTTCGACAGGGTTAATTAAAAAAATTATCACTCTCTCATTCGGAATGATCTGAAGGCAAATGAGATACCATTAAAAAGGTAATTCAATGCCATTTTAGGAAAAAATCATAAAATTCATGAAAAATGATTTAAGGTTTGAAAATGATTTTTGAAGTCACAACTGCAGTGCTATCAAAGAAAAATAAGGAGTTTTTTTTTTTTTTTTTAGGTTTCTTAGGACTAAACACGGGCCACAAACATTCGAACATTCATGGTAGAAAGGAATGGGTGACAAGGGTTTCATGGGCATATTTACACAATCTTAAAGAAATAGCCCATTGACCATGTCACAAACACAAAAACTCTAGGGAAAAAAGATCAAGACATAAATAATTTTGGATACTAAAAGAGGCATCTTATTTTTGAAAATAGAACATTTGGACTCAATAACCTTTGAATTCAAGCATGGAAAACTTGATTTTTCCCTAAGATTAAAAGACCAATAAATACAAAACCTTAAGTCCATGTTAATCCCTACTTATTAAGGCAATATAAACTTAGCTTAGGGCTTTAGGAAAATAGATTTTTGACGAGCAACGAACAATGACAAGCATATGATGAACTAAAACTGATATTAATGACAATAAACATGGGAAACACATTCAAATAAGCAAAGATGACATTTAGATATTAAAAATGATGACAACGTGTGAAAAGATAAACATGAAAATGCGTGACTATGTTAGCTTAATGGATGACATCAGGAAATATTTAATCCAAATTATGTAAACACACTTAAATAAAGAAGAAGAACTTGCTGGAATTTCATGACAGCATTTAAACACATTTTCAAGATGAACCAAACACATAAGAACAAGGAAACATGTTGGACTCAATAAATAAAACATGAAAAATCCTAAGTTTGCCACATTCATGCCCAAAATATGCATAAAAAATTCTAAGATAAAGTCATGGTTAGCATGTTAAAGCTCACTAAAATGATGAAAATGTAAAAACAAGTAGACAGAGGAAGAAAGAATAAAGAATATACCCCAAAAGCTTTGAGAACCTTGTTGACTAGAAAAGGTTTTGAACTTATAGCTCATTTTGTTGCCCTTTTTTGCTATGATTTAGCAAGAAAAGGTGGTTAGGGAATGAGCTTGAAGGTTGTTATATCAATGAAGGGGTGTTTTCTAAAAGGAGGTGATAGTTATGGAAAGTTTTTAGAGGAGCTACTAGAATGGGAAGTGTTTTTGGTTTTTTTTTTTTGTGGCTGAAGAATGTGTTTGAAGTGTGTGAGGATCAATGTAAACTCTACTAGGAATGTTGTGTTACATGGCCATGTAAGTACTGAAGACAAAATGCAAAAGATAAGGCATTTTAAGGTTTTGGTGCATGTACCTCAAATGTGGACAAAGTACTATGCTAAGCTACCATTCAAATTCATTGGCTTACTCAACAAAAATAGTGGATCAAGGCCACTTTATGCATCTCAGCCATGAGAAAGTCTAAGATTGCCCTCTAACAAAATTGAATTAAGTCATGAATATGTCTGTTGTCATGGCTATTTGGGCCTCAAAAATTGTAATTGATCCAATCACAAGTCCTATGATAAAGCCTGGTATGAATTTGGATGATTTTTGGTGCCAAAAATGTGGTCTGATTCGTGTTTTAATGTCATGATATAAAAAGGTGAAAATAGCACAAACTGGACATTTTTGCCTTGGAGTATCAATACAAAGCTTATTGTATTGATACCAGGAATAAATTTTTGATCCAAGTATCGATACTGGAAGAAATTTTGCTCTAAGTATTGATATAATGAAGTTGGTATCGATACCTGGAGTCAAATATCGATATCAGCACCTTTTATATCGATACAATTAACCAAAAATAAATTTTAAGCTATTGTGAAGCCTGTATCAATACATAAGGCCTGTGTATAAATACACAAGCACCTTTATCGATACACAACTCTTTTGTATCGATACAACAAGCAAAAAATTGAATTTTTAGTGACATGAAAGCCTTGTATGATACTTAAAGGCCACGTATCGATATTTACTCATGTAAATATGGATTATACGCACCTTTGGCTTCCTGAACACTTCACCTCAGTTGGGAATGATGGATGATTGACTCGTGTTTGCTCAGATGAGCTTGATAACACCTCAGATGGTGACCTTTGATGCTTTTCACATTTTTTGTTAATAGGTTTCTAGGCATTTCAAACCTTTCTTGAAAAAATTTTTTGCCTGGTGCTTGTCACCTAATAATGCCTGGCAACACAGCACCTGGTAGTTAATCTCATTTTTATTTTTATTATTTTATTCTATTACCTTTCAATTAAGTCTTAAAATGCTAGAAATTGGCCCGAATAAAATAAGGTGTCTATAGCTCTTAATCTGATCCTACACTCGTAAGAATCGCCTCAGTAGGATCCAATGTTTTTTTTGTTGATCAGAATCACGTCACATACTTGTCCAGAACAACATTACTAGTGCTAACAAACTTAGGGAGAACAATCTCATAAACTCTACTAGTTAGGACAACACCAGTTGAACTAACTTTTTCATTGTCTTGAAGAATACCAATGCTATTCCCAATATTTCGAACAGCCCCATCGATATTAACTTTTATTGCTATTCTTTTAAAACCCATAAAAGAAATACTGAATAAAAAACAACACAAAAAGTAGGAATATCTTAAGAAGAGTTCCAAAAAAGGGAAATAGACTAATAATTATTAAAAAAGAGTAAAATCGAAAAAAATAATTTCAAAGAAGGAAATAACACTTATTAGAATTATTAAAAAAGATATTGTAATTACCTTTTTACCCTTATTTCTTTTCCTTCTGCCTATTATTTTTCTTAGTGTTGGGAGGGAGTTGGTTCCGTTTGTAAGGGAATTGATCCCCTAACTAGTATATTATATATATATATATTACATTATATATAAATTATATATATTAAAAAATAACTATCTAAAATAATAAAAGATTAAAAATATTTTACATTAAATCCCAAATGTATAAAATAAAAAATATTATATTAAATCTGAATTATAAAATAATCTAGAATTATATTAAATTCCAAATTATTATTTTAAAAATAAAAATATTTTATACTAAATCTCAAGTTACTATATATAAAAAAGTACGGATGAATATAACTAAATGCACAACTTCTTATAACTAAATGTATAGATGAAGAGAAGTGTACAAGAACCCAAAACTGAATCTACGTTAAAATTAAAAAAGTTTAATATTAAATCCAAATTATTTTTAAGAAATTAAAAATATTGTATATATTATATATAATATATATTCTATGATACATATATAATATATCATATTATAGACATAATATAATAATATGTTATATAATATATATTATATATAATAAAAATAAAAATATTTTTCCTTAAATTTTGAATTAATATTTAAAAATAATCAAAATTAAAAATATTTTATATTAAATCCTCAATTACTATTTAAAAATAATAAAATAATAGATAATTATTTTAAATTAATTAAAAATAATAAAAAAATATTTTATATTAAATCTTGAATTATTATATAAAAATAAAAATAAAAAAATTATATTAAATCATGAATTACTATATAAAAAATAATAAGTGACTATAACTAAATATACGGATGAGTATTACTAAATGCGTGAATAACTATAACTAAATGTATGAATGATTATAACTAAATGTATGGCTCACCATAACTAAATGTATAAGCACCATAACTAAATGCACGACTCATTATAATTAAATGTACAAATGACTATAATTAAATATACGAATGACCTTAACTAAATATACGTCTCACCAAAACTAAATTTACAACTCATCATAAGTAACTGTACGGATGAGTATAACTAAATGTATGAACGATTATAACTAAATGTACGAATGACTATAACTAAATGTACGACTCACCATTTAATTACAGTCATTCATATATTTAGTTATAGTCATTTGTACATTTAGTTATACTCATCCGTACATTTACTTATGGTGAGTCACAAATTTTGTTATAGTCATTCGTACATTTAGTTATACTCATCTGTACATTTCGTTATAGTGAGTCGTACATTTAGTTATAGACATTCATACATTTAGTTATACTTATCTGTATATTTAGTTATGAGTTGTACATTTAGTTATGGTGAGTCATACATTTAGTTATAGTTATTTGTACACTTAGTTATGGTCATTCATATATTTAGTTATACTCATCCGTACATTTAGTTATGGTGAGTCATAAATTTAGTTATGGTAAGTTGTACATTTTGTTATAGCCATTCGTACATTTAGTTATACTTATCTGTATATTTAGTTATAGTGAGTCATACATTTAGTTATGGTGGGTTGTACATTGAGTTATGGTGAGTCGTACATTTAATTATAGTCATTCGTATATTTAGTTATAGTGAGTCGTACATTCAACTTATGGTGAGTCATACATTTAGTTATGATCATTCGTACATTTAGTTATAGTCATTCATACATGTAGTCATTCTCATCCATACATTTAGTTATGGTGAGCTGTACATTTAGTTATGGAGAGTCGTACATTTAGTTATAGTGAGTCGTACATTTAGTTATACTCATTCGTACATTTAGTTATACTCATTCATACATTTAGTTATGCTTATCCATACATTTAGTTATGGTGAGTCATACATTTAATTATGGTAAGTCTTACATTTCGTTATGGTCATTCGTACATTTAGTTATTCTCATTCGTATATTTAGTTATAGTGAGTCGATCATTTAATTACGGTGAGTCATATATTTAGCTATGGTGAGTCATACCTCTAGTTATACTCATTCGTATAGTTAGTTATAGTGAGTCGTACATTTAGTTATGGTCATTTCATACGTTTAGTTATAATCATTCATACATTTAGTCATACTCATCTATACAATTAGTCATGGTGAGTTGTACATTTAGTTATGGTTAGTCGTACATTTAGTTAAAGTCATTCATACATTTAGTTATGGTGAGTCGTATATTTAATTATGGTGACTCGTACATTTAGTTATGGTGAGTCATACATTTAGTTATGATGAGTTGTACATTTAGTTATGGTCATTCATACATTTAGTTACACTCATCCATATATTTAGTTATTATAATTCGTATATCTAATTATGGTGAGCCACACATTTAGTTATGGTGAGTTGTAGATTTAGTTATAGTCATTCGTACATTTAGTTATACTTATCCATACATCTATCTATGGTGAGTCATATATTTAGTTATGGTGAGTCGTAAATTTAATAATAATCATTCGTACATTTGGTTATACTCATTCATACATTTAGTTATACTCATCCGTATATTTAGTTATAGTCATTCATACATTTAGTTATAGTAATTAGCACAGTAAATTTTTTATATAATAATTCAAGATTTAATATAAATTTTTTTATTTTTATTATTTTTTACATAATAATTTAGGATTTAATATAAAATAGTTTTCAATTATTATTATTTTTTAAGTAGTAATTCAGAATTTAATATAAAATATTTTTATTTTTTATTATTTTTTAAATAGTAATTCAAGATTTAATATAAAATATTTTTATTTTTTACTATATAATATATATTATACTAATATATATTATATAACTTATATACAATATCTATTATTTTTATTTTTTCAAAAATAGTTTGAGATTTAATATAAATATTTTTATTTTTATTATATATAATATATGTTATATAATATATTACTATATTATGTTTATAATATGATATATTATCTTATATATGTATTATATAATATATGTTATTTTTAATTTTTTAAAATAATTTGGATTTAATATTAAATATTTTTTAATTTTAATGTAGATTTGGTTTCAGGCTCCCGTACACTCATTTCTCGTCATCTGTACATTTAATTATAGTAAGTTGTACATTTAGTTATATTCATCCTTACATTTTTCACATAGTAATTCAAGTTTAATATAAAATATTTTTTATTTTTTAGATAATAATTTATAATTTAATATTATTTTATAATATCTTTTCCCTTACAGTGGGAACCGACTCCCCAACCCCCAACACTAAGAAAAACAGCAGGCAAAAGGAAAAGAAATAAGAAGTAAAAAAATAATTACAGTTTCCTTATTAATAATTCTAATAATTGTTATTTCTTTTTTTAGAATTACGGTTTTCGGTTTCACACTTTTTTATAATTATCATTTTTTTTAAATTCTCCAAATATTTTACCCAAAATTGAAGAAAAAGTCTCTGGAAAAGGTTGGAAGAGAATAGAAGTCCATACAATTGTTTTTGAATACAGGAAAATTATAAAATATAGGACGCTTCACAAACACAATAAAAAACAAAGAAAAGTTAGTCATAAGCAATAAATCAGCGAACACCTAGAATAAAATGTTCAAAGGAAAAAAGAAACCACCGTATATAAATTCTGACCCTAACGTGAAAGAGAGAACCGCTAAAAAGTCTAGGACATGGCACAATAAACTCAATTCAAAGAGGACTTTTGAGCGGGTTGCCGAACTCTCCATCCCAAGCACGTGGCACACAGGGTTGAATGAATGGACAGTATGATGCAGTTATACGGGTGTAACGTTCTGGACTCTTAATGACACGCTCACGTGCCAAACCAAGAGGCGTTAGTTGTTTGAAGCGCCTGATTTTCGGTATAAAATTCATGATGATCCAAGTCTTGAGCTGATGAACAAGTATGACAGTGCCATTCGTCTATTAGAAAATACAAGCTACGTTTTGTCAGCTAGAAAACTATGTAACATTCACTCATCACCAGTTATCTCACTCCTCGAATGCTCATGAGACAAGTGAGCAATAGGGCCGTCATATGACAAAAATCTTTAATCCATCCCCTTTATATACTACTTCGCTTCGAACTTTCTCGCTGACAAATTTTGAAGTATGATGGTTTAGTTACTCCTAGGATTTTGGAAGTTTATACCTTACATTTTAATACTTCATTTTAGCATTTGTATGAATGATATATACCTACACGTGCATATTTCTTGACTTGTTATAATATACTAATACAAAAATCAAACTCATAAGTTTTACCGGTCGTAGCTAAGTGCAAACATTCATTATTTTGAAATTTAAAACCTTTTAAGGCCTAAGCATAATATGAAATACTCTCATGTGTCATGTCTCGATTGGATGACTCCACGAACATATATAAGTCAATTACAAATTTTTTTTCTTAATCCTTAGAATCCATTTTAGGTTAGGCAAAAATTTTGTTTATCTTATGTTTGACTGGTATAAATGAGCAATAACTGATATCATATAAAAACAATGGGATCAACATGAATACCTATGTTTTTTTTTATACATGTCTATACTTGAGTAGATCGACGAAAATGTGCGAGTTCGGCATGCTATTACAACTTATTGGCTAACATACCGGTGGGCTTTCCATATCAATATGGATTAAATTTTATATCAATACAGACATGCCTAATATACAATCTTCTTTGTTGGATCATTTGGTCATGGAAAATTTAGTCAGGGTTCAGAAGTCGATGCCATCACATGACGATAGATAGCTTTAATCCAAACCTTTTACAAATTTCTCTACTCGAAACTTTTGGTTGGAATGCTTTGAGGTAAACCAGAATTCAATTAAGAGAGGCCACTTTATAACCGCTCATGCCTGAAAGGCAATTGTTAGGCCCATATCAAGAAAGATTTAAAAAGAAAATTTTTCCAAAAGGAAATTCAAATTTGATATGTTATACACACATATCCATTATATGCATCCATTCTCTGTTAAAGGTTTACCAACTACGGCCAAGCATAGACATTCGCTATCTTGAAATTTTCAAACCCTTCGACTCCCAAAATCAATATGTAATGCTCTTATGCATCATGTCTCGACCAGATGACTCTAGATACATATATAAGTCGACTAGGGTTTTTTCCCTCGATCTCTTAAATCTATTTTGGGTTAAGCAGAAAATTTTGTTTATGATATGTTAAGACTAATAGAAATAAGCAACAAATGATATCATAAGCAACAATAGGCTCAACATGAATACCTATGTACTTTTAGGGTTGCCTTCTCTATTGAACCATCGACATCTTGTAATGCCTCATACGGCAGGGCAAAAGAAAAAAGAACGCGGGCATTAAAAATGCGTATGTCAACAAGACATACTCGGGACTGTTACAGTACGCCCTTGTCAAAAACACTTCTATTTGGACTTTCGTCCAATGATCATTAGTTCATCATGTTTCCGTGCTTGAACATTGGTAGTTCACTGTGATCAATGAGCCAGAGCAATATCGATGGGCAAATCTAATCCTTGATGGCTTTGACTAATTTACTATTCGGTGGTGGTTTTACCTTTTTACCCTTTGCCTCTGGTAACTGATGTTCTTAATTTTCAATAGCTGACCCTTTGTTTCACGCTCTTTCAACTTTTTACCTTCCAAAAAACTTTGTTTGCCCTTATCCAAAACAGCCTCATTTGAAATCATGCATGCATGTCTCAAAGATTAATTACCCACTTTACCTGAGATATATATATATATATCTACCTTATTCATTTTACCGATTTCAGATTGCCATAACACTTCATTTTCTCCTTTATTTTAGAATTCTAAAGCTCTATCAATGTTGAAGAGTCATCTTGCTAAAGAAACTATGGCTGGCTTTTCACCCAAGTCAACATGATGCAAGCAAGCGAAAGACGATGTGCCTGAGTTTTTCAAAAGTGGTTGTTCCGTCTGGTATCAACGTTAATTTCCTGGTAAAAGCAACGAAGTTCTATTTTGCAAAAAATTTCATTTTTGATAGCTTAGAATAAGATGATTGATTTCATAGTGAATTTTTCCAATTGCAAGCATTGAACAATCAATACAATTAAAAAAAAAACAATCAAGCAATTGGTTTCTTTACCATGTACCAAAATTTGCGTTTGCTACTCAACAATCTTCTATGAACGATACATTTTACGAGTAAGGAAAATTTTCTTTGATTTTTTGTTATGAAATAATAACTTCTGGTGTTGATCTTTCAAGACGAGGTAAATTATCTTTGTTGTCGCAAACAATTAATAGAGTATCATACAATTTTGTTGAATCTTTAGAGATGATATAGAAAATTTGTATTTACTGTTTATGTTATCAAATAGACAACAGTTTTGGATGGGCTCTGCCATTGATTACTTAGTTTTTTTCTATTCATAAACCATCACCTCAGTTGCTGCATTTCGTGTAAGGAACTTTAAATTTGATTGCAACCTTTGCCAAAAAACTGAGAACAATTTATTCAAAAATTTCAAATGCCGATAGTTTAGGAAACAGGGTGCTGCATGCCCAGATAGAATTGTTGCCCCAGTAATTGTTGAAATTGCTTTCCTGGTTTGAAAGAATAACGAGAGACAAAATGTACAAGTGGCCAAGTCCTATCCTTAATAAGGGCAAATACCTAGGAATGATGATAAGGCTTTATCTCGAATTCTTTTACGGAGTAATTTGTCGAGCTTTTGATGATAGAACTTTATCTTGAATTCTTTTGCATAGTAATTTTGTCGAGCTTTTCAAACACATTGTGCTTAATGAGACCAAAATCTGTTGAAAAATCCAATTTCAACCTCGAGTAAATGTTGTATCATCATTCCTTAGTGTGTGCTTTTCATGCATCAAGGAAAAGGGCATTAGAAAGCTAGAAGGATCCTGCGTGCCGTGTTTATTTATAGAACATCAAACAAATAATTAAGTGGAGCATCAAACAAATTTGTAGAATCTTTCAAGATGATAAAGAAAATTAACGTTTGCTATTTATGTTGTCAAATAGACAACAATTTTTTATAGGCTTTTCCTTTGATTCTTTAGCATTGTTTATTCATAAAACCTTAATTGCTGCATTTCGTATAAGGAACTTTAATTTGATTGCGGCCTCGTTACCGAAAAACTAAGAACAATTTACGTAGAAATTTCGAACCTGACAGTTTAAAAGGTACAGGATGTTCCATGCCCAGATTGACCTATTGCCCAATAATTGTTGATATTGCTTTCTTGGGAAGCTTATGGAGGCACGTCGAAAAAATAACAAAACAAAAGTATAAAAGTACAGCCAAGTTCTTTTGTACTTAATATAAAGGCGCACACCTAGGAATGATGATAAGATGGGATAGCAGTGGATCGAATATTTATAATTTTTATAATATTTAAATTCGTAAAATTATTTTAAAATTAAAATCATTTGCATTAAATATGCATATTAGTATCTAATTCTGAATTAAAATTAAATAATATTATCCGTTAGACATCCGAATCTATAAAAAAAAAAAGCCGAATTCAATAGGTTTGCGTTCGCATATTACATGGAGCATTATTTTTCAACATATTACAAAAACAAATTTGAATAGTGAATTTGGATATCCAAATCCGTTATTTGCACGTATAATGCGGATTTAGATAATAGATATCTGTAGGTTCATATTTGCATCCACACCGAATCCGTTGCGGTTAGCAATTATAATATTTGAATCTAAATATTATTTGAATCCATAAAAAAAGAATCAAATAATTATAAATATCAAAATTTGTACTATCCACGCCATCTGCGTTATCTCGAATTCTTTTATCGAGTAATTTTGTCGTGTTTTTGGTGATAAAGCTTTATCTCGAATTCTTTGACGGAATAATTTTTTTAAGCTTTTCAAAGACACTGTGCTTAGTGAGACTAAAATCTTTTTAAAATCCAATTTGGACTGCAAGCAAAGGTTGTATCACGGTTCCTTGGGTGTGCGCTTTTCATCAAGGACAAAGGCATCGGAAAGCTCGAAGGATTCTGCTACCATGTTTATCTATAGAACATCAAACAAACAATTAATTAAGGCATCAAACAATGTTGTAGAATCTTTCGGGATGATAAAGAAAATTCACATTTACTTTTTATGTCTTCAAATAGACAATAATTTTTTTATTGGCTTTGCCATTTATTGTTTAGCTTTGTTTATTCATAAATATCACCTTAATTAAGGAACTTTAAATTTGATTGGGGCCTGTGCCAGAAAGCTGAGAACAATTTAAGCAGAAATTTTGAGCCCAACGGTTATAAGGGAATAGTTTGTTCCATTGCCAGACTGACCTGTTGCCCGAGTAATTATTTAAATTGTTTTCCTGTAAGCTTATGGAGGCGTTTTCAAAGAATAACGAGACAAAATTGTACAATTATAGCCAAGTCCTTCTGTCCTTAATAAAGGTCCACACACCTACGATTGATGATAGGGCTTGATCTCGAATTCTTTTTCAAAGTTATTTTGTCGAGCTTTCCAAACACATTGAGCTTAATGAGACCGAAATCTGTTGAAAAATTCCAATTTGGACCTCAAGTAAAGGTTGCATCATCGTTCCTCTCGCGGGATGGGGGGGGTGGGGGTTTCTTTTTCTTCAAGACAATATCAAAAAGCTCAAATGGTTCTGCTGCCGTAATTATTTATAGTTGTACATTTTGTTTTCCCCCATTTTCTTTTCATTAACGCCTTCATCAGAGTCTCATGAGATCAACCTAACCAAACGTCTAGCAACAGGTCCATCTTGGTATACATAACCTTTTAGAACGTTTTGCAAGACTTAAGCTTCTTACCATGTATTGAAATTATTATTTTCAATGACTTTGATTTCGTGAAACTTGATGGTTTAATTTCTTCGTGTTTTTTTTTTTTTGATGTTTACACTTTATATCGTAGACAAAATTATATGTCTTCAGCTTATATTTGACACTTAGGTTATGTTATTGCAAAACATTTGCATATTTCTAATGCCGTAATACATCAAATGCATTGTAATACACTTGTATTTTTTTTTAATTTGTATTAAATGATTGAATATTTTGCAAGACCACTTTTGCTTACGAAAAAAACATACCATACATGAAAACCAAATATAAAATTTGGAAAATTACGTTACATAGAATTCTTGTTATGAAGATGAATGCATATTTGTTTGACATCTGTTAAAATGTTACAGTAAAATAACACAAAAATCAATTAGTTACCGCCTGCAGTGAACTGCGGGTCTTCGGTATTTTGGAATACCAACTCTAGTCAGATACTGGGTTTACATTTTCGAAAGGTTTTAATATTCAATGATGTATGTGTAGACGAAACTCGCTCTCTCAGCTTTATGCATCCAGAAAAGGAAAAGAATAAAAAGAAAAAGAAAATGCATAAGCGGGAAGCCAATTTGTAAACATTAACTAACCACAAACAAAATTTAGCTTGATGAGCCAGCTGCAAAATGAAGACATGAACTGTAAGACGAGGATCTAACGTTTGATAGATTGGCTCAAGAAGCTTGACGTAATTTATCCTTCACAGCCAAAGCTGCTGCTCTATACCACGCAGCTGCTGCCATAGCACCAGGATCTGGAACTGTTGCAAGTATTGCCGCAGAGACATAGCTTGACCGCCCCGCCTGCAACTGCTAACATCAGATCCCAACACGCACAAAGAGAACAATGCATTTAAGAGGAAAAAAAAAAAGGACATTTTGCTAAGGCATAAAAAAGCAATATCCATCAACAGCTGAGCTTGCATCTCAATATTTATATTGGAAAAGCACAACTATAATCAAATGACTAAGTGCCTTAAATAGCTGAGCAAACTCACCCAATCTTGTGATGTTACATCCTCTATGTTTCAGTGATGTCTAAGGTGTTGTTTGGTCTTATCTTTGTTTCAGGCTTCATTTATGCTTCAGGTTTTTTCCTTTTTTTCTTTTTTTTTTTTTTTTGGGGGGGGGGGGGGGACAACAACAAAAGCTAGTT
>JBBYHL010000012.1:10403898-10432015 GCA_038381835.1 Adansonia madagascariensis
AAGAGGTTGAGGCAAATTCTTGGAGCCACAGAAGCATGGGTTGATAGTCACATCAAAGTAAAAGGGAGCAGCGAATGCATTTCTTAGGCCAGCTTGAAAGAGGGCATGGTAAATCTTTCTATCCATAGAAAGCTCAAGATGTCTATGCTCTGGCAATTTACGAGCTCGTTATATTCCAAAAGACTTTGGGTTATGTAGAGGCGGCAGTCATAGATTTCTTTTCTCGCCTATGTTGCAACATCAACCCTGCTTCTGCCATTATCGTTGAAAGCATCCGCGCCCTCAGATTTTGTAAAAGAACGAGAATAGAAAGGTTTATCGAGTGTGCCCCATTGCTCCAGATATGGCTCCTAGTTCATCTTTGTGTTAGGAAAGGGAGAGTTGGGCAAAATATTTTTTCAAGGTCAGTCCTCTTTCCACTGCATTAGAGGAAGAATGTCATCAAGAAAAGATAGAAAAACATTGGGTCGAGGAATTACGAAACGTCAAGGAGGAAGAAATCATGTGGAAAGCCCCATGGGTGTTCCCTCAGTTGATTGTGTATAGATGTGGAGACTACACTTGTGTACCGCTCCTGGGATTATGGGGAAATACTAGTTATGCTACTTTATTTGTATTGCATCAGTTCTAGTGCTGGTAATTCATCCTATTCTTTGAAGACTTAGGACATTGGGATTTTGAATATGAAGAGCCCAATTATAAAGTGAAAGTCCAATTAACTTTCCAAGCTTGAAAGAAAATCCATTGTATGGAAAGATACTAGAGAGGAAGCCCCACCACGCTTAGATAAGAAGAATGGAAACTTCACCATATCAATGATCCATTGCCACCACCCAACTCTGGTATACTGTAAATCCCAATAGAGGAACTGCCTTCTGAGATCGAGCTACTTAGGAGGGGTTCGAGTAAGAAAAGGCATCCTTTGCTATAGAAATCTCTTGACTTAAGGAGGAAAAGGGCCAGCTAGAGATGGATATCTATCTTAGGAGCGGTGAAATGGATCGAGTGATTAAAGAAAGGGATTACTTCAAAGATGACCTCGAGAGCCTGACCAAGGATTATGTGACACTCCAAAAAGCTAACAAGTCCCAACATATTGGTAAGACATCAGTCGAATGGGAAGTGAAAGTTGCTAATCTCAATCGCGAGTTGAATCAACAAAGAAAGAGGTCAGAACCAACAAAGAAAAGTTCACGAGGGCACGTGGTCTTGCTTCCACCTACAAACAAAGGAATCAAAGACTCGAGGCCTAAATGTGAGATACAAGAGCCACCAAGGTTGAAAATGAAGCCCTCATTCATAAAATCCAGGAGTTAAAGTAATCTCTTCAGGATCATCAAGGTCATATCAATGAACTAACAAGGGCTTTCGAGCAACACAAACTAGATTGGCAAGCAACAATCGACCAAGCATGTCTTAACTACCAAGAACAATATCAGCACCTCACTGAACAAGTTTAAATGGTTCAATGAGAGACGGATGACATGATTGAAGCAGCTCGGTCCATAAAGTGAGACATCGTACCTGTTGGAGATCGTGAGCAATAACTTTTGGGTTTTCTTGATCATGTGATTACACAATGTACTCACGTTGGATACTTTCCGATGTAATCATGTCGTAAAAGAAAAAACCCTTTTGTGACTTATGAATGATGTTATCACCGAAGTTGTTCCAAGAATCAATTGTCTCCAATGCATATGCACATTTAATTTCACCATTTTTCATTGCACTTGCATCAATCATTCAATATCTTAACTTGCATTGCATCATAAATGCTCATAAATAAATACATATTTAAAAAGTCTAATATAGGAATTAGGTCGTAAAAGTGCAAAGGATTCCAAGATCAATCAGGAACACGAAACCTAACATCATGCACTGCTACAACACATGATGTCGTAAGCAAATCATAGAGAGTGATCATGAAGCTCGTATTGAGTGACTTAAGCTAATGGTTAAGGAATCACAAGACTAGATGCTTTGTTAGCAATACGAAATGAAAAATCAAATTGCAAAACTTATGGAAGTAATGATTGCCTTTATGAAAGAAAAAGGGTAAGCCAGCACTGCTAAAATAAGGAATGATCTTCCCAATGCTGAAGGTCCCTCTGCCAATAATCCAGAACCTGCCCAAGGGGAAACTAGACAAGAACAATGGCCCGCTCCTACATTTACCTCTCAAGCTCTGCCAGTTATCTACCTAAATCCCATTACGATAGCTCAATTCATTGCTGGTACTCAATGGGTGAACATAAGAGTCTCATCAGCAAATTCAATAGCCCTTGACCATGAGGAACTAGAGAAAATAGAAGGTCAAAAGTCCACCATGACTACGAAAAAAGTGAGCAAATTCCAGCTACTAGAAAAATGCCTTCAAATTATCAGGGGAGTGACAAGTTCAGAGCTTGTGACATACAATCACTATCTTTGGTGTCTAACCTTATCATAACCCCCAAAGTTTAAAGTCCCAAAGTTTAAAAAGTTTAATGGAACCACTGATCCTTCTATCCATGTCCGAATGTACTTGCGAAAGATGAATGAGTACTAGAAAGATGGAAAGCTCTTCATCTATAACTTCCAGCACAACTTACTAGGACAGTAGCTCGATGGTATATAGAGCTAGACAATGTGAAAATTTAAGCATGGGCCAACTTGGCTAAAGCATTTCTAAATCAATACCAGCACGTGTCAGATTAGGCACTAGATAGACTTTCCCTGATGAATTTTGGGAAGAGAACCACTAAAAGTTTCAGACAATACACCCAAAGGTAGAGAAACGAAGCTAGTCCAGCCTCCCCTTATAGAAAAAGAGATGATACTCACTTTCATTCGCACCTTACGTACTCTTTATTATGAGAAGCTCATAGGGAATGCCACCAAGAAATTTGCAGACTTGGTTCTCTCTGGAGAAATGATCAATGCCACCATTAAAAGTGGTAGAATGTCTACCAGGGAAATAGATGGATTGAGTAAGAAGCCTATTGTCGGTAAGAAAAAGGAAGGAGAGGCCAATGTCATAAGTTATGCTAGCTCATCTCATCTAAAATGGCATCAAATACCTGACCTCACTACCCAAGCATGTTGTATTCTTGCCCTATCACCATACCCCCTCAGCCAATTAATGCCATAACCTATAACCTATCCTTTGCAATCCCATCTAATTTACCGCAAAGTTACCCTCAACAAATATACCAAGGTATTAATCGAGCAACCAATAATGCACCTGGCAATCGAGGTGCAAATTAACAAAGACAACATTTTGATCCCATCTCTATGACCTATAAGGAGCTTTACTAAACCTTGCTCTAAAATCATTTAGTAGCCCCAATCTATGTGCCAGAAAAGAAACCACCATACTCATAATGGTATAACCCTAATGCCCATAGTTAATACCATGCTGGGGCAGGAGGGCATGACATTGAGAACTACATATCTTTTAAACAAAATATGCAAAATCTAATTAACTCAAAAGTCTTGCAGTTCGAGATAAACCAGGGACCAAATGTTGCTGCCAATCCTTTACCAAACCATACTGAACCGACTACAAACATGATCAACATTAAGAACAGATATGAAGTCAAGGCAAGCATAGAGGATGTAAGGAGGCCAATGTTCTTGATCTAGCAGGCATTGATTTAGGTCAGGTTGCTCAACGCAATAGAAAAATTAAAAGATAATCCTGACAACTTCTGTGACTTCCACATAATTGTAAGTCATACCCTACAAACATGCAGGGAGTTTAGGTCCATGGTTGAAAGAATGATGAATGAAGGCCAGATAGAATTCTATCGTGAAATCACACCTACTACTGAATCTATCAACATGATAGGAGATGAAACCATGCAGCTGCCTTACGGGAGAAATTATCCCCTCATTCTTTATGGCAAGTCAAATCCTGAGGCTAGTTTTTCGATACCTACACTAAAGTTAGTTGTAGAGGTGCCTAAACCATTCCCTTATAAGAGCAACAAAGCTATCCCATGGAAATACAAGAATCAAGTAATGATAATCGAAGAACTAACTCCCTCAACTACTGCAATGGAATTGTCAAGAGTTAGTCACCTAACCCATAGCAGTAGGTGTTACGCTCCACCTGCTCAAGAAAAATAAAAGGTTGACGCATCTCTAAGCACCAGAGCCACTCAGGCCCAAACAAAGAATCTTAAGCTCAAGAAAGTCAAGGAAGTAGTAAGTGAAAAAGAAGCCACGAAGTGTCTTAAGTTCATCAAGCACAATGAATACTGCATTATAGACCAGTTAAGCAAACAACCCACAAAGATTTATGTGCTATCTCTACTTCTTAATTTAGAGGTTCACTAAAATGCATTATTAAAGGTGTTACATGAAGCATATGTGCCACTAGATGTCTCTATGGATAAATTGGATCAGTTAATGAACAACATCATGGCCGATAATTAAATCTCCTTCACTGATGATGAGATCCCACCCGGAGGCAAGGGCAGTTATAAAGCTTTCTATATTACTACCCATTACAACGGATGCATTTTGCCCAAAGTACTCATAGATAATGGGTTAGCCCTTACTTTCATGCCTATGACTACATTAAGCAAACTCCCTGTCGATCAGTCTAACATCAAAAGTAGCCACACCATAGTCTGAGCTTTTGATGGAACATATCACAGAGTAATTGGAAATACCACAATCCAGCTCCAGATAGGCCTATGTACATACGAAGTTGACTTTCAAGTTAAGGATATTAATTCTTCTTACAACTACCTATTAGGAAAGCCATGGATACACTCCGCCAGAGTCGTCCCATCCTCTCTCTATCAGAAGCTCAAATTTATGATACATGACAAAGTAGTCATCATCAGGGCTGAAGAAGAAATGATTGCCAATGCTTTCACTGAGGATATCTATATAAAGCCTAATGTAGATGCACCAGATTCATCATTCCAATCCTTTGAGTTCATCAATGCAACATTTATAGGAGAAGGATTGCCAATAATTGAACCCCACCTGTCAAAAAGTACCTGCTCGGGTTTAAACATGACCATTGGCAAAGGTTTTCGTGCTGAAAAAAGGCTTGGCAAGAATCTGCAAGGGATAGCCCGAGCCCTATAGGTCACCATTCAAGCTAACAAAAGAGGCTTAGGATTCAAGGCCAATGCATACTCAAGAAAGTAGCAAGAAAAGTGGATCTACAACTAGGAGATAACACAATCATTGGGTCGGGAGAGGGAATCAAAGCTGACAATGTTCTCATCTCCCCATGAGATACTTCATTCAGGAGGACAAATCGATCCAAGCCAACCAGAAGAGCAAAAGGCTAAAGATGTCTTGGTCATTTTAAATAGAGCACTTAACAACCTTTATCTCCAAGATACCGAGCCATAAAATTTGTGTCCTTCCACTAAAACCTGATTTTAATGATAGGGTGATGATAAAAGCCCCTGCATTTTTTTGTCTCTTTTATGTAACGTCAAGAAATGAAAACCTAGCTACCCTCGCCCAAAGGAAGATAGGTGTTCTATGTAAAGGGCATTTTTTTATCAAACATTATTGATGAAATGACTTTTGCATATATCATTCCATATTGTGTATCACTTTTCAACCTTTTTATCTCCATTACTCTTTTGCCTTCATCCAAATCCTTGGTTATATGTGTACCTTTTGTAATGTTTATTTCTTTACCCTTTCAGGTGTCTTGACGACAGTGACATGGATGTGTCTGATAGGTCTTTTGAAGATCGATTTCAAATAGTCAATTTGTGCTAGTGAAGCTGATCTTGAAGAAAATTTCAAAGAAAGCTTGGTATCACCAGACCTTTTACGATTAGTTGAGCAAGAGGAGAAGCAGATCATGCCTCATGAAGACCCAACGAAAGTAATAAATTTGGGTATTCAAAAGGATCGAAAGGAGGTTAAAATTGGGACTCAATAAAGTCAATGACTAGGACCAAGTTGATAGAACTACTCCAAGAATATCGGGATGTATTCGCTTGATCATATCAAGACATGCCAGGACTGGACACTGATATAGTGGTCCACCTCATCAAGCCCGGATGTAAACCGATCCGGTAAAAGTTAAAGAGGATGAAGCCAAAATGCTTATCAAAATTAAAGAGAAAGTCAAAAAGCAGTTTGATGCATGATTTATTAGAGTAGCCAAATATCCAGAATAGGTTGCCAATATAGTCTCAGTCCCAAAGAAAAATGGTTAAATACGAATGTGTGTTGATTATCGAGATTTGAATCGAGCTAGTCCTAAGGATAACTTTTTGCTACCCTATATCAAACTTTGGCGGACAACACGGCCAAGAATTTTTTTTTCTCCTTCATGGATGGATTCTCAGGCTACAACCAGATCAAGATAGTGCCCGAAGACATGGAGAAAACAACTTTCGTAACCATGTGGGGGATATTCTGCTATAATGTCATGCCTTTCAGACTCAAAAATACCGGGGCAACATATCAGCGAGCCATGGTAGCCCTGTTCCATGACATGATGCATAAAGAAATTGAAGTCTACGTTGATGATATGATTGCCAAGTTAACGAAAGAGGATAAGTAAGTCATAGATCTCCATAAACTTTTTGAACAGCTACGAAAATTTAAACTCAAATTAAATCCTGCCAAATGCACCTTCGGAGTCACTTAGGGCAAGCTTCTAGGCTTTATTGTTAGCAAAAAAAGGATTGAAGTTAACCCAGACAAAGTCAAAGCCATTCAAGATATGCCACCATCTCAAACCCAAAAAGAAGTGAGAAACTTTTTGGGGAGACTTAATTACATTGCTAGATTCATATCCTAGCTCACTGACAAATGCGACCCCATCTTTTGGCTCTTTCGCAAACAAATCTTGGACAGTGGAATAAGGCATGTCAAGAAGCCTTTGATAAAGTCAAACATTATCTATCAAGCCGGCTAGTGTTAGTACCGTTGGTGCTTAGTCGACCTTTAATCCTTTACTTGGCAATCTTTGACAAGTCTATGGGTTATGTATTAGGGCAGCATGATGAGTCAGGAAGGAAGGATCAAGCAATCTACTACTTAAGCAAAAAGTTCATGAAATGCAAGTGCAATTACTCTGCAGTCAAGAAGTTATGTTATGCTTTAGTGTGGACAGCCAAAAGACTCAAGCAATACATGCTGTATCACACCACATGGTTGATTGTAAGGCTTGATCCGATCAAGTATCTATACGAAGCCCCTACACTATCAAGAAGGTTAGCTAGATGGCAAGTCCTACTCTCTAAATATGACATTGCCTATGTCAGTTAAAAGGCCATCAAGTGCAGTGCAATAGTTAACTTTTTGGCAAGTCGAGCGGCAGATGACTATGAACCCTTAAATTTTAACTTCCCAGATGAAAATCTAATGTGCATTTCTAAAGATGAAGATGCCTCCAACCAAGATCAGTCCTGGAAGATGTATTTTGATAGAGCATAAAACGTTCTAAGACGTGGAATTAAGGTAATATTAATGTCACCCGATGGGAGTCATTATCCATTCACAGCGAGGCTAAATTTTGATTGCACAAATAATATCGCAGAATATAAAACTTGTGTCATGGGGCTTCAAGCAGCCATTGAAAAGAATGTCAAGATATTACAAATGTTTAGTGATTCAGCCCTAGTTATCTACTAATTAAAAGAGGAATGGCAAACTCGCGATGCCAAGCTAATGCAGTATAAAAAGTTAATAGCAGAGCTCAAGAAAGAATTTGATGATATTAGCTTTCAACACTTACCTCAAGAAGAGAACCAAATAGTTGATGCTTTGGCTACTTTGTCATCTATGTTTAAAGTCAACCAAGAGCTGGACGTTGCTTCCATCCAGATGAGCATTTACACAACTCTGGTTCATTATCATAGTGTCAAAAAAGATAAAGATGGCCTACCATGGTACTATGACATCTTTCATTACATCAAGGATCAGCAATATCCCAAACATGCAATCGAGACTGATAAAAGGACTATCAGAAGGCTAGCTGTGAGATTTGTTCTTAACGAAACAATCTTATACAAAAAGAGTCACGATCAAGTATTGCTCAGATATGTTAACACTTCTGAAGCCAAAAGGATCCTAGAAGAAGTTCATGAAGGGATTTGTGGCACACATGCTAATGGACATCGGATGGCCAAGCAAATCATGAGAGCAGGTTATTATTGGTTAACCCTTGAGAGAGATTGCATCAATTACACCTGAAAATTCCATAAGTGTCAAATCTATGTGAACAAGATTAATGTCCCTCCAGCGCCACTTCACATCATGATAGGTCCTTGGCCCTTCTCCACATGGGGCATGGACGTGATCAGGCCAAACTTCCAATAGGCATCATTTTATCCTGGTAGCGATCGACTATGTCACCAAATAGGTGGAGGCTGCCTTATATGCTAATGTCACTAGATCAACCATCTATAAGTTTGTCAAGTGGGACATCATCTGTAGATATGGCCTCCTGAACCAAATTATCACAGACAATGCAAGCAATTTAAACAATAAAATGATGCAAGTAGTCTGCTCATAGTTCAAGATCTAACATCATAATTCTGTCCCTTATCATCCAAATATGAATGGGGCAGTCAAGGCAGCCAACAAAAACATTAAAAGAATAGTTGAAAAAATGGTCGAGACTTACAAAAACTGGCATGAGAAGCTATTCCTTGCACTTCATGCCTATCAGACCTCAATTCACACTTCCACGGATGCTACCCCATTTTCTCTTGTCTATGGGATAGAAGTTGTATTACTTATCGAAGTTGAGATCCCTTTTCTCAGAGTCTTGATGGAAACCAAACTAGAAGAAGCTGAATAGGTTAAGTACAGATATGACCAGCTCAACCTCATCAAGGAAAAAAGCATGAAAGCCATCTGCCATGGTCAAATGTATCAAAGATGCATGATCTGAGCCCACGACAAAAAAATGCACCCATGACAATTTCACCCAAACAAATTGGTATTGAAAAAGATCATCCCAATTCACAAAGATGTACGGGGCAAGTGGACCTCTAATTGGGAAGGACCATATGTTGTGAAGCAAGCCTTCTCCGGAGGGGCCCTAATCTTGTTAGAAATGGACAGCAATGTCTTACCCAACCCAATCAACTCAGATTTCATCAAGAAATACTACACATAAAGGGCAAAAATCTGAAAAGGCATCCTTAAAAAAAAGAGAGAAAACAAACAAATACAAAAAAGCAAACAATAAAAAAAAGAGTAAAAAAACAAAATAAAACAAAAAATAAATAAAAAAATAGAAAATAAAAAGGGTCCAGATGAAAATCCAAAAAGGGCATCTGGGTAGCCAACCCGACTATAATTGAAAACCCTCAAAGGCAACTTTAGATCAATTTTGATAGGGCATAAACTGAGAGTACCTACAGGACAATGCAAAGCAATCCTAAAGATCTTTCGAAGATCAGCTCATACTAGTCACGTTTATTGTTCGAGAAAGATCCTAAAAAGCACTTAAGGAACATCCATATCATGATTGTCAGAGGCATCTTTCGCCCAAAAGATCAAACTTCTTGCCAACAAATCACTTGTTTGTCAAATAGTATCCCAAGTTGTCTCTTTGTTGTCATGAATAAATACTGCCTTGTTTCTTTTAACCCCCTGTACAATTCACATTGCACTTGTCATTTAGTTGATAATGTTGATAATCAACTAAAATATGCATTAGGACATATCGATATTATATCAAAAGCATAAAAAAAGCATAGAAAACTCCACTCATGCCCTGATCGTCAAAATCATGGACTTTTCACATCCAAACACCTACTCGGCATAACCATACACCAAACCATTTCTTGCTTTCATAAGCCACATCTCAAGAAAAAACCATTTTAAACTAATCAAAAATCGACCCATACGTTCTATCAGAATCCTATTAAAACTAGAGACATTAACCTAATCAGTCAAACAGTCTCCAAATTGTTGACAATGCCTTCCAATTGTTAGGAAAATGATTGAGCCTCTTGAATCAAAAAATGCAATAATCCAAATTCTTGAGAATAGATTTTTTATTGTATCCCCAGTGAAGCTGGGACAACCTACAATCCCTAACAGGATTGGTAAAATTCTAATGCATAGTTGCAACAAAAATGAATTGCCATCTCTATGAGAGCCTGAATGACGTACAAGAAAAACTATGGCTATCTCCCGTATTAGACTTTACATCATGCAATCATAATAGCATTCCACATCATGCATTCACATTACCATCATACATCATCATTTTTACAATATCACTCCAAGCTAGGTTTACTGAACCTCCAAGGAATTCCTGGTAAGTACTCTAAGCTTTGCAAACCAAGTGTCATTCAGGTAAGGTTCTTTTCTCCTCGTCACCTCATGTCAGAACCCTTTTTATTAAGAAACTACTATCAAAGGGCAAGTGTCAAGAAATTATTGTCCATAAACTATCTTCTAAAAACTTTTGTTGAGAACATTCATCAGAAGCTTTGTCAAGCATTTTGTCAAGAACTAGTGACAAAACCCTTTCATCGAGAAATTTTGTCATAAACTTTTGTTAAGAAAAACTTGTATTAGAAGTTTTATCAAAAAACATTGTCAGCACCTTTTCAAAGTGCACAAGTCAGTGGCACTTCTTTAAAGCCCACAAGTCAGTGGCATCTCTTTAAAGCCCACAAGTCAGTGGCACCTTCTTCAAAGCCCACAAGTCAGTGGCACCCTTTTCAAAAGCCCATAAGCCAGTGACACCCTTTTGAAAGCCCATAAGTCAGTGGCACCCTTTTCCCATAAGTCAGTGGCACATCTTCAAAGCCTACAAGTCAATGGCACCCTCTTCAAAGCCCACAAGTTAGTAGCACCCTTTTAAAGCCCACAAATCAATGGCACCTTTTTAAAGCCCGCACAAGCTGGTGGCACCTGAGTCAAGGCCCACACGAGCTGGTGGCACCAAGTCTAAGTCAAAGCCCGCATAAACTGGTGGCACTCAAATCAAAGCCCACACAAGCTAATGGCACCTAAGTCTGAGTTAAAGCCCATAAGTTGGTGGCACCCTTTTCAAAGCCCACACGAGTTGGTGGCCTAGTTCGAGTCAAAGCCTACACAAGTTGGTGGCACCCAAGTTTAAGTCAAAGCTCGCACAAGCTGGCAGAATCCACATAAAAAATCCACATTACTCTGTACCTGCCTAAGGGGGTCAAACCTTAGAAAACCTAACTCCCTAGTATGGAGGCAACCCCTACAAAATTCACTTAAACCTTTGTCAGGATCGCTGCTAATACACTACACTTATCACAGCAAAGTTAATTATAATTTATTTCTTTGTAGGTGCTCTGGGAGTGTCATTCCACCCTGAACAAAATAGTATCTATTTATCTTTGCCCTATTCCTAATTTTCAGCAATGATCAAAGAGGGGCAGCTGTAGACACCTTATTTGTCTAGGCTATTTTCGTTAGCAACCTGGGGCATGGACGTGAGAGAGGGCAATGATCGCCTGGCAAAAAAGTATTTTGAGGAGGTCAAGAAGGCCTATGGATCATATTAAAGGTAAATGCAAAGATATGGCATCAAAGTACATAGTTCAAGGTGTCCAAGGACAAAAGATATGAGAAAATTCATAATTTTGCTTGAATGTATCGATACATGGTTCTCATGTATCGATACAATGCTTCAACATGCCAAAAATTTGAAATGTCCCCATGTGTATCGATACAACATGTAAATGTATCAATATATGAGCTTCTGTATCGATGCAAGAGCTCATGTGTTGATATTAGACCATGCCAAGACCAAAACATGCATTTTGCAAAAATATGCAACATGTATCGATACAAGGGTTCAAAGTATCAATAAAATGGTTTATAGTATTGATACAATGATCATTGTATCGACACAATGTTCATTGTATCAATACACTCAAGGTTTTTAGACCAAATGTATCGATATATTCTGTAATGTATCGATACATACTAGCTATTTTCCATGGTCCGGACATTTTTAACTTGTCCACCATTGATCAAAAACTCGATTTTAACTCGTTTCTTTGCATAAAAAAGGATCAAAACCCATATCAAATTATGAATTTAAACTTTTGGATTAATCAAAACATTTTTTTTGAAGTCTAAATTAGATAAAAAAAGATCAATGTCACATGATCACTCCTCCCTAGTTTGTTGACCAATATCACCATCAGCCACCCTATTTGCTGGAAAATCATTTCACATTTAAACCAGCCACCCTATGTTCATCACATTGGCAGCAAGTTGCTCCCTACGGCCACTCTATAGCCACTAAGCTAACATCACTTTATCCCTTTGAGAAATGACCAAAAACACCTTCAAATTAGCTCCAAAGTGCTAGTATAAATAGACCACTTCTATCTCAGTTAAAGAAGGTTAGATTCCAACTTATTTTCAGCTTCCAAAACACATTCCCACATCAAGAAAACCAAAATCCCGTAGCTCTTCACTCACTACCCAAAAACGGCCTCAAAACGCTCATTCCCAACCATTACACATTCTAAAAATTACCCTTATCCATACCAGAACCAAAACCTCATTGTTTCGCTCTTTTGCTTGCTTATTAGCAATAAGGAAAAGAGGAAAATTTGATCCACCTCTGCTGCTCCAACTATTTGGACAAAATTGAAGTTTTGTTGGTATAACTTCCTATTTTATCACTTTCATTTTCTATTTTTCAGCATCTTCATCATTTTAGTGAGCTCTCCATGTTTCCATCACCCTCTTAGGATTCTCATGCATTATTATGGCTTTTGGTTGTGGTAGTTTAGGATTGGATGCCTTAATACCCCTTTGATGTGCAAAATGCCTCATTTCATCCTTATTATTTTGATAGCTCTTGCTCATACATTTTATGCCATATCCATGCATCTTGTTATGATTAATCCATGTATGAATTATTAGCCTAACATATTTCAAGCATATTTATACATTAGCTTGCGTTTTGTCATGAATCATTGTCATTTTCAGCATCCATAATATTTTTTTGTCAAAATGTATAACATTTCCTTTGTCTAGACCATTGGTAAAGTTAGCGTCCCCATTCATGTTATGTGCCATCCCCTTGTATGTTTGTTGTCTCCCCTTGTCAAAATGCATGTTTGATAACTGTCAAAAATTGATTTTCAAAACCTCCCCAAGCCAAGCATGTTAACCTCAACCAATAAGGATTAGTATAGATTTAGCATTTTCCTTAAAGTTAGCAAAATATCTTGGAGAAAATTAAGTTTTCCAAATCTGAAATCTTGGTTAAACGAACTAAAATCTTCTGATTTTGTAACTAAAAGAACCTTGCCCTTGTTCCCTAAATGTTTGTGCCTTGTTTTTTAGTCAAAACCTTGAGTGGTATGATCAATGAGCTATTTCATTGTCCCAAATTACTCTGGGGCTATGCAAATGAGTTCGTAACACTCATGCCACTCTTTCTCTTCAGTCATGGATGTTCGAATGTCAATGACTCAAGTTTGGTCCTGTAAACATAAAGAAAATAAGAAATATCTCCTACTTTGCTTTGCCCGTTACTAGAAGCACAACTATTGCAAATTGAAAAATCACTTTAAAATCCTAAATTATTTTTTATGAATTTTTTGATATTTTTCTTTGAATGTGTGTCAAAATTTCTTTAAAACAAGGTCTTGTTCATCCCTGGATTAGTCCAGATGAAAGAGTTATGATTTTTTAAGCCTAGACTATCTAGAACCCTAGAATGAAAAAAGTGCATTCTGGTTGGGCCCTTTAGGCCCACAAAATGATTTTTCCAAATCTATCCAGCATTTTTTCTAAAATGTTCATGAAATTCCCTTTCTAGAAAGGTATTATTTGAAATTTTTTTATACCAAATGAGTCCATAATGATTTTTCAAATTTTGACACAGCCTATCCCTCGTATGCTCTGCCAGCAGCAAAATTAATCCGAACTTGAAAATTTATTCCCCTAGAAAATGACTTTTTGGGATATTAAGAATATTTTTAGATTGACCGTCATCGAGTTACCTTTCTAACGGTATCTTCTCCACCCTCTAAAGCCTTCAAACCAATTTAGAATAAATTTGAAAAGTGGGATCGCGTGATGTTGTCCCCTATTCTCAATCATGGTCAAAATTAAGTTATTTTCTCGAATTTCGTCTTGAGAAATTCGAATGTCCCCATATCACCCAGATCAGCCTCGAGAACATGCTTACATATTTTACATCTTTACCATCCCCATTCACAATAATATCTTTTGCCAAAAGTTGTCAAAATGCTCACTTGTTCACTAAACTGCAAAGTTTTGTCAACTTAATTGTTCTGACTCGACTTCTTTAAAGAGTGTCAGATATGTCACTTTTGGGATACTCCAATCCTGACCTTCTGAGGGGACACTCCAACCCCGCTCTTCAAATTTGTCAAGATCTAAAAAAAAAGTCTTCCTTTGTCAAATTATTTGTCATCCACGGGGATACTCCAACCCTTACTTTTTGAGGGGATACTCTAACCCCGTTTTTCAAAATTGTCAACCTTTAAAGAATCTTTCTTCGTCAAAATTATTCATCATCCACAGGGATACTCCAACTCCATCTTTTCGAGGGGATACTCAAACCCTGTCTTTCACTACAATTAATTTTTTTCCTTCTCGGATTTCCATGAATATGTCAAACAAACCTCGTTTAATCAAGATACCCAGATGCATCTTGAAAATTATCAATTTGGTTATTCCTAGATAATCGATGCTAATTGCGAGATAAATTCCAATAGTCCATCCCTTTTTTTTTATGATTGCATTGAATGATCCATGTTATGTTACTTCATTTATTGCCTTACTAACATGATTTCTTTTTTATGATTATTTGCATTCATGTTTTCCAATCATTTCAAGTAGAACTAAGGGTAATATTCCACATGGGTATCTCTCCAGTGCCTAAAATGGAATATTCCATTTTTCAAAGTAAAATCCAAAGGTTATTTTATTAAAAATCTCTATGTTCCCCAGCTCTCCGAGGCGTATATGATATTAAATCATTTTCATCAAAACCTGGATTTGTATTTTTATAAGATTCATGCATTACAAGAGGGTTATATCAAAATAGTGACGAGGCAAGATCGAAAGAATCGAAACCAAGATGAGACATAGCTAGTAAGGTATCGATTTCGGGCATCGCAAAGAGGTTCATACCTTATCATGCGTAACCAACTAAGAGACCTAAACGATGATTCTTTGTACTACGTTAGACCATGGGATGATGTTTTGAGTTTCGTAACTCAAAACATAGGTTTCAATAGGCATTCAGTCATGCCTAGCCGAAATGATCAATGGCAACTCCATGCATTGGTCATTTCTTGATGGTTATCTGAGACCAATAAGATGAGCGATTCATCTTATGGTCCCCTTCACTGTATCATAAGTCAAGAATCCATACATTCTCGTTCTCATCACATCGTAAAAGAAAAATCTCGATCAAGAAGACATTTCCAAGTCAAAAAAATATTTTAAGTCGTACGCACCCATGGATCCGCAAGGATCCACCCCGGGGTATGTTGCGACAACAATCATACCAAAGATCATACAAAAGGGTCCAAGAGTCAAATAGCAATCAAAAGTAAGGATAGACTCTCTTGTGATGCCCGAAAATCGGTACTTTATTAATTACATGTTAACTTGAATTTAATTTTTATCCGGTTTCAATATATGACATTTAATTATAATTCCTAAAATAATATTTTATGAAATAACCAAGTTGAGAAAATTAGGTTTTTGAGATTTTGAAAATCAAAATCTCTTATGCACCCTATCGGCGATCTAGTGGAACACGAAAGCTTTTTATCATTTTCTTTTATACCCTATTGAAAAATTAGAGGAACATAAAAAGTTTTAAAAATCAAAAACATCTTTCACAACCCGTTGGAGGGCCCAAGGAATGTGAAAAGTTTTATTTTTTGGAAATTTACGAAAAATCCCAATTTTACTTTGAAAAGGATATCTTGTTCTTAAAATAGTTCATAGAACCCCTTTTATATTTTGGGAGAAATTTCATGTATTATTTAAACTCGAAGACATTGCTTTAGTTTTCTAAAAATAAATTTTGATTTTGTTAAAAATATTTATAGAGCATCCTAAGACCCAGAGACAGTCTAAAATGATGAACATATCCCTAATGTGCACCTTCAACATAAAAGTATACTAGTGATCACATAGGATTTGGCTCTAAAGCAAAATCACCAAAATGGCCTTGGGGTATACTTTCAACATAAAAGTATCTCAATAACTCTAAAGGACTTGAAAATGATCATAGAAAGGTGAACCTATCCTAAATGCACACCTTTGGCATAGAAGCATCCCAGTGACTATATTAGACTCGATTCTAAAGAAATTACTAAAATGCCTTAGGATATACCTTCAACATGAAAGTATCTCGGTAACTTTAAATGACACAAAAAAGATCATAGAAGGGTAAATCTATCCTAAATTCACACCTGTGGAATAGAAGCATTTGTTGACTATATCGAACTCGGTTCTAATGGAATTACCAAAATACCCCTAGGTATACTTTAGATATGAAAGTATCTCGATAACCCTAAAAGACTCAATAAAAATTATGAACCTATTCTAAATACACACCTTAAGCATAAAAGCATCCCGATGACTAATTAGGACTCTACTCTAGAGAAATTACTAAAATGCCGTTAGGGTATACCTTTGATATGAAAGTATCCCGATAAACCTAAAAGATTCAGTAAAGATAAGAAACGATGATTTTTACCCTAAATGAGTAGTTTGGATATCAAGGGTGACCTAAAATCCAAAAAATGCAGTTAAGTCCCTAAATTTTGAAAATTACAGTTTGTACCCTAACGAAGAACTAAAAGAATACGAAAGGTTTTAATATTTTCAACACCTATCGAAGGACCAATGGATTGCTAGAAATATTATAAAATATTCTAAGTGAATGATTTCATGTTAGAGATGACCATTTTGACCTAAAACACTAGATTTTCCTAATAGTCCCTAAACTTTCTAAGTTTGCAAATCAATCCTTACATAATGAAAACACAAAATTAAACATCAAACAAATTAAAATAATCACAAAACTAACATCCATAATTCACAAGCAAGGTTTAGTCACTTTCCTTCGACCCTAGAACAAATTTTTTGATATTCACATAAAAGTCCTTGAACTTTCTAAAATTATAAAAAGACCCCAAAAATCCCAAAAAAAGTATTTGTACTTGATAAAACGCATAAAATACACTCCTAAAGGTATATGTGGTTTTTGGCCATGCATGGAATGGCCATAATTTTTTTATTATTTTTTAATTTTTTATAAATTTGTCCTTAAACTTTTTATATTACCAAATAGCCACAAAAATTTTAAAACATCATCATATATGTATGAGCATTAGGTTCAACTAACCCTAAATAATCTACCAAACAAATTTTTTTCAACTCAATAATTACATACTCAAGCTTTATCAAACACAAACCAACGTCATCATATAATAAAATCATAAAAATAAACATTTTAACATAGTATCTCAACATAATAACAAGAAAATACTAAAAGAAATAATATAAATATGGTCATATATATGACAAATATAACACAAAAACCAACATCATATCAACAAAAACATGATTCACGAAGAAAAACAACTTATTAACAAGAAAAATTAAACAAACAATTAAATCAAATAAAAAGGCTCATGACCGTCATGCTTAGCCTTTCAACATGGATCAAAATCTATGAACTTAAGCATGATTTTGGCTCACCAAAAAGAAGAAGAATGATAAAATAAAGAAAAATTAAAGCTTTAGGAAGAAATCTACCCTAACAAAGCTTTAGAACTTGAAAACAAACATAGTATTTTTTGGCGCTTTTTTCTTCCAAGCAAAAATCCCCTAAAATGGAAAATCCTCCTCCATTTATAAGTGGGAGGTTCGACCAAGGGGTCCAAAAAATCCCTTAGCAGAAAATCCTTTATTTTTTTAATTAATTTCATTTTTTGTGTTATTTGCATTAAAAGATGAGTTGCATTAAATTGACAATCAATTAGTGGTCATTCCAAATATTTTGTCATAATTATCTAGACAATATCACCTAATGGGTAATGAGAATCCAACTAAATTGGTTAAAGAAAAGTTAGAAACCAATTAGACTAGTTTCCATGAAACTAGTAGAAAAAATCCATAATTAAAATAAAATAGTAATAATAATAATAATAATAATAATAATAATAGTAAATAAAAAGAATTAAAATTACAAAGAAAAATAATAATCATAAATAAAATTTTTAAAATGAAAATAATGAAAAAAAAATCTTGCATGAAATCGAAAACTCGTGAAATTATATGAGAAAAATCCTCACAAAAGAAAATAATACATATAAAAAAATTCAAACCTCATAAAATAAATTAAATTTTTAAAAATTGATTTAATATGAATTTAATAAAAATATTTTAAGAATTTTAAAAATTACAAACTTGAAAAAAAATCCAACCAAAATATTTATAGGTAGAAAACTTTATAACTTGGAAATGAGAAAAATCCATAAATTGAATTGGAATTTTCAAAACTAATTTTATGATAATTTAATGGAAATATTTAAAGAATTTTGAAGTTCAAAACTTGATAAAATTCTATCAAAATTTTTATAGATAAAGGAAGGCTCATATTTAGGAACCAAGAAAAATTTTAAAGAATACATTGAAACTTATAAAATAAATTAAATACAACATATTATCAAAATATTAATTTAAAAAAATGGTAAAGATGAAAATCTGAAGTCCGAAATAAGTCTTTACTAAAAAATTCATAAGAAAAATACTTGTGATACCGTGAGAAATTCAAAAATAATTGACAAAATTGGTAGCTTGACACCTTATGGTATAAAATGTCAATATGTAATTTTTCTTGAATATTTTTTATTTTTTTGAATGTATATCAGCATAATAGTACACAGGTGTGTCATTAAAAATATACGACAGTTAACTTTCCAAGTTTTACAAAAAAAATCTCAAAAAATACATAAAAAAGAAAAATTTAACCGTGACATTATCTGTAAAAAT
Source organism: Adansonia madagascariensis (assembly GCA_038381835.1). NCBI lineage: Eukaryota > Viridiplantae > Streptophyta > Magnoliopsida > Malvales > Malvaceae > Adansonia > Adansonia madagascariensis. The sequence continues at coordinate 10,422,895 of JBBYHL010000012.1, forward strand.
GATGTTTAAAATTGTACAAAAGAATATTTAAAAATTATTTTTTCTTAAATATTCATCCTTTTTATCCAAGATCGGTCTTCAAATGACATTTTTTTGTCACGTGCTAATATGGTCATCTCTGTGTGACAGAATAGGTTATAAATATGCATAAACTACCTAGTGGAAGTCAACCCCTACCAGGGCGACAACTATGCTATCGGTCTCGAATAACTAGGATTATTAGAAAAAAGATTTGGACAAAATTAAATGTCTACACTGATGCCCTTGCGGATTTCACCTTTTAGATGTTTGAACTCTAAAGGTCAACAAGCTAGTCCCATATAAGGACTATGATCTGCATCAATAACCTTTGTAGTCCTCAATAAGGGTAATCTAGAAGATTTTCAAAATGTTGTTGCACTCCATGTTCAGCATATCCCTAAACTGTTCCCTTTCGATGGTCTCAAATAATGGTAGTACAAAAAGTGTTTGCACTGTAGGCCACAAGCATTTACCTTCAATGAAAAAGTTGGAATTAATACAAAAGAAACTTGGAGTGTTTTTTTTTTATGATAAGAATCTTAATTAGAAACTTGTTTAAATGAAAGTTTGCCGTGAACATAATAATATATGGTCCTTGTTCATAGTTGGGATCTTCTTGCAGGTTGACCACAGTGCACTGTAATACTGCCTAATTAATGTAGCAATAGTGATTTTGAAATGGTTGGCTCAACAAAAGTCCTACAATAAAACGAGACAGTTGTCAAGATACAATAATTAGAAATAGTTAAGTTATCAAGAATAATATCTAATAAACTTATGTGTTTCTCAATACCGTAAGTCAAAATCTATCAGCAAGATTAGCTACTGAAAACAATGTCTTTATTCGACCTGTACCCTATTTCTTTAATGAAGTGTATGGATCGCCTACCTTAGGTTGATGGGCGACGAAAGGATTAGTCGCCTCAATTATCGCTGTAAGTGGCAAGATCGACCTTCATCCATCTACAACTCTGGGTGATCAAATAAGAAATACTGCTCAATGTCGTTCCCTAGTGGTGGAAGCATAACAAGCGAAGAAGGAAGATCCTGCTTAGCTGTAATGGACATCGCTACATCCATAAAGCATTGAATATAACCCTTTGTTAGGTTGAACGACCACCTCGAGCTCTACCTATACTAGTTACTTACATCGTATCTATAACAGCAATAAGCAAAACATTAATTATTTAAATATATATTAATTAAGAAAAATTAATTATTTAATATGAATGTAAATAATTATTTATATAAAAGATAAATACATATGTAAATAATTATTTATAGAAACGATAAATTATTAGTTTAAGGTAAATTGATTAATTATATATAAATTATAAGGTAAATTATCTAATTAAAAAAATAATTTAATTAATTAATAATTTAAAAGTTTAATTATTTAATTAAAAGATAAACCATTTGAAAGTTCATTTTTTCACAATTAATTAAAAATTAAAAAAATTATTATAATTTATAAAAGAAATTTAACTTATTTATGTGTTCTATAGCAAGATAAGCCATATAACGATGAGCTAAGCATTGACAAGAGAGAGAAAAAGATGTCATAACTTAAAAAATAAAACATATATATTTATATAAATATAAAAATTAAAACAAACAAAAATTATATTACCATTAATCCTAGTTCTAACTACCCTAAATTTGTAAAAAAATCATAAAAATTATATCTAACTAATAAGAGAATTAGCCTAATCAATAAAACATATATACAACCATCAACAAAACTTAAATCAATTTAAAGATAATTATAAAAGTAAAATACCGGATAAATCGAAGAATATTGCTAAAAACTCAAAAATCGTAAAAACCACTATGTAAATTTGCAAAAAAGAAAATAAACAAATTAATAACAAAACCCTAAACCATAAAAGCCTAACAAAAATATCATAAAAATCCAAAACAATACCTTCAAATCCCGTAAAAGTCAAGGAAAATGAGAGAAAACTAAAGGAAAATTTGGGTGAGAATTGTAGAAATGAGGGGCACTGGTAATCAACATTTTTAAGGGACTTTTTCCGACGGAATCTTGCTTTTTTTGATGAAATTTTCATAAAAAAAAAGTTGGGCAAGATGTTTCACCTCCCAATGAAAATTCCATTAAAAATAAGAATTTTTCTTGAAAATACTTATTTTTGATGGAATTTTTTAAATATTTTCAATAAAAATTTCGTAAAAAAAGTTTTGAGCGAGAATTTTCGCCCAAGGAATACATCCATCGAACTTTTCGAAGAAACTTTTGATCAAAAATAGTATTTCTGATTGTTAAAAAATAAATATTTAATCACTTGTTTAATATAGAAATACTTTTCTAATGGGTATTTTCATTGGAAATATTAAAAATCGGTTAAAAATAATTTTGGTGGATGCCTAGCGCATAGGAACAGTGGGGTGCCAAAATTATTTCCAACGTAATTTTCAAAATTTTTTGATGAAAATTTTGTCAAAAATACTAGAATTCTGTCGAAAATAACTAATTATTTCTGATGGATAAATTCTGTCAAAAATAAGCATTTTTCTCGAGTTATGGGATTTTTTTTAATTTCCCTAAATTGTGAGGGAATTTAGAGGAATTTTTTTACAATGGAATTTCTCATTTTGTTGCTAAATTAAATGACTTACTTTTCAAAAAGAAAGAAGACAAATTTGAAAATGAATAAAATTAAATGAATTATTCTTAACTATTGAAATTAACAATATTTTTTATCAAAACTAAAAGGATAACCCATAATTATTTGGTATGGTTTTCCAATGAGCATGCTAGGATACTTATACATAAATGTATTCCTGAACTTAATCTTGTTTTTATTTTTCATTACTTCAAAAATTTTTTTAATAAATCTCAATTAATTTTTGAATTTTATTAAAGTTAAAATTTTTATAAGTAAAGAATCACACCTAATAAAAAATTACAAGTAAAACTCATCTGTAATTCATAATCTTTTATTAAGATTTTATTTTCATTTATTACCTTTTAAAGTTGTATTTATCATCCACAATTTTTATTAATATTTCATTTTCATCCATGACTTTTAAAAATTATATTTTATCTATTATAACTTCTAAAAATTATATTTATCGTCCATAACTTTTCAAAAAATTTTATCACTCATCAAATTTTTTAGTTAGAAGGAAAAAAAAATTAACAAAATATTCCATTTAATGACATGACAAAGCTTATATACCAATTTGTATTAGCTTTTATGTATAAATTTTTTTTATGTTTTTGAAAAAAAAAAATATACAACATGCATATACTTTATATTTAATAAACTTAATTTTGCTTAAACAAAACTTATTTTTTAAAAACTTAATTGAAGATTAATTATTTCAAAATCAATTTTTGCAATCAATTTTTTCAATTTATTAAAAGACAAACACAGTTATTTTTTGGTTTTCTCTAAAGCTCTTTATTTATTTTCAAATAAATATGAATTTTATTCCAAAAATATATTATATATAGGTTATATACCTCATAAAAGTATTTTTCATCTTTAAAGAATATTTTTGAAATGATTTTAAAAAATATGATTTGATGCTTCCAAAATTAATTTCTGCATTCAATTTTTTAACTTTTTAAAATTATTAATATCTTTTTTTATTTTTCATGTAAAAATAATTTTAATTCAAAAAACAAAGGTGTTATTTTCCAAAGACACATAATGGACATACACGATACTAATTTTTTATGAAACTTTACTCGTGTAAGTCATATCAAGTGGCTTGGCAATTAAAGCTTATTTGAATATTTTGTAACTTTTTAACTTTAACTAATCTATGGATGAATGGTAAAATCTTTTGAAAGATTGTTGATGTTGGTATATTAAACTTTTAAAAGTTATAGATGAAAATGAAATACTGATCAAAGGTCGAAGATAATAAGTTTAACTTTTGAAGGTAATGGATGAAAATGAAACATTAATAAAGGTCATGAATGATCAATGCAAACTTTATATGTGATAGATAAAAATGAAATCTGGATAAAATGTTGTAGATGACAAACGAATTTTACTAAAAAATTACCAATAACTTCGTTTAGTTTCAACCATCTATATATATATATATATATATATATATATACACACATATAAACAATATATGATTTTTGAGTCCTTAGGACTCAAGGGGTATTTTTTAAATTTATAAGGTTATTTTCATCCAGCAACATTTGGAAGAATTCTGAAAAAGGGAAATAGATTGATAATTATTGTAAAAGAAAAAATAATTTCAAAGAAGAAAATAGCAATTATTAGAATTATTAATAAGGAGACTGTAATTTTTACTCTTATTTCTATTTGCTAATTGCTGTCTTCTTCCTTAAAAAACTAACACTGGGGGTTAGTTCCCTAGGTAAGGAATTTTCATCTTATTAATTATTTTTATTTTATTTTTAAATGATGAATTTAAAAGGTCGGTCCACATATTGACTTGCGGATTAATTTAGAATCCATACCAAATCTGCTATTGATAATTATTAAAATAGAGTGAAACCCGAGAAAATAATTCTAAAAAAAGAAATAGCTATTATTAGAATTATTGATAAGAAAACTGTAATTTTTACCCTTATTTTTATTTGCTGCTTGCTATTTTCTTCTTTAAAAAACAAACATTGGGGGTTGGTTCCTTGGGTAAGAAATTTTTATCTTATTAATTATTTTTATTTTTTTTAAAATGATATATTTAAAGCGTTGGTCCGCATATTGACTCGTGAATCAATTTAGAATCCATATCAAATCTGCTAAAAAAATAAAATAAAATAAAATTTTATTAATTATTTTTATTTTAATTTTAGAAGTTTATTTAAAAGGATTAATCCACATGCTAACTTGAAGGTCAATTTAGGATTGATACTCCAGCCGACAGGTGAAAAATATTTAAAAATATTTATTTTAATAATTATTTTAATTTTATTTTTAAATGATGTATTTAAAGTGATTGATCCACACTTTAACTCATGGATCGATTTAAAATTCATTTCAAATTTAAATAAATAAATATTATTTAATAAACATATAAAAATTTTAAAATATATATTATTAATTATTTTATTTTTAAATGATATGTTTAAAATAATAGATTTGTCTGATAACTATAAATCAATTAAAATTCATATCCAATTATAAATACATATTTATTATTTAATAAAATTTAATTTATAATTAATTTTTGGTTAATAATAATTAAAATTTATAAAATAAAAATAATTCCCCTAATGAAGTGGGGCCATAACACTAGTTTTCAGTTATTTTTCAGTCATTAGTTCACTTAGGTTGGATCAATTTTGGTTTTTTTTTTAAGTAGGTTTGATTATTTTCTCAGTGAGGTTCACTCGATTTCATTTTATTGTTCAATTAGTTCGACTATTTTGGTTTTCGTAATTATGGTACTAAATCGACTAAAGCTTATATTACAAATTATGCAGATCTAAACTCACTTCACATGCATTCCGAAAGTAAATAAGCACAAGGAACGGCAAATGAGACTCTCATGCTCGTAAATTATTCAAGTTTATATTAAAAAAATCGAATTCAACACGATTATTAACAAATTAAGCTCGAGCAACTTAAGCTATCAAACGAATCGAATCCAAGTATCATAATAATTAACTCATTCTCAAACCTAATCAAGCTTTTTTTAGTATATGTAACTTATTTTTAATTAGTATTGAAATATCTTAATTCAAATTCGAACACAAATAATCCAGTTTGAAATCAAACATAAAAGAAACTCACTGCATAAACGAACCTAATTGAACCTAATTAATCGAACTCGAATAGTTTAATTTTTATCTCAAATATAACTTCAACTTTGAAAGTAAAACTTAATCAAACTCGAATATAACTTCAACTTTGAAAGTAAAACTTAATCAAACTCGAGTTGAGCTTGAGTTTCTTACAGCGCAAGGATTATACAGAACAGGCATATGCATTTCTGTAAAATATCCATCGAGTACCCTTTCCTTGCTCCAAAGTCAGTGATACAATCATCACTAAGGAAAAACTTTCACCTTCAACAAAAAGTCAAAAACTCCAATTCCTAAATTTCTGTCTTCCATTATTCACATCATAATTCAAATATAGAAATCCCACCTTTAGAAGCAAAATCCATTAAAGACATGATTTTGATAACGCCCGTTGCAGTTACCAGACAACGTATTTTCATTTTTCCAAAAACACTAGGATTACTGTGAAAGTCATATAATTAGGATTCAGTGACAATAGCAAAGAACTGGAAAACAAAGAAAGAAAAGAGCAAAACATCCGTTGTTGATCTTCTATATTTCCATTCTCTTGACAAAAACATTTAGATGGCAAAGTGTTTCAATGACACCTACAAAAAATTTACAGATTTTTCCCAGTGATGCCAACAAAGATTCAGAGCTTTCTCCATATATTGATAATACCATCAGCAAATGACTTAAGGTTCGCCCAAAGAGTTGACGTTTTCAAACTTTCTGCATCATCTGTCTGCTTGCTAGAGAGGTTCCTACATAACAGAATTTTCCATTTCATCTTACCATGACTCGTAACAATGAAATGGCAGAGAATCCATGAAAATTAAACAGAACACGAAAAGAATTTATTCTAAATGATTGCAATGGAAAAATGAAATGCTGCATATAGTGGGTCAAGTAAAAGGAAGAGCCGGAATCAGGTCTATTTATGGGCTTTACTGCAAGTTGTAGGGTTCCAATTACATAAATCTGCAAATGCAATTAAGTAGGACAGACATGCAGAACTATTTGGTATAAGGTACATAGAATATGGGTAAAATATCAATGCAGTTAATTTTCGTTTTAAGGAATGTGTCAAATTTCTTGTTTTTTTTTTCAAGAAAACAAACATGCCTGACTGTGGTGTGATTCATTTCAAAGACAGATTGAAACAAAATACAGAGACTATCAAGCATATAGATACTTCAGAGCAATCAAATTCATGCCAGAATGATCCCTCAGATAGAAATGAAAATACAAACCACATTTTCTAGAATAATTCAAAAATAAGCAAAACTTAAATTGGTACACAATTTGACTTATTCAGCAATGATAAATAATGGAATTTACATGCAAAAAAGGTAAAACGTAATGTAATATTCCTGGTAGAGCTATGATGAAAGTATAGATGCAGGCACATGAGCAAACATTTTATATCTATTCTGAGCGAAAAGAAAAAAAAAAAAAAATCTTTCTAGCTATTTAGAAAAAAATAACATCAGCATGCATCCACCTGCCATGCAGGTATAAAAAGGTTAAGAAATAACACGAAGAGGAAGTTATATTCAGCTTTCTCAGGTAAAGGAACCTTGATTCCATCATACAAAAACATTATAGACAGAACCGTCATGATCATCATCATTGTTATTTGAAGGTAATACAAACTTGGGACATACTCAAACCTTATTCTAATCAGCCCAGATAGTCAACCCCACCATCATCACATTTACATTCATGAATCTAGGACCTATGGCAACCCAATTCATCCACTAGTTGAGCCATTAAGAGAAAAGAACACTTACCTCGCATGTTTTTCCTCTCCTGGGAATTGTTGGTCGTGCTCAGAATAATACCGTGGACTGCCAGTGTTAAGGAACTCTTTTGGTACAGTCTGTTCCTTTTCATCACCTTCTTCATTTCCATTCTCAGTTTCTTCTTTTAGCAGATTACTTTTGACTACACCAAAATCGGATAGAACACCCTGAGACTCGTTTTTATGCAACTCTTCTGATTCAAGATCTTGATCAGAAGCTTCAACAATTTTTTGTTTGTCCGGAAACATTAGAAATTTATCAGAACTATCTATTCCAACATCCAGTACTTTATCATCCTCCAGTTTCTCAAGACTCTTAGCATCAACTTTCACACTATTTTCTTCTAAAACAAAACCATGATGACTACCCTGAAAGTAAAATGATAAATTAGATTACAAGATATCGAATATGGTTCCACTATTGCACCAGTAAAATAAACTTTATAGAAAATGAAACTAGAAGAGATTCTTATGAAACTAAATTGAAGAGTTGAATAGAAAGTTACAAATTTGTCCTGCAAAGAAATAATTGAGGTTGGGGCACTAATAGTATGACTGATGAAATACATTCTGAAATATAAGGTTTTTAGAGGTCTCATTCACTTAAAAACCATAGTTTTATGCATTATTTCGAGGAAACAAGTTCATAAGTTGTTTTCACTTGATGACTGGAGTAAGACAAAAGGAATGAGAACGTATTTAAATACAAGATTCTGCATTCAAGTAGGAAAATTAAGAGGAAAGGAATCCATGTTAGTCACAGCTGTAACTTCAATTAAATTTGTGGATTTTTTTGAGAAATATGCCAACACCACTTTCAGTGCCAAAGTACTGATCCAACAAAGAGCTTACTGTGTCCATTAGAAATACGTTTTTGCATTTATCATTGAAGACAAAGTACAGAGAAATCAGCACTTACTGGAGTTTGGGAATTTAGAACCCCTTCAGAAAATGTCTCCTCAGCTGACGTAAATGCTTGCAACGCTCTATCAGCCTCCAGTTGCTTCTTATTTGTGTCAAGGTTCTTTACATTATCCATAGCTTCTGCAGAAGTGTCGTCTTGGACTCCTAGTCCAGTTGAAACCATTTCAACTACAGAAAATGATTTATCCTCTCCATTGACAACTTTTGTGGATAAATTTTCATAACTGCTTTTTGAGGAACCTAGATTAGATTTATATTCCAACTCTTGAAGAATCTTCCTAACAACATAATAAGAGCCACCTGCTTCTTTTTGAGCTGTAGTTACAGAAGGGAATTTCCCTGCATTCGTTGATCTATACCTGGAAGAGGATAATGGAAAGTATTCATTGTATCCTAATTCAGGAACTAATAAATTAGAATTTCAAACTAAGCAAACTTGATACGACAATCTTAGTTTCCAAATGTTGAAAGAAAATTACTATACCAAGACAAATAGCTCCATCCCCCAGCAAAATCCAAAGACACAGACTGAGTCAGGACTAGAGGGAAAGATGAATCTCACGGATTCAATTATAATCTTTCTTACTTTCTATATAAGCAAAGCATGCAAAGTCGTACTTACTTTACTCTTTCTA
>JBBYHL010000012.1:10433384-10453998 GCA_038381835.1 Adansonia madagascariensis
AAATATAAAAATTTATATAATACAAACTATTAATATATAAAAATTTATAAAAATATATAATATTTTAAGGATAATTACTCATACACTCTCAATAGTTTATAAAAATTGTACAAATAAAATTAATAGATTGACACATATCCCTAAAAGTATAGTTAAAAATATAAAAAGTTAATTTTTTTAACTAGTGCAATGCACGAGATTTATTGTTTATATTTATAATTTAAAGTTGTTTTCTTTTTATTTTATGCTAATTTATACATTATTTTAGATGTATACATATATTTTTATTTATTATATATCTATATCATATATATCTATATAATATGTATAATAAGAATAACTGAATTTGATGTTACTCTTAACTCACATATTATATTTAGTAAATTGAATTTATATTTTTAAGATTATTGATATAGAATACCATTAAAATTACTCATGCATTCACAGTGATGTATCACAAAAACTAATCATTATTAATATAAAAAAAATAATTGAATTTTATGTCATAAATCAATCGAATCACTTATTTCATCAAAACACTCAATAATATAATTAAAAATAATATAAATAAATAAATAAAATATTTAAATATTTAAATATTTTAAAATTTTTTTACATTTTTTAAAATTTTAAAATTACTCACTTTTATAAAAATACTACTCATGACCTTTAAAAAATTTTATTTTTTTTTATTTTTTAACACCAATTTTAGTAATAATAACATATGCATCAGTATTTGTATTGTCAGTATCGAGTTCAGACAAAATAAATAAATAAATAAATAAATAAATACGACGTGAACACGATCAAGACGTGATAGTGCTCCCAACCAGCTTGCACCACGGGCCTCTTTATCTGTGTGGGCCCTACCCACCGTTTTAGCCCATCATTTTCTACACATATATATTATTTCATATATATATATATATATATATATATATTTTTGGTCGTTGGTACTCTTTTTTTTCAATCTCCTTTATTTTTTTTTATCAAATGTAATGATGTAATTAATTTTTTAATTATTTTTTATATGTTAATAGAATCTTTTAATTTCTTAAACAATTAAAAGTCTATTTTGTATTTATAATTAAATTTTTTAGTTGAAAAATATATTTTAAGATTATGTTTTATTTTGATAATTTTACTTTGAAGATTAAAATTTTACAACAAAATGAAATGATTTTTCCTTTTTAATATAAAAGAAGTCTATGTTTAAGAAAAATTTTTAAAAATTTTTATAGAAAATAAAATGCCAAATCTTTCAAGAATTCATATTCTTAAAATAGTAAATACAAAATCAAAACAATAAATTTTTATATTAATATTATTTTGTTATCCAATATAATTATGTATCTATACAAATTAGTAGAATATATATATAACATATAAAAATCACATATATATATTAATATAATGTACAAATTAACGTGACATAGAAAGGAATCAACTTAGAATTACGAACATAAATAAAAACTTTAACAACTTGTGTGACAATTGACATTCTCAGTCATTTGGATTCATAGCAACACTAACCAATAAACAAAAAAAACAACCACCCTTATATTTCTATCGCTAAAAAAATGGTTTTTTGTATTCTCTTTTTTACTTTCTCTCTCAACTGTTTTTTTTTATTTCATAAAACTCACATATTTTTGTTTAATTTCTCCCTATTTTGCTTATGAAAATCACATACAAGTATCCATAGACATATTCAACAATGCATGATCTTCCGATTCAATGCAATTTTGATCCCTAATGCTTTGAATTTCAACTAAGTTCCTTGAAGAATTTGTCAATAGTGATGGTTTTTCATAGTTACGGGGCTATGGACACAGTAGTAAAGAAAAGCTCGCCATGTTACACGTCATACTAAGGTGGTTGCGCTAGTAATAACTGTACTAAGTAAAATTAATTGGATGGTTTCCTTTCGATATAACAGTTATTGTTTATATAAAGAAAGATTAGATATGCTTTTGATTTTGAAATTTAATTATTTAAACATATAATAACTATTGGACAAAAAATTGATAATATGATTTGATTTAAATTTTGAAATTTAATTATTTAAGTATTAACTAATAAATTTAATCTTAATTTTCAATTTTCACATTTATTGAATTGATAAAATAAAAAATAACACATGAATATTTTAAAATCCTATAAAATATCAGTTTAAAAATATAATCAAATAAGACTAACACTATTAAAAACATCTATTAAAAATAATAGAGTTGATGATATTAGATTTTATTTTAGAATTCTTGAAATTTAATAAGTGATATTTATCCATAAATTGTCTTATGTGTCAACATATGAATGTGTTCACTTAATCTTCTATTTAAGCAGATAATTTCAAGTAAACTTGCACCTTTTTTTATTATATTATCTTATGATAATAAATGAAACATGTGTTATCTCACTGAGCTTGTAGAATTTTTACATTTTTTACATTTTGCTAATAGTGCATGAATAATAATTCATACTTTCTATCACTTGGCCTACATGGACTAAGCTTCAAACAAAAGTTTTGCAAATTTGGATTGAACTAGCCTAATGAAATTATTTTTTAATAATAAAATATTTTTATATAAATTTAAATATAAAAATATATAAAATATTAATGTAAATTTTTTAATATTTTATAATAGTGAAACGGTTTCGATCAGAATTGAAAAAAGAAAAATTTCCATGCATACCTTAGCTTTAAATTCAATTATAATAAAAAAAATAAATATAATTTAAATACAAAAATTAATAGATTAAAAGAAAAAAAGATAAGGGAGGAGGGGATTTCAATTAAGAAATAGGAGTTAGGAATAGGAATGGGAAGGCAACACATAGACATGCAGGTGTCAAGCTTTATGCCTTAACATCTCCCAAGTGTCCCACATAAATCCAAACCCTCTTTGGCTAATTTAAGCAAATCCATTGCCACTTCACAGCCATGCACGAAACGCAGGCCTCCATCGCCAACGCCAGCCAAATTTTCTCCTTTTCAGTTTCTTTTAATTTTCCTGCTGCTTTGTTTTCCTCTTCATCTATATCTTCTTATTTTATCTATGCTTGCCAAGTTAAGGATCGAAGCCAAAGCTGAAGCCACTGTGCAATTATAGTAGTATTGTTTTCAGCCGCACACAACTTAGCTGCTTGTTTATAAACGGTAAAGACAGACAGATAATAGGGAGGGCAAACATGCCACCTCGGAGATACGCTTTCGGAAGGGCTGATGAGGCTACTCATCCCGACTCCATTAGGGCCATCTTGGCTGAATTCCTCTCCACTTGCATTTTCGTCTTTGCCGGCGAAGGCTCAATTCTTGCTCTTGGTGTTGTCGCAACTCACAACTATAATCCTAAATTTGTTCTACATTCTCTATTAACTTTTAATATTTACTAATTGGAGTGATATCTTAATCCATTCGAAATTTGTTGCAGACAAGATGTACAAGGATACCGGTACAACGCCTGCAAGACTGGTGATGGTAGCACTTGCGCATGGCTTGTCTCTGTTTTCAGCTGTGGCGTCCAGTATTAACGTATCTGGTGGCCATGTGAATCCAGCAGTCACCTTCGGTGCCCTGCTTGGAGGAAGGATCTCTCTCCTTCGTGCGGTTTACTACTGGGTTGCTCAGCTCTTAGGTGCTATTGTGGCTTGTCTCTTGCTGCTGGTCACCTGTGGAATGGTAGTGTGTGTGTGTATATATATATATATATATATATATATGCATGCATGTTATGTATATGAATATATCATGTATATATCTGTGTCATTGAGTGATCGATGAGTATGGTTTTTGGATTTCAGCGACCGGCGGGGTTCTATGTGGCGTCTGGAGTTGGAGAGTTGCGTGGTCTGATACTAGAGATAGTGCTGACATATGGATTAGTGTACACAGTTTATGCAACAGCGATTGATCCCAAAAAAGGAAGCTTGGGGACAATAGCACCGCTGGCTATTGGATTAATTGTGAGTGCCAACATCTTAGTAGGCGGGCCATTTGATGGAGGAGCCATGAATCCAGCCAGGGCATTTGGTCCTGCCTTGGTAGGATGGAGGTGGAACAATCACTGGATCTACTGGGTGGGTCCATTGGTTGGAGGAGGTTTAGCCGGTCTCGTATACGAGTACATGGTGATCCCAGCAGAACCTACGCACCAAACGCACCAACCGTTGGCCCCTGAAGATTACTAGTCAGCTTGTCAATGCTTCTTGTGCTTTTAGCTACTTAATTGCTTTCTTGGCGTCTTTTTTTCTACTTATTTTCTCACTAGTCTGTTTGTACGCAATGTCGTGACAATGTCAGGAATAAAAAAGGGTGCAGTACAGTTCATTGCTCTCAAATCTAAATGTTTCCTTATATTTTTACACTCAAATCTAAATGTTAATGTCCAGGAATATGCACCATTAATATTTTAATAAATGTCTTATCTTTAGCTATACAGGTGAAGTTTTCAGATTTAAATATTCAGTCACTATCACAAATATATATATATATATATATGCACACTTGATACTAGTTACATGGACTCAATTAAGACTTACACATATATCATAATTAATACCATAAAAGTTCCTAATTCATATGTGAATAACATTAAATACATATACCATAATTAATACCAATCTATATGTGAATAACATTTATACATATATCACGATTAATACCATAAAAGTTCCTAATTTACGCGTGGATCACATTTAATTGATGTATTTCTCAATTCATGTATATGCATATTCAATAAATTTTTACATTTAGAAAAGCAAAAAGATATAAGAACTTGAAAAAGACATAAGAACTTGGACAATTCAAGAAGACTTCTAGAAAAATCAAATTATTTTCAATACGCATCAAATTTTTTTCAATACTCCTCTTAATTTGGTATTTTTATCACCCCAAATTATTTTCAATACACAAGTACGCAATCTTCAAAAATCTTCAAACTTGAAAAGCTTTGTAAAGATATATGCAACTTGATCTTGAGTATTTATAAACTTGAGCTCCACATCCTTTCTTGCAATGTATTCTCTAATAAAATGATACTTTGTATCGATGTGCTTATTTTGAACATGGAATATCACGTTCTTAGTAAGAGCTTGGTCTTGTCAATGCAAATTTATGTAGCTTCCTTTTGAGGCAAGTGAAGCTCTTTCGACAATCTTCTAAGCCAAAAAGCACGCCAAGTGCATGAAGTTGCTGCCACATATTTGGATTCACAAATTGATAATGTAACAATGGATTGCTTCTTAGAACTCCGTGCGATAGCAAAATCTCTTGCAAACAACATGAAAGCAGTAGTGCCTTTTCTATTAACCATGTCCCTTGCAAAATCACTATCACAAAATCCTACAAGCTTGAACTCATTAGATGATTAATAAAATAACCTGAAATAAATGGTATCTTTAAGGTGATGAAGTATTCTTTTAAAATGCTCATATGGCTGAAGGGAGGAACTTCCATGAAACGGTTCATTACTCTTATATCAAAGAGAATATCTGACCTTATACATGTCAAGTATCTCAAGCTTCCTACAACACTTTAAGGTGGGATCTTCTCTCTTTCCATCATCAAACTTTGATAACTTTACTCCATATTCCATGGATATGCTTATGGGTTAGCAATCAAGCATTTTAAATTTTTGCAATACCTCATCTGCATAGCTTTCTTATGAGAAAAAAAATGCAACCATCTACTTGTTTCACCTCTAAGACCAAATAGTTAGACATAAGGTCTATATCTATCATATTAAATTTAAAAAAAAAACATTGCTTTCTTGAAATCCACAAACAATTTTGGGTTGTTAATGATAAAGACAAGGTCATCCACAAAAGGATAAACATGCAAGATATACCATTATCAGATGCTTTAACATGAAAAGCATACTTATGTTGGCAGCGAACAAATCCGTTTTCTTAGAGATGCTTATCAATGTGACTGTTCCATGCCCTTGGTGCTTGTTTCAATGCATACAAACCTTTCTTCAATTTTAACATTTTTTCTTTGTGGCCTTCAACATAAAAGCCTAATAGTTATTTGACATAAACCTCCTCTTTAATATAGTCATTGAGAAATGTCAACTTCACATTAAGTTGATAAATTTTCTACCTTTCTTAAGTAGCTCATGAGATGAGCAAATGAATTGTCTACATATGAGCAACTAGTGCAAAGAGTTCTTCAAAATCTATTCTATGTTATTGTTTGTAACCTTTAGAAACAAGCCTTGTTTTATATTTCTCCACCTCTCTTTTAACATTTTCTTAGTCTTGTATGCCTATTTGACTCCAATTGCTTCAAGATCCTTCGGAAGAGATGATAACTCCCACGTGTTGTTCTTCTCAGTGGCTTTGATTTCTTCCTCCATGGTTTGTTTCTATCTTTAGTCTTGAATAACATCACTAAAGTTAAAAGATTCAGCATCAACAAAAAGATAAAATAAATCATTTATAAGTTCAGTTTCATCATATAATTCTTGAATGATTTTCATTCTTTTTGGCCTTTTACTTAAATTCTCTTCAAAAGATGATGAAATTTTAGTTGGAGAAGTTAGTGAAGGTGGTGGAGTAGAATAATCATTTGGTGCAATGGTCTCTTGGTCTCCTTCTTCATAGTATGGAAAGAAATCATAAGTTCTTTTTTTTCGCTTTCTAAATCCATGTGTCTTTTTATCAAACTTGATATCTCAGCTCACAATAACCTTTCCATTGTTTGGGTTGTACAACATGTAACCAATAAATACATGCTTGCCACTTTTATTATCATGTTTGTATCTTCCTTGTTTAGATACATGAGCATATGCAATGCTTCCAAAAACTTGTAAATGATTAACACTAGACTTTATCCCATTCCATGCTTCTTGGGGAGTTTTGCCTTTGATATTCTTTATTGAAGAGTAGTTGGACAAATAAACTACACATGTAATAGCTTCAACACAAAATTCCTTGGGCATATTTTTAGCTTTCAACATGCATATGATCTTACTTCACTGGTGTTGCGATTCAACAAGAACATTCTATTCTTTAATATAAACACCTTTGCAATCAAATTTGCATTTTGATCTCTAAGCCATAATACAAACATCTTTCACGTGAACTTTATATCCTTATTCAACAAGTTTCCCTAAACTATAAATATTGCTTTTTAGTTTAGTAAATAACAAACATAAAAAATAAGCCTATGGTTGCCATCTTTTCAGGAAATTAGTATTGTACCCTTTCCTTGAATTTGGACTTTTGAAAAGTCTCCAAAGGAAACATTGTGGTTCCATAAATTTTTTTTTGCAGCACACATGTGATTGCTTGCTTTATTATCCAAATACCATGACCTTGAATCATCTTTTTAAGCATAAACAACAAGGTTGGCTCTTCTTTCTCTTACTTGCTATCACAACGTGCCAAACATGAATAAAAAACGTCAAACTTAGACGAATAAAATATTTTTTTCTCATGTTAAGTCTAGGTTGTCGGGATGAATTGCACATTCGACTTAACCCTTAATGGCCATTAGGAAACGACTAATTGATTTGGAGTTACCACCAATCTATTTTGGTTAGGTGAGATCGGTCACCTCCAAAATTTATCTTTTGAAGGTACAAAAGCCTTGAAAACAAACTCTGAAGCTTGTTAATAAATCAAAGATCCGTGTGAAAAGGGTTCGTGAATCAATTGCGTGTTGAATAAGACATCTCCCTTCCATGACGCTCGTAAATCGATACCTATTAATTATGTGTTATCTTAAATCTCAATTATAGTTGCTTTTAAATTTTAGGTATTTAATTATAATTCCTGTAGTTTTTTAAATTATTATTATTATTAATTTAAGTGCAAGTGAATTAATTAATTTTGAAAATAAAAATATTTTGTATACCCCTCTGGAGAACATGGAGGAATACGCAAGTTTTAATTCTCGAGAAAATTTGAAAATTCTAATTTACTTATTTAAAGTGGGTATTCTTTCATTTAAAATAATCAGTGAGATAATGTCCATATGTTTGAAGCACATCTATGAACTATTTTAACTCAGGGATATTATCTCAAGTTTTAATAAAACATATATACTAATAAATATTAAGACTCCATATAAAACAAAAGATCTAGGACCCAATTTTGACGAATAGTATAAAACAAACCCTAATGACTTGATTTCAATGGGAAATACACAATTAAAGTTAAAAAAGTTTGGTCTTCATAGAAAGTATGAAACTAAATCTAACAGACTTGGTTTCGATGAAAGGTATGAATTTAAACTTAAAAAAAGCTTGATCTTGATAGAAGGTATGAAACTAAACCTAACAAACTTGATTTTGACAGAGGCTACAAAATCTAAACTAACTAAGGTTTGATCTTGATAAAAGGTATGAAACTAAACCTAACAGATTCAGTTTTATTGCAAAAATACTAAAATGCTCAAAAGGGTCGGTTTTGACATGAAAATGCAAAAGTAACTCAAAAGACTCGATTTTAATATATTAGACCCAAAATGAGCTAATTGACTCAAATTTTGACCTAAGCAACTCAGTTTTGACTTAGATGACACAATTTTGATTCTAGCTTAGCTAAATGACAAAAAAAATCCTAAGGTTTGATTTCACTTAAAACAAAAAATACAAGAAAACATTGTGGATAACTCTAGAATAGAAATCATAACCCGAGTTTGAATATTTATTTAAAACTAACATGAATACAACATCAACAAGAAAAAAACATTAAAATGCTCACAAGAATAATAAGTATAGTTTATAATAATAACACAACCAACAAAAAATATATAACTAAAAATAAGGACACTAGGAACAATGTTGTGGCAACAAAAACATGAAATGCACATAATCATGAGAGAGCAAAATAATAGCAAGTACAACATATTAACTCAATATAACGAAATTAAATCACCATAATAATAACATAAAATAAATAAATAAAATAAATAAATAAAATAAAATAATGAAATTCAAATAATTAAACATTATGCATCAAAATAATATTATCCATTTTTCTTTCATTTTATAAACCTTTTTTATAGTTAATTTAATTCTACTAAAATATGAATTATTACTTTAAGATACTTAAAAAGATGAAATATAATAAAACATATAACATTTTAAAATATAGATATTTTACCAAAAATGGTTGAGGTGTCTAGATCTTGAGTGATACGTTGAACTGAAGTTCCAACAGGGGATCCAATTCCTTGTTTTTTCTAATCTTTATTTAAACTAATTTTATTCATGCAAAAATAATAAAAAGAAATAATAAAAAATAAAATTTCTTACTTATATTTTTTCTTTCTATATTTTTCTTTTCCATTTCTTTTCTTTTTGCTTTTCTTTTGTCCTTTTACATCATAATAGGTCAGGCAAACAGGTTGCATTTAACTCATTCATAGGGGTGGCTTGGGTTCAAACCCAAGCTTTATATTTTATCCCTTTTGGTTAAAGTAGGTCATGCATGCAGACATGGGTCGACTTGCAAGTTGATGCACTGATTAGTGCCCTGATCTCTTCTTGAAATAATACCATTTTGGCACTGTATAAATTGTTAGTACATGCCCTAAAGCTAATCGGATTGGTTGGGGCATATAATAGTTAATAATGCCAATTAATCACTTTAATTAAGTGATTCAAGGTTTCCTTTCATGTTAGTTGCATGATTAACACTCATGCAAACACTAATTGGATAAAGCCCATGAAACATGATGGCTTTGCAAGGTTAGAATGAGTTACGATGATGAGATCCTTATACATCAATGCTGGATTTCTAAAAACATTCCTAGTCATCGTATTGTCAAGATAGTATTGGTTTATGCCTTAAAGCCAATTGGATTAGATGATGCATATAATAGTTAACAATGCAAACCAATCACCTATGTTAGTGGCTCAAGGTTTTTCTTTATGTTAATGGCGTGATTGGCGTGATTGACAATCATGCAAACATTAATTGTATGAAGCCCATGAAACACAATGGCCTTGTAAAGTTAATAATGAGTTACGACGATAAGATCATTATGCATCAAAGCCGTCATTGTATTATCAAGACAAGGCATTGACAATGCATAAAGACTAGCATATGCTAAGCTTCCATGCATTCGATGCATGCAACTTTTTAATCTTATAAAAGTTGAAGTGTAGAGATACTTAGGGATAGCAATATGGGTGCTTGTTTTGTGGAAACAAGTTCACTAAACATGGCCCGTATGAGAACTCCATTTGGTATAAGTTACTCAACTGTCTAAGGAATTTGTTCTTATGTGCCAGTCATGTATATTAATCCTCAGACTTGTGATACCAGGTTATATTGTATAGGGAGTGTCATGCTTTATTTCCATCATGAATGGGTCCACAATAGATGAATGCTTATTGTAGGGTGGTTTTGCGTATGTCATGAACCATACGAAGGTGAATAAGTGATCCAGAGAGGATTACCACTCTAAGTGACATTAGAGGTGTATCTCATATGTTCTTGGCTTTGGTTAACTTGATAAAGTCATTGGCCAATGCATGATGTATTTAGAATAAATTATTTCTTTAAATTCATAAGGTTAACCAAAAGCTACAAGAACTAATTTGGATTGATACATGAGCAGGCACTGCACCATGCTCATGGTCTTTCCGAGATATCTAATGAAATGATAGAAGTACACTGAGAGGTTGGTTACTTAAAGGTTTCTTGGAGAGGTCAAATTGACTCTTTTTGCATATCAGGTGACCATGATGCCTTGCTAGAGGCCAATCATGGTCTATAAATATAAATACACTTAATTGGGTAATGGGTCACACACAATAAGATGATTTATTGAATTAAAATCGAGATTTAATTAAGTACAACTTAATTAAATAAAAGGTATAATAAGGATCATTTAATTGAATTAGTTCAATTAAGAATAATTTAAAACATAAATTAGATTTATGAATCTAATTAGAGATGTCTTAATATGGCAATAAAGATAAAAATGTCTTATCAATATAGTGTCTATTGTAAACATGGTTTAGGGAGTTTATTAAATAAAGCTAAATAATTGTATTTAAAAAATGAAATAATTATTTGATAATTATTTAATTAATTATTTAATATTATTTACATGAAGTAAAATTATTTTACTTGGATTAGAAAATTTAAGTATGAATTAAATTATCTAACATGTAAATTAAGCGGTTGGGCTAAAAGTTCTAATTATTAAGTTAAGGGAGTCTAGTTGTTAACTGTTCCAAGTTGAGCTTACTAATGGGCTTGGTGCAAGGAATAGCCATTGTCGGTGTGCTATTGGACTAAAATATTAATAATTTACTATTTCAGCATCATCTTGGATAAGCTAATTAAATTAATTTTAATTGGGCTCCAGGAAACACTCCAAAGTGTTTCAGTTGATTTAATAGTTGAAACTAACCTAGCCTAAGTCATATTTATATACATTATTAATGCTTTTTTGGCTGATAAGAAGCATTAGGAAAACCTTAGGTGCCAAGATTTTCCTTAAGGGTTTGGTGTAAGACCCAACTTTTTTAATCTCTTTTTACATTTCATGGTTTTTCTGTATATTTTGAATTGTTCTTGACACTATAAAAATAGAAAAATAGTTTTCTAGTGTTCAGAGATTATTTTTTCCCAAAAGTTGTGAAATTGGCTAAATCTTGATATCTTTGCTTCCCTAAGCTTAATTATGTAGATTTGCCTTCCATGTGATCAAAAAGTGTTTTTTATCATTATTAAAAATGGAAAATCAGTTTTCTATCCTAAAGGAATTAAGTAGAATCAAAAATTAAGATTTTTAGATCCGTTCGCCTATATTTGTGAAAAATAGTTACTTCCCTACGAAGTTATTTTCTCTCTTCTTTGGCATACTAGGTAAGGGAATTAGTCTCGGATCACTTTGGATCTATACTTATTGGCAATATACCTTTTGGTTGAGGCTTAAAAAGCCTTTTGGCTAGCACTAGAGAACCACTGGACCTTATAAAGGCTATAATAAGCATTTGAGTGTATCACCATTAGATACAAGACACCTGTGTTGCTTTTGGCCTTGAAAAGAGATCGTCGTAATCAATCCATGGTGTGTTCATGGAGGGATTAAGACATTTAGCGTTATAAGTCTTTAAAGAGGTATGATATTTATCAGATCTGTGTTTTAAAATTACTGCTCGATCACATGTGCATCTCTTCCTAAGATCCTGAGGAAATCTAGGTGTTTCTTTGTTTATTTCCATTGCATATGTTTAATTTTGATTAAATCGTAATCATTTATTTATTTCCATTGCAGATGTTTATTATCAATATGCATGAGCCTGAATTTTTTTTTAGACAAGGCGTTGATAATGCATAAAAACTAGCATATGCTAAGCCCCCATTTACATTTAATGCATGCAGCTTTTTGATCTCATAGAAGTTGAAGTATAGAGATACTTATGGATAACGTATGGGTGCCTATTTTGTGGAAACACTAAACTTGGCCCATATGAGAACTCTATTTGGTATAAGGCACTTAAATGTTTATGGAATATGTTTTCATATACCAGTCTTATATATTAGTCCTTAGATTTATGATACCTGGTCATCTTGTATAAGGAGTGTCCTACTTTGATTCCACCATGAACAGGTCCATAAAAGATGGATGCCTATGGTAGAGTGGTTTTAGGTATAGCATGAATCATATGAAAGTGGATGACTAATCCAGAGAGATTCACCACTCCAAGGGATTGGAGATATTTCTCATGTGTTCTTGGCTTTGGTTAACTTGATAAAGTCGTTGGCCAATGCATGATGAATTTAAGAGAAATTGTTTCTCTAAATTCATTAGGTTAACCATAAGCTGTAAGAACTAATATAGATTGATACATGAGTAGACAATGTACCATGCTCATGGTCTTTTTAGGATATCTACCACTGAGAGGCTGGTTATTGAAAGGTTTCATCAAGAGGTCATATTGACTTTTCCTTCATGCTAGGTAGTCATGATGCCTTGCTAGAGGCCAATCTTGGTCTATAAATATAGATATACTTAATTGGGTAATTATATTTATTGCCATTATGATGGAAACCTAATGGGTCACTCGCAATAAGTTAATCTATTGGATTTACAATAGGATTTAATTAAGTATAGAAGGTATAATGAGGAGGACTTAATTGAATTAGTTCAAATAATAATAATTTAAGACATAAATTAGATTTACGAAATTTAATTAGAGATTTCTTAATATGACAATAAAGGTAAGAATGTATTATCCAGATAACGTTTATTTATAAACTTGGTTTTAGGGATATTATTAATAAAGCCAAATAATTGCATTTGAAAAATTAAATAATTATTTGATAACTATTTAATTAAGTATTTAATGTTTTCTATAAAGAAAATAATTTTTTTTACTTGGGTTAGAAAATTTAATTATGACTTAATTATCTAATATGTAAATTAAGTGGTTGGGCTTAGAGGCCTAATTATCAAATCAAGAGAGTTTAGTTATGAACTACTCCAAATAGGGCTCGCTAATGGCCTAAGTGCATGAAATAATTATCTTTATTGTGCTATTGCACTAAAATTTTAGTAAGCCAATACTAAGGCCTAATCTTGACACCAACTAATTAAAATAGTTTTAATTAGGCTTTTAGACACCACCAAAAATGGCTCTAACCATGAGGATGGGTGAGAGTGGCCTACTAGTCAAGCCTAACCTAGCTTAGGGTGTATTTAAATACATTATTAAGGCTCTTTGGCTATTAAGAGAGGAAAAGAAAATCCTAGGCACTAACCCCGGACTTTTCTAAGGAGGTTTGGCATAACTCTTTGCTTTCCTAAGTTCTCTTTGTGCAATCTTGTTTTTTTTTTGAAGTGTTTTTGAATCATTCTTGGCACAACAAAAGAAGAAAAATAGTTTTCTAACATTAAGAGAGTAGTTTTTAACAAAAGTTGTGAAATTAGCCAAATCCTTAAAACCCTACTTTCCTAAGCTTGATTATGCCAATTTGTATTCCAAGTGATTAGAAAGTGTTTTTGATCATAGCAAAAGATAGAAAATTAGTTTTCTATTCTAAAAGAATTAACAAGAATTAGGAATTTTGATTTTTAGATTCGTTTATTGGTATCCATGAAAAACAGCTTCCTTATGAAATTTTTTCTCCTTTTCTTTGGCACAATACGTAGGAAAATCATTCTCGGATTACATCAGAGCTGTACTTATTAGCTGTATATCATTTCGCTGAGGATTAAGGAGCTTTTGGCTAGCATTGGAGAATCATCAGACCTCCTGAAGGCTCCAATAGGCATCTATGTGGATCATAGTTAGAGGCAAACACTTGGAATGCTTCTGGTCTAAAACAAGATCGTAGTAATCAAGCCACGGTGCGATTGTGTAGGGATCAACATGCTTAGAGTTATGAGTCTTGAAGCAGGTGTGATTGCTATTAGATGTACGTCTTAAATTGCAATCATATCACATTTATATTTGTTCCTATGATCTTGAGGAAATTTAAGTGTTTCTTTGTTTAATTCAATTGGGTATGTTTAATTTTGATTAATTTCGTGCCTTTGACGATATGCATGAGCCTAGAATTTCCTTTCAGTGGTATCGAAGCCTAAGTTTTGTAGATTAAATGTGATCTAGCATGCCGATTTTTTATGATAATCAATCTAATTAATTTGTGTGTTAATTTGGTATTTTCAATTTTGGTAAAATTCTTGAAAAATTGTTTTTCTTTATTTTTTATATGTGGAAAGCATATAAATTTTGGCTTTAATCATGTTTAAAAGTGTTTAAATAATTAATTTAGATTAATGTCTTAACATGTCTTAAGCTTTTTGGGTTATTTGAATGTTGTTTTGATCCATTTCTTGAATTAAAAATTAAAAAATATATTTTTTTAATTTTCCAGCATGTTAATCCATTTTTATTATCAATATTAATTGTTGAAAATATTTTTTTTTCTAATTGAATTGGTATTAGAGTCATCTATCAAGGTTTTAGTGTTAACTTTTGCTAGGATGGCTCCCTTTCGATGTTTTGATGGTGCTAAAATTTTTAACAATTATTAGTGTGACTTTTTCCTTGATTTTGCACTTTGAAAGTGTCATGAAAAGTTCATGGCACTTTGAAAGTGTCATGAAAACTTGCTAAAAATATTAGGTTAAAAGCAAGGTGGAAAATGTTTCAAATCTGGGCCATATCGAGTACAATAGGTGCATATGTTGATTATACTACCTTGTCTTTGGTCTTATGACCTTGATGCAACATCCATGGTAGCAAGATATTGCTGCAAATTTGCTTTATTTTCAAAGGTTTAGTGGGAGGAAGACAATCGTATTTGAGTTGTGGCTAAGATAACCATGCATGGATAAGACTCTTAGTTGGACTAGGACTCTCCTAAACATTACTCCACCTTTTCCTACTCGGAGTAGGATTCATGTAACTTGGATTTTCTTGAAATTTCAAGTCTGATATGATTAGGTCAAGATAATCCAAAAACCAAAATATACATATTTTCTGAAAGTTAGCAAAGTTGGTGCAATGTGTCTCCCCAAAAGATTATGTTTCACTAAAACTCTTATTATTAAACACCTATTATACTAAATTGTTTAAGATATGAATTGGATAATATAATAAGCATGGAATTAAAATTCAATTAAATTATTTAATTGAAAAATATATTTAATTTAAATGAGTAATCTTAATTCAATTAGGATTTGTTCTAATGTGATTAGAATACATGTTAATCATGTAAAAAAATTGCTTTTGTTACAACATGCCCTCAGCACAACACTCAAATTGCTCGGATGGTGACACGTGCGACTTAAAAGGAATTGCCTTTGGGTTACTCTTGATTGGGATTTGGATTAGGCTTAATGAGATGTTAGTGAGGGGAAGGATTGTCAGATGAATCGCTTGTCCAACCGGTCTTGGATAGCCACTATGAAGTGGCCAAAGGCTTAGAGTTGCCACTGATCATTTTAGGCTAGGCATGAATAGTTGCATATTGAAAATGATATTCTAAGTTATAAAACTTGAAACATCGATTTCAAGGTCTATGAGGTCTAGAGATTCGTCGATTAAGTTTCAAGAGTTGGTTACGCGTGAGAAAGGATTAGCATCCCCATGACACCTAAAATTGATACATGCTAGCCATGTCTCACATTGGTTTCAGTTTCTTCAGTTTTGACTTGTCATTATTTTGATCTAATCCCTTTTTAATGCATGAATTTAATGTGTAAATCGTAAACCTAGGTTTTGAAGAAAAATTTAAATCACATATGTGCCCCGGAGATGCAAAAAATATAAGGATTTTTGATGAAAATGATTTTAAAATTTAATTTCAAAAATCAAATATTTCATGTCAAGCACTGGAGAGATACCAACATGAAACATTGCCCTATAATTTAAAAATGATTTGGAAATAAGAATACGAAAAAGGCATCACAAAAGGAAACATGTTAGTAAGATGAAAAAGAATAAATAATATTGCATAAAAATACAAACATAAAAACATAAAAAAATAAGGAGGGTTGAAATATATCTCAAAATTATCTTTGATTATTAAAGAATAACTGAGATAACAACTTTGAAAGGTGTTTGGACTCGATGGTCGCTTGAGGTATAGAAAAAAAAAGTTTTGATTAAAAGGCCTAGGAAAGTCCAGGATAGATTAGAGTACCCCCACTAATGAAAATTTTAGTGATTTTTGAAATTTGAATGAATTTTGTAAAAGTAGGGTCAGAGTATCCCTAAAAATGAAATCTTAGGAAATTTTTTTAAAGAAGCAATATTTTTTTATGAAAATAGGTATTTCAAAATTAAAACCAATAATTCAAATAAAAGATAATATTGATTTTTTTGTTTGCCCTTGATCCAAGCCTCACGGGACTTGTTTTGTGACACTCAACTTCATGGGGAATTAATTGGACGCCTTTTTAGACATTCGAATGCCTTGAAAAAGTAGTTCAAAAAATTAATCTAATTTTCAAATCCAAAAACAGGGGACAGTATCGTGCTGTCACCCTTCCTAAATTTATTTTGGGTTAATCCAAAAGCTTTACGGGGTAAATGAGGTACCATTAGAAAGGTTGATAACTCTATAAAATAGAGTTATTTAGTCTCATTAGTGCATTAAATTAGCTAAGTCTTATAGATTTTTATTTAGATTTTATTTATTTTTAGTAGTTTTTAATTTATTATTATTTTATTTTAGTAGTTTTTAATTTGGTATTATTTACTTTCCTTAATTTTAATTACTTAGTTATTTAAATGTGTTTCATAATTTTGTAGGTAAAAACCTAAAGAACTTTTCAAAAATGCAACAACTTAATGAAGAAGGAAAGTGGACTCAGTGGTTACAATTTTGTAGTTTCCAAAAATATATGTTCAAGCTGCTTGCAAACCAAGTCTCTCCATTCCAAGGTTTTGCTTATAAATAGGGCTTTTAGGACTAAACTTAGAGATATCCTAGATACTCTATAGCTTTTATTTTTCTTTAGTTTTCTAAAGAGGATAGAACCATTAAGATTTTGCAATTGGAGAAAGATTAAAGAAATTGAAGACCAATTCCTAACAACTCTTAGATTGATTTGGTAATCTTAAGGAACTTGGAAAAAGGGAACTTTGTGTTTGACCTGGATTCATTGAAATATGTTTCATAGTCATTTATTAGAATGAATTGATTAGCATGCTAGATTGGAATATACGAGCATGCCATACATAACTAAATTAGAATATAATCTTAATATGTTTCTTTTAATTCAATTTGTATAGGAATATAGTAAATTAGTTAGGAGAAATATTTTTATAAGACTATTGGAGGATACTTATAAATAAATTAGAGCTATAGGTTAACAACTCATTATCATAATCAAGTTAAGAAAGTAAAACCAATTCAAATAAAGTGTTGAGGGAAATTGTAATCTTAGGCTTTTATTATTGATTAAGTAAACCTTATTAATTTATTTCGTTAATTTAGTTAATTTTAGTTTAATTTTAATTTTACTTTACAATCTTTTAATTAGTTGTTTGGATAAGGTTAAATTGTTTTAATTTTAGTGCTTAGCAAATTTTAGTTCAATTCCTCATGGGAACGAGTACTCTATTCATCACTATATTGTTTGTTTATGATATGTTCACTTGTGTGGTTAAATCCGATAATAAGTTTCTGGCACCATTTCTGGGGAGTTATTTTACTAATTTTTGCTAATATTAATACCAACCAATTTTAATCTTAATCCAAACTTTCTTTTTGTATTTTAAATACCTTTGGACATTGTACGTGAAAAATAAGAAACTTTAAACTTGTTTCTTTTGATGCAGAACCTGAAAGAACTTTTCATCGATGTTGAAGCGAGAATTTACAAGTTTTGACTCAAAATAATACAATGGCAGAAGAAGAAGACAAAAAGTGTTAAAGGGAGTTTGCTGTCTTTTCGTGCAAAGCATTCATTCTAGTATCCAGAGGCCTACTAGTCAAGCCAACAACTTTGGGATAAAGCCAACCATCATTCGGATGATTTAAACATCACTTCAATTTGGTGGTTCACCTAGTTAAGATCCTAAAGCTCAGATTGTGAACTTTCTATAGATTTGCGGTACTTTCAAATACAATGGAGTTTCAAATGATGCCATTCGATTAAGACTCTTCCTTTCTCACTCCAGGATAAGGCAAAGAGTTAGTTAAATTCACTTCCAGCTAGCTCTACTATGGATACCTTATTTTGTCCACTCTATCATCTAAGGCATTAGAGGCAATTATTTTGAGCATCCTTGGAAGCAGGGGTCAATTTCTTATTATTTTCAACTAAAATAAGGTAGTTCAGAGAGCCACAGGTATGTGCAAGTCATATTAGTTCATAGGTATTGATACCAAGCTCTTATACCACTAAAAATTTATATTTTCACATGTAGTTTGATACAAAGGGGGTTTGGTCTTGAGACTTAATGAGTTGCATCGATACTTAGATGTTTGTATGATACAGACCTTGGCAATAGCTAAAATGGTGATTTTTGGCCAAATATATTGATACTTAAGCAAGAGTATCGATACAAGCCCATGAAGTACCGATATATACCTTTAAGTCTCGAGATTGGAAACTTTTTTTGACACTTGGTGTAGATACATGCTTGGTTTTATCGATATGGATGGGCAAAAAAATAATCTTATCTATTGATACAAGATGTTTATATCAATACACCAAGGCATTTTTGCTTAGTTCGAGCCATTGTTCAGACATTGCACCATTAATTTGAAAATCCAGTTCGTACATATTTCTTACACCAAGAATCAGTAAAATTCATACCAGGCTTCAGCTTTGGGCTCATGATTGGATTTAGACAAATTTTTTAGTCCCAAATAGCCAATGACAATGGACATTTAATGATATTATGCAAATTGCCAAAGGGTAAGGCTGAGTTTTCTTGATGCTTAGCTGCACAAAGTGGCCTTGATCCGACAAACTGATGAGTTTGCATGGCAACTACGCATAGTACCTTGCCTCAGCCACAAGAAAACTAAAAGCCTTTCTCCATTCTTGTAGCTCCTTAAAACCACCATTAAAATGCCTCCAAAGCCCTTTATTCCATTCACCTCTCCTCTCAAACCCTCTCCATCAACACCCTAACTAAAAAGCTCCTATTTTTCATTACTTTCTTGTTGTTCAACATCAACAACTTCCTTTCTCAAAACTCTTAAATGTTGTTTTCTTAGAAAATGATCATTTTATTTGATAAAATATCAAGCCTTGATTTTAAGCCTAATACCCTCATTTGTCACATGGTCAACGGGTTGTTTCATCGTCCCAAACTATTCTAGGATTGTGGAATGAAATTGTGATGCCCATGTTACCCATTCCTTTTTGTCACAAATGTTCAGACTTCCTTAGCTTGAGCTAGTCTTGAGAAACCTAAAAACACCAAAAAAAACTCCCCTATTTTTGCTTTGCTAGCACTGTTCCAATCATTAAAAAAATTGTTTTTAAGACCAAATATATTTTTTTGGAATTTTCTAATATGTTTCCATGAAAGAGCATCAAATTACCTTTCTAATGATATCCTGTTGGCACCTAGTCATTCTAAAAAAGAGAGTTATGATTTTTCAAATCTTTGATATTTGAAACCCTTGGAAGCAGTAAACTGCTTTATGTTTGGGCGATTTTGGCACCATTTGTTTTTTTTTTAATTTTTAAATATTTTTCCTAATGAAATTCCCTTTCTGGAAAGGTATCATTTGCAGTTTACCGATACTGAGTGAGTCTTAAATGATTTTCCAAAGCTTACTATGCCTTTTCCCTGTACAGGTGCCAGTGTCAAAACAAACCTAATTTCAAAAATTAATTCCACCTAGAAAACGATTTTTTAGGATTTTTGAAATATTTTTGTATTAAACTTTATCGAGTCTCCTTTCCAATGGTACCTTACTCGATTCCTAGCACCTCTGAATTTACCCACAACAAATTCAAGAATGGAGTTAGCAAGATGTTGTCCCCTGTTTTTGTAATTAAAATCAACCCAACTTTTGGACCACTTTTATCGAGATGTTAGAACTTCTCGAAGTGTACCCAATTGACTTGTGAAGCATGTAATATGACATAACTCATCTGGGCTCAAATCAAGGGTAAAACAAAAAGTAATTTTTTTTCAAACTCTCAGGCTCTATTTTCAAA
>JBBYHL010000012.1:10454098-10489922 GCA_038381835.1 Adansonia madagascariensis
TACCAAGGTGATTCCCACAATTCACTAAACAAATTGTTACCTTTAAGGCTAAGGTATAACCTTACACCACTATCTTTCAAGGCTTAGATAGAACCTTTCAATCCCTTTGAGAATTCTACCCTGAATTCTCAAATATTTTCACCCACTTTCACACAACCCCTTTTGTGATATGAATGAAGTATTTTGCAAATAGATTGAACCTCTAGTAGGTAGATGTTGGTTGGAATTTAAGTACAAGAAGAATTAGATACAAATAGGCTTGAAGAGTATAAATTTGATACAAATAAAAAATGAAGATTTTGAAGATTTTTGAGCTTTTGTTGTTGAATGATTCAATAATTTTTGTATCTCTACTTCTTCAGCTATTGGGAACCTTTATTTATAGCTTGAAATTAATTCATAGACATTGGGCATTTAATGTGGTGGTTGGAAAGCCGTTGTAGCCTTCATAAATGCTTGTTTCCGTTTAGACCGGTGCTACAATATCGATACAATACCAATAGTATCGATATAGGAATAAAAAGAATGACCGTTACAACTTGTTGTATCAATACAGGGAACTAAGTATCGATACCAAGCAAGCTATATCGATACAGACACACTTGTATTGATACATTTGAGGGTTTTAGCCGAACCTTGGCTACTGCCAAGCCTTGTATCGATACACATGGGGTGAGTATCAATACCAAGTAGACTGTATCGATACAGACACACTTGTATCGATACATTTGAGGGTTTTAAGCATAGTATCGATACATTTGTTCTATGCATCGATACAAACCTTCGAAAACATTTGTAAAATGATTTTTCTTGACTCAAACATATCTCAAAAATATTCTAAGTATAAATATACATTTTGGAGCATATATTTTTTTGATAAATTACAAACTTAGTACTTTTTAAAATGTTTTTCAATTTGAACACAAATACCAAGTAAT
This sequence comes from Adansonia madagascariensis, assembly GCA_038381835.1. Taxonomy (NCBI): domain Eukaryota; kingdom Viridiplantae; phylum Streptophyta; class Magnoliopsida; order Malvales; family Malvaceae; genus Adansonia; species Adansonia madagascariensis. The sequence goes on from JBBYHL010000012.1 coordinate 10,455,037, forward strand.
TTAGCTTAAGTTGTTTATTATATCAAAACCGGAATCAAAGTTCACAAATATATATAAACATGTGTTTTAAATTCAAGTTACCAATTTTTTGTGCTTAAATAACATTTCATATTTAATTTAATTAAGAAAATAAATTTCTTACATGATTAACATTTTATTCTAATCATATTAGAGTAAATCCTATTCTAAATAGGTTTAAAATTTAAATTAAATATATTTTTCAATTAATCAAATTCATTGAATTTTAGTTCCATGCTTATTATATTATCCAATTTATATCTTAAACAATTTAAAAAAAATAATATAATTGGATAATTAAAGGTTTGATGATATGTAAGAGTTTATCAACCTCTCAGGGAGGTGTATTGCACCAACCATGCTAACTTTTAGCATTTTTATTTATTTTATAATTTTAATTTAATTTTAATTTAATTTAAGTTTAATTTAATATGATCATATCAAATTTTAGATCTCAAGAAAATTAAAGTTTGGGAGAGAGCAAATCTTGGAGGAATCCTAGTCCAACTAAGGCTCTATCCTATACATGGGTATCTTAGCCATTTTACTCTAATTCAAACAATTGTCTTCCTCCTATTAAACCTCTGAAAATGCAACAAATTTACAACAACTCCTTGCTGCCATTGATGATGCACCAGGATCCAAGAAAGAAAAAAGATGCCGCAAGCTTTAAGCACACCTAGTTCACCCATTTTAGCCCAAAATTGAAATGCTTTCAATACTAATTTTAACTTGATTTTTCTAGCAAGTATTATGAACTTTTCATGACACTTTCAAGGTGTAAAAACAAGGAAAAAATCGTGGCAATGGTTGCCTAAAAATCAACCCCATCAAAACACTGAAACAGAGCCAATCTAGCACCAATCAACACCAATTTATTAACCGATGACTCCAATATCAATTTAATTAATAAAAATCTTATTTTAATTAATTAAAATTAAATAATAAACAAGAATTAACTTGCTAGAAATTTAAAAATAAAAAAGAAACATTTTTTAATTTTTAAATTCAAGAATGGTTCAAGATAACATCAAAACAACAAAATCATTAATCGGTAACAGCTTAAACACAAGATTAATCAAAACGATGCAAGGAGGCTCGGTATGACTTGTAGGAAGTCTTTGGGCAGCAACTACTCAGATTAAAAAAATTTTATAAATAACATATAAACAAGGTGACGGAAACATAAAAATAAAGATACTCTGAGACTTTTTAAACAAGAGTGTCTTGCATGATCTTAACTAATCTTTAAGACTAAGAAACTTAAAGATCTATTCAAGATTCAAACATACCTCAATATTGAGAAGTCTTTCAATAATTCCATGACCTAATTATCAAATTCACCAAGCTCGGTTGTCGTAAATAAATGTTGTCCAAGCGTCTAGCCTCTAACAGTTATCTATATAGGTGACCCAAAAAACCTTCAACAAGGAAGAGACTTTGTTGCCAGGAGCCATGCTAGCAACTTAGATTGCAATAAATCTTCCCTTGCACTTAGAAGATCTTGATTCAACAATCAAAGAGCCAAAAAGAAAACAATAGTTCTTCCAAGAAACCAAAAATTGAGTAATCTCTTTAAGGTTTTAAGGAGAAAACACCAACCAAGTTTTTTAAACTTTCTTGGTTGATTTTTCAAGTGCAAAATCATCTATATGGGATAGCAATCATAAAGAAATATATCTAAGGTTTAAAATTTTAATTTTTAAAAAATTATAATTTTACCCTTAGCCTATGTGAACTCATTCAAATTAGGCCTAAGTAACCATTACTGGTGTTAGACATATTAGCCCAATCTTAATTTAATTTCTACTGATCACCCTTATGTGTGTGACCCATTAGGCCCCCATCATATTGGCAATAAATATAAAATAGCCAAATCAAGAATATTTCATATTTATAAACCAAGATTGGCATTAGCAATGCATCACGGCTACCCCATATGCAGGGAGTGTCAATATAGTTTTGACAAGCCTTTTAGTATTTAGTATCACAATGTAATAAATATCCTTTTATCGTATATCCCAGAATTAGAAAGACAATGGTTCAGTGTCTACTCTTATCTCATTCCATGTTAGTTTGCAACCCCTATATGTTAACTTCATAATCAATAATGCTTTGGCCAAGGACTTTAATTAATATGAGCCAGGTACATGTGAGATATGTCCCTTCATGTCACTTATGGTGAAGAAATCCTCTCTGGACCACTCATTCACCAACCATATGATCAATGTCATACCCAAAACGAACTTGCCATAAGCATCCATCTATTAAGGACCTGTTTGTGATGGAATCAAAGGATGACAACCTCTATATGAGATGATCTGGTGTCACAAGTCTAAGGATTACATACACTACTGACAGGTGAGAATATTTCCATAGACACTTGAGTAAAATACCAAATGGAACTCTTAAACTAGGTCATATTCAGTGAACTTGTTACCATAATAAGCACCCATATAATGTCTCCAGGTATCTTTATACCTCAACTTATGAGATTAGTTGCATGCATTCTATGCATAGAGGTTTACATATGCTAGTCCTTATGCATTGTCAAGGCCATGTCTTGACAATACGATGACCTAAAACATTTTTACAAACATAGCTTTAATGCATAGGGATCTCATAATTGTAACTCTTTATAATTCCCTTACAAGGCCAATGTGTTTTATGGGCTTTATCTACATAAGATATTTATAACAATTATATAATTAAATCTTATGGATAAATAAATATCTTTATAATATTAAATAAATATAATGTTTGATTACATGAAATCATTAAATGATAATGTGTTACAAGCCACAACGATCAGCTTGTAGGACTTACACTAACATAGTACAAGTAATATCATGTATGCTTCTTAACTTTTGAAAGGAAATATTTAAGAAATTTGAAAAATAAAAGTTGATGAGGCTTTCTGTTACTACTATGGCAAAGTTTTTAAATAATATTTTTAAATGAAGCATTCTAATTAATATACAGATAATTTGGCACGTTAAATTTTCTTTAGAAGTGTTGCCATAGACAATTGTTTTTTGACATGAATTATTTGACTTATAAGAATGTCCTTATATTATAAGCTTCCTAGTTAGCTTTATGTACTATCAACAATAAAAAATATTAAAAAAATTTCCTACATTTAAATTTAAATAAATGAAAGATATCTTAACATCAGTAGTCTTTATGCACGACTTATTTTTCATTTTAGAAAATTAAGAATCACAATGAACTTGATATTCATGCTTGCTAATCTCCTGTAGATGAAGAAATCCAAGAGCAACATCTAGAGTTCCAAAGCACCGATTTGATCAACAATTAACCAAAACAAAGAAGCAATGCAAGCATCAATGATTTTTAGTGTATTTTTTTCTAATCAAATGAAAATACTCTAGCTAATGGTTTATTTAGATTACTTGGTTAACCTTTTTATCTATATATAATTAGTAATTTCCTTCCTTTGGTTGACTTGAAAACAACTTAAGCTTTTTCTTTCTTTTTTTTTTTCCATTAATTGCGGTTGAATATAGGGGTTTACAAAAGAAAACCTATATTAGTATATTGAGAATTGCTTTGACCAAGGCCAAGATTGCCTAGCATAGACTTTAAATGCCCTAACAGCAACAATGTTTAAGGACATCTTTTTATCCATGCATTTAATGTCATTCGAGCAATTGAGAGAATTTCTTTAGCGTCAAACTAACTTATTTGATATTTTAATGATGGTATTTATTGTTGCTTTCCAAAGCTCTTAAAAGTATAAGATTTTATTGCTTTGCATTTGTATATATATTTAAATTCTATGTTTATCTTGATTTTGGTAGTTACAAGATAATGGAAATAAGTTTGTTCTCTACATCTACTAACAAAGTATAGTGGTGGCATGAGGCTACATTCAAAATTGTTGTTTATGTTTTCATTCGTTAAAGCGATTAACAACATCCTTATCTCTACAAATCAAGACAATATAACATATAAAAGTTTCAAGTCAAAATATAGCTGTTGCTAAGAGATAGTCCTTCTTATCTTGCATATTAAATTTTATTCCCTCTCATCCTTCACATCTTATGCCTCTATGTTGTTAATCTTTCAAGAATATTATTATGTTTCTACTATTCAAGCTGTAGTTGCTTTATGTAATATGTTACTGGGTTATGTGTTTAATAAATTAATTGGTATGAGTGTTAAGTGGAGGCCTAAAAATATGCTTTAAATCTTTGATTTTGGCTTTTACTTTCTCATGGTCAACCAATCTTTTGTATAATATTGTCTTTGAAGTTTCTTTAATAATCATTTGATGTGGAAATATTTCATCTTTCATAGTTATACCAGGTAAAAATGAAAATAATGAAAAAAATGAAAAATAATTTTTCTTCTTTTTTAAAATTTAGGAATATCTATTACGCTCACCATGAATTTTGCATATTTCAAGAAAAAATATATATTCAATAAATTGGTAAATAAGTGTTGGCTTTGAATTAATTTCGGTTTTGGTATAACAAACAACTTAAGCTAAATTAATTTATACTCAACTATTTCCAACTTATTATTTATGTTCAAATTGAAAAATATTTTAATAAAGTAGAAAGTTTCTATTTTCTCAAAAATATGTGTTCCATAATGCATACTTATACTTAAAATATTTGAGAGATATGTTTGAGTCAATATTAAGCCAAGAAAAATCATTTTACAAAGGATTTTAAAGGTATGTATTAACGCAATCCATAAATGTATCGATACTATGCTTAAAACCCTTAATTGTATCGATACTTATCAGCATGTATCGATACATGGTAGTGAGTATCGATAGTCACCCTCTATGTATCAATACATTGTTTGGCAGTAGTCAAGGTTTGGCTAAAACCCCCGAAAGTATCGATACAGGTGTGTCTGTATCGATACAACTTGGCAGGTATTGATAGTCACCATATACGTATCAATACACTGCTTCGCAGTAGCCAAGGTTTGGCAGAAACCCCTGAAAGTATCGATACAGGTGTGTCTGTATTGATACAACTTGGCAGGTATCGATACTCAGCCTTCTGTATCGATACAATAGGCTGTAATGGTCACATTTTTAATTATTGTATCGACACTATTGGTATTATATCGATATAATAGTGTGGGTTTGAATGGAAACAAGCATTTATGAAGGCTACAACAGCTCTCCAACCACCTCATTTAATGCCCAATGTCTATAAATCAATTCCAAGATATAAATAGAGGTTCCCAACAGCTGAAAAAGCAAGAGATAAAAATATCAATCAAGCATTGAACAACAAAAGCTAAAAGTCTTCAAATTCTTCATTTTTCTTCCATCAAATTTATAGTCTTTCAAGTTTATTTGTATCTCATCTACTTTGTATTTAAATTCCAGCAAGCACCCACCTACTAGAGGTTTAAATTGTTTGCAAATATGTCATTCATATCATAAAAAAGGTTGTGTGAAAGTGAGTGAAAACGCTTAAGAATTTGGGGTAAAATTCTTAAGGGGATTGAAAGTTTCTATCTAAGCCTTAAAAGATAGAGTTGTAAGGTTATACTTTAGCCTTAAAGGTAATAATTTCATTAGTGAATTGTGGGAATCACCTTGGCAAGGAAGTGCCAAAAAGAGAAGACGTAGGTGCCGAGTTCAATGGTCGAACCTCTATATATTGATTGTTTGTTTTTCTTATCCTTAACTCCTTTTTACTTTCCATTTATTTTAAACTTGTACAAAAGATAAATTTATGATCAATTTCTTGTAGAACGAATTCACCCCCCCTTGGTTCAATCTTTTCTTTGAGCTAACAATGAGTTTGCTTAAATTTTTTGAAAAAATTCCAAAAAACAGAAATAGACTATAAATTATTAAATACAAGTGAAACTGGGAAAAATAATCTTAAAAAAAAGAAATAACAATTACTAGAATTATTAATAAGAAAATTATAATTACTTGTTTACCTCTTATTTCATTTGACTTTTGCCTACTGTTACGTTTCTCTACTTAGTGAAGGGGCAGAGTCGATTCCCTTACCAAGGGAACCTATCCCCTAACCTAATATATATTTATTATATTGTATATTATATATATATTAAAAATACTATTTCAAAATAATAAAAGATTAAAAATATTTTACATTAAATCTCAAATTATAAAATAATCTCAAATTATATTAAATCCTAAATTAATAATTTAAAAATAATAAAAAATATTTAATATTTAATATTAAATCCCAAATTATTTTTTAAAAAATTAAAAATAATATATTATATATATTATACAATACATATATAATATTATATATAATATATTATACAAAATAAAAAATAAAAAATATTTTATATTAAATCTCAAACTACTATTTAAAAAATAACAAAAATAAAAAATATAATTATAACTGAATGTAGAGGTAATTATAATTGAATGTACAGGTGACCATAACTAAATGTACAAGTGACCAAAATTAATATATTTAATTCTAATATATATATATATATATTGATATATATTTCAATATGTGGAGGGTTAGTTCCAATGTAAGGGGAACTAGTCCAAAATATATATTACATATGAATTGTATATATTAAAAATACTATTTAAAAATAATAAAAGATTAAAAATATTTTATATTAAATCTCGAATTATAATTTAAAAATAATACAAAAATAAAAATATAATCATAACTGAATGCACAGTTAAATATAGCTAAATGTGCAAGTGATATAACTGAATGTACAAATGATCAAAATTGATATATATATATATATATATATTAAGATATAAGTTTCAATATATAGAGGGTCGATTCCTATAGAAGGGAACCGATCCTAAATATATATTACAAATAAATTATATATATAAAAAATATTATTTAAAAATAATAAAAGATTAAAACTATTTTATATTAAATCTCGAGATTATAATTTAAAAATAATAAAAACCAAGAATATAATCATAACTGAATGTATAAGTAACCATGACTAAATATACAAGTGACCATAACTGAATGTATAGATGCCTATAACTGAATGTCCAGATAGCCAAAATTGATATATTTAATATATATTGATATATATTTCAATATATGGAGGTTTGTTTCCTATACTAGGGAACCGACCCAAAATATATATTATATATAAATTATATATATTAAAAATATTATTTAAAATAATAAAAGATTAAAAATATTTTATACTAAATCTTGAATTACTATTTAGAAAATAAAAATTAAAAGAATTATAATATTTTATATTAAATCTTGTATGGAACCAACCCTCCACATATTGGAACATATATCAATATATATATATATATTAGAATTAAATATATCAGTTTTGATCACCTGTACATTCAGTTATAAGTACCTGTATATTCAGTTTTAGTTACTTATACAATCAGTTATAATTATATTTTTATTTTTATTATTTTTAAATTGTAATTTGAGATTTAATATAAAATATTTTTAATCTTTTATTTATATAAATTATATGCAATATATATTTGGGATCGGTGTCCCTTGTATAAGAACATACCCTTCATATATTGAAACATATACCAATATATATATTAGTTTTGGTCATCTGTATATTTAATTATAGGCACATGTACATTTAGTTATAACCACCTGTATATTCAGTTACGGTCATTTGTAAATTTTGTGATGATTATATTTTTTATTATTTTTAAATTATAATTCGAGACTTGTTATAAAATATTTTTAACCTTTCATTATTTTTTAAATAGTAATTCAAAATTTAATATAAATTATTTTATTTTTATTATTTTTAAATTATTTAATATAAAAATTTTTACATTAAATTATTTTTTAAATAGTAAGTCAGCATTTGATATAAAATATTTTATAATCTTTATTATATATGATATATAATATATTATATATTATGTATTATATATATTATATATGTATTATATATTATATATTATTTTTAACTTTTAAATAAATAATTTGGGATTTAATATTAATTTTTTTAGTTTTTATTATTTTTAACTACTTTTTCAAATTTTAACATAAAATCTTTTTTATTTTTATTATTTTTATATAGTAATTTAAGATTTAATATAAAATATTTTATTTTTTATTTTTTTAAAAAAAGTAATTCGGGATTTAATGTAATTCGAGATAATATTATAATTCAAGATTTAATGTAAAATTTTTTAACCTTTTATTATTTTTAAATAGTATTTTTAATGCATATAATTTACATATAATATATAATATATAATATATAATATATAATATATATAAATATATATTGGGTTGCGGGGGTCCGTTCCCTTTGTAAGGGAATCGACTCCTCCCCACTAAGTAGAGAAACATAACAGTAGGAAAAAGTTCAATAAAATAAGGGTTAAAAAGTAATTACAATTTCGTTATTAATAAATCTAATAATTACTATTTTTTAAAATTATTTTTCTCGATTTCACTTATTTTTAATAATTTATGGTCCATTTTCATTTTTTAGAATTTTTTGAATTTTTCTTATGTTATTAATAGATGATAAAATTTTGGATATTATTTCAAAGACAGTCAAGGAATAAAATAGACTAGCCATATTGGGTTAAAGTTTACTACAAATCTCTCTATTTAAGTATTTTAATCTCTATATTATTAAATTCATTATTTTAATTTTTGTGCTTTTAAAATGATAACAAATAATGAAAAATGATTAATAGTATTAAAAAAGCTATTTAAATATTGATAAAATACTAACATATTATGAAATATAAAATTTTAAATTTTATACAAAAAAAGCTTGAACTGAAAGTTAAATTTGGATAATTTTTTATATAAAATTTAAAATACCATATTGCATAATACGTTAACATTTTATCGATATTTAAATATTTCTTTTGACATTGTTAACCATTTTTTCTTATTTATTATAATTTTAAAAGTACAAAAATTAATATACTAAAATTAATTGTATAAAATTAAAATAATCCCTAATATAAAAATTCCTAATGAACTTTTACTGCAACGAAAAGGTCTTGTCAAGATTCAGCATAAATAATGATGAAAATATGCCACGTCTGAATTATAAAATAACATAACAAATCACACCTTAGAGCTATGAAACTGATATGTTACATGCATTCTGTTATTGGAAAAGTCATTTTCACCTTAGCCAATTAACTTCAGAACAAAATTATCCTATTATTTATGTATTTTCATTACATTTGTCATAATTATTATAAATTGCAATTACTTTTTTGAACCATACAATATAAAATCGAATTTGCCAGCAACACAGCACGGTCTTCCTCTATTCAAACTCAACAAAAATCGTTGCCAAAACAAGAAAAATAGTAAATAAAATTTTTTTAAAAAAAAAAGTCAAATGTTTATCAGGAAATGGACAGAACAACTCCTTTTCTGCACTCGGTCAATTAACACGCGATATGTGCTTGAAGAAGGCCTTATTACACCATATTTATGGGGGGAAAAAGATATTGTGAAGCAATAATAAGAGAAAGAAAAGCTAGTCAATGGACCTTAGATGCCACAAACAATTGGAGAAGTTAACCTACATTTCAGCTATCTATATTTTGCAGCTGACCAGCGCTTGTATCTCTTCGATACAAAAATTATGATCATCAACCATCTTTTATCATTGCTCGACCTCATTAATGCCAATGTGGCTCAACTGTACATTCTCGTTCCAGCCGGGATCCAGTGGAGGAAGTTGATATTCATCAGGTTTCAATGCTAAAGCAAAATCTGGTAAAGTTGGAGCTGTCTCCATGATTCTGAATAACATCACCAATACCCAGGTTATTGTATCTTTCTCAATCCTCATTTTTATTAACCAAAAAAATTCAATGCTGAATTTGTAATTAGAAACCATACACTTACTTTTCATAAGAGTAGAGGTCACGGTTTATCCGCACCTTGCTAGAAGTGTCTTTTGGAATTTTCTCGGATAGATACTTCATGGTCCCCCAAAGAGGTGGGTTTCTGCACCAACAATCAAGTATCTTTAGGAAAGTAAACTATAAGTCAGCAATCTACTGGTAAAGACAGAATCTACTAACAGGAGACCTCAAATTACAAGAAGAAAATGCTAGTTTGCCAGTATTTAGCAAGTAAAGATCCAGTCCAAGCACAGAAAGCATCTATGGAAATCATGTTGTCAAGATTATTTTACTGTCTCTAGTCTAGCATGAGCAGCAAAATCAACATACATCTCTAGGCTACCCTTACTGGGAATTTTACAATAACCTACTATTTGTATTTGTTTCCAATGAAAATGAACCAGCAAATCTTGTTATCTGATAACACCATTATGCTGTAGATTAATTCTCTCCAGAAATTTTTCAACGCAAGCCTAGATTCTAAGCGCTAGGCAACTCACTTCAGCTGAATCTCAGAAGGCATAGGACAGAGTTCCACTCAAAACTGTTCAGGGAAAAGATTTTACATATGAAATCTAGAGGACAAAAAAAAGTACATTTACGTGCAAGTAGAAACCAATGACATGCTAAAAAAGGTTCCCTTATCAGACAAATATTAGTTGTAAGAATAGACTATTGTAAAATGAGATGGTAGATGTTTTTTTTTGCATGAAAATATAAATGAGTAAAAAGTGAGGATACCATAAGAGCTGTTACCAAGTTGACTAACACATCAACTAATTTCCAAAATTTTAAAAGCTAAAATACTAAAAAAGCCCCTAAACTATTTCACTTTTCTTAAATAAGCCCTTGTACTTTTAGTAGACCTAAATAAGCCCATATCTTTTGATTTATACCCAAATAAAATCTTCTGATTTGTACCCAAATAAGCCCTTATTTCAAACGAAATGTTGATTTACATTAAGGATTTATTTAGGTACAAATTAAAGGTTGAGCACTTATTTGGGTACAAATTAAAGGTTGAGGGCTTATTTGGGTGTAAAAAAAGTATAAGGGCCCATTAGATATAGTTATAAAGTTCATGGCTCTTTTATTGTTTTAGCCAATTTTAAAATATAACAACAAATTTTTTGCAATAGCAAAGAACCTAGTGGCATCAGATATCAGCGTAAAGTCATAATCTAGCAAGACTACTGAGCCTACCAGTTTATGCATCATTTTAGATAATTATTTCTTTTATACCAAAAAGATTGCAATGTCTGCTGAAGACATTAATTTGTGCTACCAATCTTGGGCAGCATAAGGATTACAAGGACCAAGTGATTGGCTCATAGCTTAGTAGAATGGTAGGCACATTCCTAGGTACCTAGATGATCATTCTAACACGCCCAATTCACTCAAGCTTGACCAACAACTTTTAGAAGGGAAGATAGAGAAGTGAATACAAAGATCAGCCAGAAAAGTTCAGGGCTTGATGAAGTCACAAGTGAATACAATGATCAGCCAGAAAAGTTCAGGGCTTGATGAAGTCACTAACTGACCAAAATATATGCTTTGCTAAGAAGAAACTACCAGGTTTGCTCAAGTATTTACCTTGGACAAGCCAATAATGTAACTAGTTAGTTCTATAGGGAAAATTTATGATAACATTAGGTGCAGCTTAGGAGGATCCTTTTAATAATAGCTAGGAGGTTTAATCATGGACTAAAAGGGAAATCAAGAAAGATGTAAAACTTCAATGTTATTCAGATGAAACTATAAAAAGTGCTTCATTGCTGAGAGAGAACTAAGGAAATTTCCCCAACAAATCACTTCCGTATAGTTTGATGGTCGAGGTCAATCCAAGGGCATCTCACTGTTGAAATTTATGAATACTAGCATCACTGAAAAGGGCATCTCATCATTAGAACTTAAGGCGAGAATGCTGCTAAGAATAAGAAATTTTTGTCTTTAATACCAACAGTCCTAGAGCCTATTTGGCCCAATCAGAGCGGTAAGAAAAAGAATTAGAATAGAGCTACCAAACAATGTTATCAGGGCACCTACTGCTGAGTGGTTCTACAATTAAGTGTTTCCATGCAATAATAAAGGTCATATGACTTTGCATAGTCCAGAACAAGCTTAACTTCTGGATAAGGACATTGAGGAATTCTTTATGGAGATTTTGAAATAGTGGAAACTTTGATTATCCAGAGGATCCTTACCTTGGAATGGAAAATACCAAAAAGGCAAGAACCAAATTTATGCCATTGTGTGATTTGATGTCAAAGATGGATAAGAGGATGATGTTGGATATGCGAAATAAACAGAAAGTGCACCTACAGGAGGTGGTTAAAGACATTGAACTTATTCAGCACAAGTGTGTTACCTTTTCAAAGTTCTATAGGGGGAATTATTGGTGCTTGTCATTTGAAATTAGTTGTTTCTATTTGGATCATAATTTTGCTAATAGATAGGGTTCAATAATTAGCCCATTTGCTAATCAGCCCCAAATCCTGATTCATTTAATTCTTCCACATGACACTTCTCTTTTTGATTGCGGGAAATTCTTTACCAAACATGCTGTAATTAAACAGAAAAGTGTCGTGGATTATATGGATTTTAAAATTTACTAGAAGATGTGCATCATGGGTCTAAGGAACTTTTGCAACTAATAATGTGTTGGTTTGCATCTGTCTTAAATATTTTGTAGATGATAAAATACCTCATTCCGGAGCTTTCAAGCCCCCTTTTTTGGATAATTATTGTTCTTGAGTCTTTTGCTTGGTTTCCTAGTCTTCCTACAGGCTCTTTGGTAGTGACAATGTCTCTTAGTGATGAGATGGTTGCTTTGATCCTAGAAACCATATTTTTAAACAAACTAGACCGGAAGTTGAATCAATGGGGTCTCAATTCCCGCTCCAACCAGTTAAACCATTTGGTCCAATTAAAGCCCGCTACAACCACTTAAACCATTTGGTCCAATTAAAGAGTAGTATTATTGTTGAAAAAGATAAACAACTGAGTTGATTAGATTGAAGCATTTTGATTATCTTTTGTATTTATCTTTATACTTGTCATCTATTTATCCCATAGGCTTAGCTTATCTTAAATATTTATCATGTATATCTCATAGTTTTGTTCTATCTAAAGATTGTATAATCACTTTGTACCTATGTATGGTTAATGAATATAACATAAAAGTGTGAGCTTGATTCCTAACAAGCAACTATCTTACCAAGCTTTTTTAGATGGTATCAGTGCCAATCCAATTTGATTATTGTTCCCATTTCTACTCCCACTTTGTTTTCGGCATCCAAATTTTTTAAATCTTGGACTTATTCCTCGATTTAACTTAATCATTGTCAACCCTTGTCTACCAGCAACTTTTCCGTAGTTTTTCTCCCCCTTAAATCAAGTTAGACATTTCATTTGAATCCCTTTCTACTTCTATCCCAAAAAAAAAAAAAAAAAAAAGAAAGAAAGAAGTTTATCAATTCTAATTCCCATCCAAATAACTAATGTTTTGTTGAATGGAGACAATTTTTCACATTAGTTCAACTATTGTAACAAACTGCGCCATACTTGTGAACCTTGATTGAAAATCCGTGGAAAACCCACAAATTGGAAGAGTAGCATATCAAGTGAAAAAACAAAACATGTGACACTTGTTGCTAATGAGGTCGATACAAGCCCTTTAATAAGGAGCAAATGGATCACCTTCTCAAATTGCTAAGGTCTAATTTGCCATCTAGTATTCATAGTAATTCTCTTACTCAATCAGGTAGTATTTCAAGTGCCTTTCCTAATTGTTTATCTTCCACACCATTAATTATTGATTTTGGTGCATATGATCATATAACCAATCTTTTTCACCTATTTGAATATTATTCACCTTATCATGAAAGTTAAAAGGTAGGATTGTAGACGGTAGTTTATCACATATTGTAGGAAAAAGTTCGATAAAAATCTCTGAAAATATTGATTTAAAATTTGTTGTTCATGTTCCTAACCTTTCCTATAGTCTTTAGTTAGTGAGTAAATTATCCAAAGATTCTAATTGTCTTGTTACATTTTTTGATTCTCGCTATTTATTTCAAGACATTATAATTGGCAACGCTAGGATGACAGCTGGTTTTTACTATTTTGATGACAGTGTCCTCAATAATCAACAAGATCAAGAATTTTATACTATCAGTTCACTTCCTATTAATGAACAAATTATGCTTTGGCATTTTAGACTAGGACATCCCAGTTTTCCTAAATATTTCTTTACTACATTATTTAAAAATTTAAGTTGTTCTTCTTTATCGTGTGAAAGTAGTCATTTGTCAAAAACCAATCGAGTTCCTTACATTTCAAAACCTTTTTATTTAGTTTATAGTGATGTTTGAGGACCATCCAAAGTTACCACTTTAGCCGGGAAAAAATAAAGACTAAATGCTCAATTTAAGACCAAACCTATTACCATTTGAGTGGATCATGATTAAACCTTTTATTTGAGTCTATTAAGGATCAAATCTTTTCAAGTCATGAAAAATTAGGACTTATATAAGTGTTTCACAGACCCCCACCAAAAAATAAAAAATAAAAATAGTTCTAAAAGACTTTTCTTTTTTATATCAAACCAAAAAAAAAAAAAGAGAGGAAATTTTACAAAATAGATATCTCTTATTTAGTGTTCAAACGAAAATAGGAAGTAAAAATCCAAAAGAAGAAACTAGCAATTGGATCTAAAAAATAAATAAAATGTTTGAAAAAGAAAATTTATTCAGTTTTTGTCCCTTTTCATCTCTTTGTTTTTTTTCTTTAAACCCTAGAAATCAATTCCAATATTTACATTAAACCTATTTCCATATTCAATCTTTTCTAAAATCCATAACTCTCTCGTATCAACAACAAAACCCCAATCTTTAGATCCCTCTTGATTTTGTTAGCATCCTCTTACAACTTCTATAAAAGTGAAAATGGAAGAGCTTGGAAAAGAGTCAAGAGATGAAGTGGTTATAGGCAAAGTAAGGGTTATGTGATGAAGGAAGCTTCTATAAAGGTGAAAATGAATGACTTGGGAAACAGTCAATATACAAAGTAATATGGGCAAGGTAAAGGTTATGTGATGAAGGAAGCTTCAGACAAGAAAAAAGGCAATGGTGGTGGATGGTTGTTGTAATTAAGGGAGTGGCATTAATCCAATAACTTCAAAATTGTAAGTTGAAGAATATACAAAATTGGGGATTTATGTTTTTCTCTTACTTTCTCAATTTTGGGTTTTTTATGCCAAGGAAATCTAGGTTTGTTTAGCAATTGTGGTAATTGGGAATTAATCCAACAACTTCAAAATTGTAAGTCGCAAAATATACAAATTTGGGATTTATGTTCTTCTCTAACTTTCTAATAAAGTTTGGGTTTTTTTTTTCCCCCTTTTTGGCCAAGGAAATCTAGGTCTGTTTAGTAATTGTAATAATTGGGAATTCAAGATAAGGAATGTGATTGTGGTGATTTATCATGACAGAGATACGAATTGACAATGGAGGGCAGCAATTAGGCTGAAATATTAAAAGAATTGATTCTATTTGCATGTAAAAAGGGTTATGAAAAAATAATTTATTGATTTATTTTTTCCAATCTTTCTCAGTTTCTAATTTTGAGTTTTTGGTTTTTGGTTAATTTTTTTATTGGATGGAATTTTAATTAATAAATTTAGATTAATTAGAGATTAAGTCAACTTTTTATATTTTAAAATTATGCACATGACCATTTATTATGCCACCTGACTATCTCTCTAGCCAAAAGTGAAAAAAATTCCATGTCAGCATTCTTTCTAAACACTACTCTTTTATCAAGCATACATTCGTCAAACACATTGATAAGTCCTTATTTGTTGTAATTCGAACAAGTTGGACCCTTAATAGACTAAAACACAAGGTTTAATCCTGTTCCACTCAAATTGTAATATGTTTGTCCTAATTGAGCATTTAGCTGAAAAAATTAGTTTATGATAGATGAACATACTCGGTCATGTTGAGTGTATTTGATAAATGAAGAGTCTGAAGTAGGAAAATTAATTCAAGAATTCCTACAATACGGTTGACAATCAATTTCAAACAGATTTAGAATCTTACACACTGATAATGGTACATAACATTTCAACCAATGTTTAGTAAATTTCTTGAATGAAAAAGGTCTAACATCAATTCACATGTTGTGATAGACCTCAACAAAATGGTATTGCTGAAAGAAAAAATCGCCATTTACTTGAAGTAGGTCAGAGCAAAATGTTTTTTATGAATGTTCCAAAATATTTGTGGGGAGAAGCTACTTTAACAACTTCATATTTAATCAATAGGATACCTACTCGAGTTTTAAAATATACTACACCTTTGAATTATCTCAAAATAGTACTTCCTGAGACTAGGTTACCTTCAAATTTACCATTAAAAGTTCTTGGCAACACTACGTTTGTCCATATACCTGGTCATCTTCAGTCAAAAGTTTTCGATGCAGGAGCAGAAAAAGGTGTGTTCATAGGGTATGCTTCAAATAAAAAAGGGTATAAGCTCCATTACATGAACTCGGCACTATTGGTTGCCATACCCATGTCAACATGACATGACACAAGTTCTGACACAGAATATGTGCTGAACCTGGTGCTGCCCATTTGGACTCGCCCTTTGAACAGTCAGCAATGGTGGCTAACGACCTTGGAATGGCAGTTCACAGCCGGGAGGGATGTTTTGGTGCTTCAGAAAAGGTGAGGAAGAAGAACAGATTGGAAAATAATATATTACCAAATAAGACCTTTTTGAACAACGGAATGCGGTCCATTTTGCTGCAGACTTTGATTTTAAATCTAGACTTTTTGGAGGTTTTTCTCACAAATTCAACCTAAGAAACAGAAAAAGGAGAAAAAAGAAAGGAAATGAGGAAGAACAAGAATACAGCGGGCCTCAACACAGGGAAAGTAAAGAAAGGAAAAAGAAAAAGAAAAGAATGGGCCCTAACAACAGAAGAAAAAGAAAAAAAATAGCTTGGCCCAAAAGGAAAAAAAAAAGTTTTAGGCTTTTTCTTTTAATATTTTGGGCTTGTATACAAGATTTTAGGATTTAAGATTACGAAAATTAATTATAAAAAATTTATTATACAAGATTTATCATTACAATGTTGTTGCTTTCCTTGTACCCAAAAAAAGTTTACTAAATTAAAATATTTAATATTTAAAATTAACATTAATCAGAAAATCATTCAATTTAGGTACTTTAAAAAAAATTGGTTTTTGGAAAAGGAAATCGATAAAAAATTTTGACACAAGATATTGTATTAATATATTTTTTTGGGAATTTTAAAGTAACGCAGCCCGTATCCGTATCCTATTTGTTGACACTTTTTGGATGACTCCGCATGACCAAAATTTTAAACGATGACGAGTTTGACCCTTGAACACATACCCGTGTCGGACACCCAAACCAGAGTCCATGTAACATAGCGTATAAGTGCTATAACCCGAAAACTAGGAAGATTCACATTAACCATGGATGTCTCTTTTTCTAGAATATCAATCTTATCTTAGCCAAATATGTCTTCAGGGGGAGAATGGGAAGAAAGATCATTTTCGGGAAACATCTATAGCACTGCCTAGTCCTAACATTTTTTCCGAGTTAAATAACCAAGAAATAGTTGCTGTAAATAATGATAATACAGAAAATACTAATTTGACATCATCTAGTATAAAGGTTCCACAAGCAAGCAGAGAAATACTACAAAATGATCACAAGTATTCTACTTCAGAGCTGCAGGTTTATACCAGTAAAGATCAGTATAAAATTCCAACACATGCTCAATCATTATCGACAATAGATCCTTCAAATACTCCAGGTAACCTTTAGTTTTAGAATGTCCCCCCTAATGTTGAAAATCCTAATATTTGTAATCCTGCATTTTACAATCTGTACCCCTTATTGTTGAAAGTACTAATATTGATTTCTCAGATCTTAATGTTCCTAGGAAAGAAATTTAAGTTGCACTAAATATCCTATTGCTTGATATCTGTCATATCATAAGCTTTATAGTAATCATAGGGCATTTCTAAAATCTCTCATATGTTCATTCCAAAAACCATTCAAGAAGAAATTAGCAGTTTTGGATGAGATGAATACTCTCAAAAAGAATGGCATTTAAGAAATTGTTTATGTATCAAGGGGAAAAAAAACAGATCTGAGTTGCAAATGAGTATTTACTATCAAATGTAATGCTGATGGCAATACAAAGAGATACAATGCAAGACTCGTGGTGATACGTTTTACATAAACTTATGGGATACTTTTGCTCCAATAGCCAAGATCAACTCAATTCATGTTCTACTTTCTCTAGCTGTAAATTCTAATTGACCTTTACATCAGCTAGATGGTAAAATGTCTTTTTAAATGGAGATCCGACAAAGGAAGTATATATGGAATTACCATCAGGTTTGGAAGGTAAACATGGTAAGATAGGGCATGTAGACTGAAAAATCCTTATATCGCCTTAAGCCATCTCCTAGAACATGGTTTTACTGATTTGGACAGTTAGTAAAAAACCATAACTAGTCAAAGTCAAGCTGATCATACCATGTTTTATAAGCATTCGAATGAAGGGAAAATTGCTATTTTGATTGTTTATGTGGCTGATATTATTTTGACAAGTCATGATTGCTTGGAACTTGAGACTTAAAAAGGTGCTTGCCAATGACTTTGAATTCAAGTATTTAGGAGCTTTGAAGTATTCCTTGGAATGGAGATTGCAAGACCAAAGAAAGGTATTTTGTCTTTCAACATAAACAAGTGCCAGATTTACTAGAAACTAGTATGCTTACGTCTAAGATTGCCGAGACTTCTATTGAACCTAACTTGAAGCTACAACTTGCCAAACCTAAATAAGTGGTGAACAAAGATCAATTTCAAAGGCTGGTTGGTAGGTTGATTTATATGGAACATATACGCCTAGATATAACTTTTGCAGTCAACATGGTAAGTCAATTCATGCACTCACCAAGACCAGAAAACTTTGATGTTATTTATAGAATTCTAAAACTATTTAAAAGGAACACCAAGTAGAGGTCTACTACTTGAAAATTGTGCTCACCTACAAGTTGAAGTATTCACTGATGCTGATTGGGTTGGAAGTATAACAACTAGGAGATCAACAAAAAGCCATTACACCTTTATTAGAGGTAACAAGGTTACTTGGCGCAACAAGAAGCAAAATGTGCTTGCAAAATAGTGCAGAGGCTAATTCTAGATCAATTGCTCAAGGAATTTGTGACGTATTACGGATTAAATTCTTAGAAGACTTAAAAGGTCTATTGCTCATAACTCGATTCTTCATGATAGAACAAAGCATGTTGAAGTTGCTAAACCCTTAGTCTTAGCTTATCTAAAATATTTATCATGTATTTATCTTATAGTTTTAGTCTTATCTAAAATCTATATATATACTTTATCACTTTCCTATGTATAGTTAATGAAAACAACATAACAATGTGACCCTAATTCCTAAACAATTTGAACCCTTTTTTAGAAAATTATTTTTCTTGAGCCTTTGCTTAGTTTCCTAGTCTTCCTATAGCAACCTTAGCAGTGACAATGACTCTTAGTGATGAGATTGTTCGTTTGCATTCCAGAAACCATTTAAAAAAGAAAAAAACCAGTAGACTAGAAGTTGAATTGATGGGGTCTCAATCCCCTCTCTAATAGATTAAACCATCTAGTCCAAAATTAAAAAGAAAATAATTTTGATGTGAAGGAAATATTAGATGTTGTGAATACTTAAGAGAAATATGTACATGGCTCAATGGTATGATCATTATATGAAAAGTTGAGGTCAATGGTTCAAATCCCATCACATATGAAAATAACTTTAATTCATGCTTTGTTCGGTCTAATCTGATTCAACCAGAAGTTTGATCGATCTTTCATCAAACAATCTCTGATTCCTAGTTGAACTAGTCTAACCAATAGATCCTATCCGATTTTAAAACACCATTAAATGGTCACCATATACTGTTACATAAGTAGCAAATAACTTTAATGAAGATGGTCAAGTTTTTATTTTAAAAGTTATGAAAAATACAAGTCTTTCTTAAATAAAATCAGCTTTTGATTTTGTTAGATTGAATTAGTTAAACTTTCCTAGTTTTTAAAGTTATCTTTTAATTATATTCTAAAGCTTCTTTTAGGGTAGTTAAATTATAAGGGTTAATCATAGTGCTTAAGTTGGTTAATTAGGAAGTGAGGGAAAATAAGTAAGTCAATACATGTTTGATTCCATGGCTGATTTATTTGTTTAAAAAAATGCATGAGAGTTTTCAATGATTGGTAATAATACACTAGTAAGCAATATCGATTTACTACCAAAGTCTTTTCATCATTGATTTTCCTTTTTTTACTTAAAACTATTTTCAAAGTTTTTTTTTTTTTTTTTTTGTTTTAAATCAAAAACAATTTAAAATCCCTATTTACTTTTATTGTTTTTTCTCAACTAGATTCTACCATTTTTCCTATCATTCGTTTCTTTTCTTTCTATTCCCAAAATCAATTTCGCACTTCTAAAGGTCCTTGTGGAATATGATCTCTACTTCCCTACACTACAAATCTAAAATCAAGCTAAAGGAAGTGAACATTATAAACAGGTAGCATCGACAACTACCAATAGTATTTCTTTATTTTACCATGGAGGATAGGAAACACTATTGATGGACGTTTTACCCTCACATATTTAATAAATCTCAATTTTACCCCTAGAGAGAATTTTCGCCTCAAATTTTCATTGGCACCGTCAAAACCACCAAAGGATGCGATTTTCCGATTAAAGTAACAATAAGGTGGCCGAAAGCACCAATCAAAAGCACAGAGCAATCTAGTAATTGGGTGCGCCAGAGCAGCAGCCCTATGGCATGATCTAGCTATCGGCAACAGATTCCGCTAGCCAATGAGATGAAAAAGAAAAGAAACATAGAAGAAAAAAGAAAAAAATGAAACTAGAGAAGAAAGTTTTTTAAAAAAAAATTACGGTAATAAAATGCAGTATTAATATTTTTTTTATGGAAATATTAATATAATAATTAATTATGAGTAATTTATAAGAAATTATGATTGATTTTATACAAGGGTAAATTAGCCTTTCATTCATTACCAAAAGTAATATTAATATTGTTATTCCTAAAATATCTTTTTCCAATGAACCAACCCTCATAATAATTATTCTATTCTATTCTATTCTATTCCACTACTCTTTTCTATCCCATGAATCAAACACACTGTTTAAGGACAAATGCCATACCACAAAAGGCCAATTAGCCATGCAAAAGCTAAAAGGGTGAATGGATGCAGAAATGTAGGTCCAGAAAGGATCCAATATAAATTACCTGGACAAAGGATAAGCTGCATTGAACACCTCACAAGCCTTCTTACTTTCTTTTAAATATTCATCAGCAGCTTGCAAAGCAGCGACAGCCATACCATGGGATTTCTCTGTATTTCCCTCATCAAGGATCAAACCATGATAATAATAGGCTGCAGCCTGCGTTTGTATAAATCAACAAATATCATTAAATTACTGCCATTAGCAAAGAAATGCAACCTCAAGATAGTCATAAACACTAGCACATATTAGTAGCAAAAGAGACATGTTGGGTGCATCATTACTGTCTAACAAGTCAATTTCGTACAACAAGGTCAGCGCAGACCTACAAAAGTTCAAGCAAACAAGAGAAAGATTTTGCATGTATTATCCATCAATTGCCCCTTCACCGGCTAAAATCTAATTAAAAAGCAGATATAGAGTTTCCAAAATTCATTCCAATTTATCTTACAGTTGATAGCCAGATTGAAGTAGACTCATTAAGAATGCTACTGCCAGTTCTTCAAAAGGTCAAAAAAATATATTACTACTTTCAGGAAAGATTTATGCTCAATTAGGAAAAAAAAATTATTAAAGCATATTATCAAAAAGTCAGTCTCTATAGTAGCATAAAACATTACACTCTTCAAAGATCTCAAATGGTAAGTACTAGAATTGTAGCACATCTTAGCACATCTAAATAATGACACTTTACCTAGAGTCAAACTGCAGGATCTTCACCCAATTTTACGCCTCATTAGAATTCAATTGAAGTAAATAAAATTTTGAAATTATCAGTTTGCACAGAGTTACTTCCTAAATGCCAACCTAGAGTATATATAAAATAACAGCATTTCAAACTAAATAACCCATTTTAGTACATCGAAATTTAGAAAGAAAGAAAATGACTTCCCATTACCAGGATAATCACCGCAAAAGTAACATGCATCTCTGATTATATTATTGTAATACAAAAGTAACATCGTAAAAGAAATTTGAACTGAGAAAGATCAATTTTGAACTAATTGGGTACAATCCTAATAGCTAATAGATAAGACACTGGAGATTAAAGTTGACAGCAACAATCCCTTGCACAGAACAAAGTAATCACACACAAATAATAATCAAACAGATATAGGCACCCATGCCTGAGAATGTCCTATGCACTAAAACTACAGAGGTAATAGTTATTTATATGTTTGCTCAACCTCCGGTGCAGTGCAAACATGCATCCAAGTGATCTATACAGCTATAGAGGGTCTTAAAAGTAAAAAGGTGCAGAAATTCATCATCCCTATTAGAGGGTTAAGAATTTCCATATTACTATTATCAGTTGTGTCATTAATTATGCAAAGTTAAAAATGATGTTAATATTTGGGCCTTGAAAACAAAACAAAGTCGTAGAAGTCTGCCGGTCTGCCAACAGAAAACAATAAAGAAGTATGCATCTTCAGGTTTTCATGCTCATTTATTGAAATTTTGGCTCAAACTATGCAAACCAAATGGCAGCATATGGATTTTTTTTTATTTCTTCCCATTTATTAAAAGATTATTAATTTCTAATGGACCTTTATTAATAAGAAACCTGACCAAAAATAAATAAATAAATTGGTGCCATTGAGAATTTGAAGAGTGGAATCAATTATGTAGCCAAATTTAAACACTATTATTGCTAATATTGTAGCCCAAATGACTTTTTGTCCTATTTACTATTTGTTTAAATTTCCATGTTCCTCACTCTTCCTCTTCTGCTTTCACTTAGTTCTGTCCAAATCTGTCAATCACAGTTCTCCCACAAATGCACCACTCTCGCTTTATTCATCATGCTTGTTATGATTTCTCCAATTGACAATGAGTACAAGCAATATAGATTTACTCAATTTGAATTCTACCAATAAAGAGGCTGCACCTATTACAATGTTTCAACTAATTCACAAAGTCTACTCAAATAGCCAACTCAAGTTGTTTCTTTGCATCCAAAAAAGTTCAACAAGTTTAATCACTCCCTCAATGTTGCTTGTCAGCAACCAAACTTATCTTGCATAAGTACATCCATATATATATATATATATATATATATATATATCATGCTAAGGGTCTTGTCTAATTTGCTTGATAGCCCCTTTCTTAACTAGTAGTAGAACATAGCTCACACTGCTAGAAGGTCTAACAAATATCCCTTTGATTGATATTGCTGCATTCAGTACATATTACCATTATTTCTTCAAAAATGCTACCATAAACTGATATTTAAATTCAAGAACGTATGACGAGAATATTTACATAACCATGTTTGTCCTTATGGCTGAAAAAGAAAATAGAGAATGTTAAGCACCCAACCTAACCAATTGATACATAACCATGTCTTTGTCCTTATGGCTGAAAAAGAAAATAGCGAATGTTAAAGCATCCAACCTAACCAATTGATAAGACCACGAGAAACCCAATACTTAATAGATGTGGGATGACACCGCTTAACACTCCTTGACACGTGGAGCTCAACAAGGGACTACACATCGTCAGCCTCACTGGGGGTCGTCAAACCTCATATGGGGTAAGGCAGGAACAACATAACACACCTACCGTGTTAAACATCCAACCTAAAACCAATTGATAACAGGTGGAGGGACCTAACTTGAATAAGACCACAAGAAATCTAGTACTTAATATGTGTGGGATAATACCACTTAAACAAAGAAAGAAAATAAGGATGAAATACCTTAGCTTCAACGTATTTCCACTTTATAAAAAGTCGATGCTTTTCACCCCATCCATTTGATAATGGAAGATTCATAATATTATCTTGAGCCTGTTAAGAAATGGCAATAAATATCAGTATATGGTTGAAGATCACTAACTACACTTCTATTCAATGAATAGATGATCTATTGCGACAAGATGAACAATTTAGGAAAGGCTTAGTGAAGAATGAATATAAGCACAATTTCTATTGCAAAATAAGTAAGATTTCAAAAATCTTGTTATCAAACTATGATTAAGAAAATGCCATAAGATGTTCATTAAGTGCCAAAAGTTGTAAACAAGGTGAGTAGTTATCAAGAGACCATTAATCTCATTCATACGACATTTCAAATAGAGCATAACCAGCGTACTGAACACTGCATACAATGTTGGGATATGGATTAGGTCAAATGGACCTAAACTCATTATTATATCCACATGAGAAGGATCAAAAACCCTAGGACTTGTACTGTAAAGTTGTGGAAAACTCTAGTAGATGCTCCATGGAGAAAGTAGGATCAAGAAGCCATTGAAGCGTAGCTCAAGAAGTAGATTCTTGGAGATTCATTAAGCAAGCTTCAGTAAAGAGATCCTAGGAATTCAGATTGGCTTTGGAATTGGTAATCCTAAACCTATTGAATTGCCTAAACATCCAAATCAAATAAAAAGCAAATTTGATAACTACTAAAAGTGCAGCTGAATTCCAGACTTTAAAGGATGTGCTTGGCTGGTCAAAGCTTAAAAATGATCAAACAAAAGGTGCATTCATACCTGCTGCCAGTATTTTACCATCTCACATGCAAGCCTTCGTTTCACAGCTAGAGTAGCCTTGGTACTATCAATTGCCATTCCAAGCTGGATATCAACACCCTACAAAAAAAAACGTTAAACCATGAGAAGATAAAAGCCTACGCATTGATTCCTAGACATACACAGCAACACATAAAAATAAAAGAAAATTGCACATGACCAACGCTTCATCCCTCATCTAATGCATTCTTTGACAAAAATAAAACACTATTACTCCATCTCATTACAAAACATAAAAGGTTTTAATGTTCCAAAAGCATGAAAAGAAACATAACGCGTACTCCATGAGATACTTAGAGATCACAGGTTTTAGGCTGAACAATAATCAGGCAAAATCAATCAAAACCTTCTAAACTCCTTCCAGACATCTAGAAGCCCGAGAATCTTAACCACAAGAGGTAATTCCAACATGGCCAATCACGGATGACCGGATGAACAGAATAGGATGGTACGTTAAGGCTTTTCTAGTTTGATGCTGCTCGTTAAAATTTGTAAATTAGACTTGGCTTCTTGTTTAGATACAAACTACATACGTTCAACTTGGATCTTGTTATGTTCACAAGTGCTCATTAAAATATTCTTTATCCTTCATACTAAGGTTGTTTTTGAGGCTTTCCAACGATTGCAAATATTAACATGTTGATAACTACTGAATCATGGGGTTTAAATGAAGTGCTTTGGGGGTGACAATACAGAGGAACCAAGGATTTATTGCTAGGGACTAGTTGCAAAGTCTTTATTTGATTAAGCATACAAGGTCTCATGGCTCAGGGGCTTCATTACCATTTTAGCAAACAAGTCATGTTTCCACGACTTTAGTCCTTTTATCCTTGTTTTATAAGGTAAAATCATCCAAAGCAATAACAAAAAACTAAGCCTTTTCTCACTATATACGATTGATATCTTTAAAAAAAGCAGCCAAAGCAAGATCCTTTCTCGCAATTTATACCCATGTCCTCTTTGGTCATCTTCTCCATTTCCTGATACAAGCATTCTTTATTAATCACTTATTACCAAGTAGCATTTGTAGGCCTCTTCTTAACTTATCCACTAATTTATATTCTTATTTTTCCTTGTATCACCACCCATCTAGGGTAGCATGCCGATCTCAATTACACTCCCTTACCTTACTTATTTCAATCCTTCATTTCCCAACATTCAATGCCATATGTAACTTTGCTGGTTTTATCAATCCTAGAAGTTTTTTCCTCAAGTTTTTGTAGAATTCCGCCATCATAATGATACTCCAAATGCAATTCTGAAAAATACATTTTTTAGGATTTAAAATACCTTCTTCAAATTCATGAAAATAACACATAACCACTTCTAATTGGTTTGAGTCATGACTAAATCAAGAAAACATATTAATAGAATTAATTTGGCATGTAGACTAATGATTAGTCAAATCAAGCGAGCCCTTTAATCCACAAATTTTATTCATCACATTGTTGTGGATGCAGATACATAACCTCAATGCTCTTCTTAACTAAGAAAGCTTTATTGAGCTCAACATGATATTGAGAAATAAGTGCCCAATGACTTCATGACAGAATATATCCCATCTTATTCATGATCAGTGACTATAAAAAAAACTACAATCAACAAAATGCTTTCCTATCTAGCCTTACACCTGAACTATGTTGTTTTACATGATCCACATTATTTTAATTTTGAAAAGAAAGAGAGAGAGAGAAGAAGAAGAAGAAGAAGAAGAAGAAGAAAATAAAAGGAAGAAGCCTGCTTTCAAGGCCTCGATGCATGGATGTGGCATAGACGATACAAGCATAGTAAGTTATGCACATAGTACTACTAGTTCTTGAAAAATAGGATATAGTCCAAAAATATAGTTTTTTATTTTTGGTTCTTTTTTTCTGTGGGTTTGCTGTGAGTTTTCAAAATAATCTAAAGTCTGTAAGTAAAAAGTTACTATAGAAAAAATCCAAGAATATTCCTTCTCAAAATAAGCTAAAACATGTAGCTATTCTCTTGAAATCACTCTACCTATAAACTCAATTTCTATTCCTTTATTTATAAACTTAATCTAAAACCATGTTTAAAAGGGGGGGGGGAAGAGGTTTTTATGAGGTTCAACATGTATTTGATAATCCAAAAATATTTAGCATTGAAAGCACCAGAAAAGTTGAACCTTTTTTATTTTTAAATTGGATAAGCAAATTGAGTATCAGAAATGCACTTGTAAGCACTAGATGACTAGTCGTGGATAAAATGCAGGATAGCGCTGCCCTCTAACATGCTACACTGTTTATGCTTCTAGAAAATACTAGTAGTCACTTTTGCTTGTAAGGGAAATTCACAAAACTAAACAGCCATCATCCAATGAGAAAAAGAACAACAGATTATGTGCGGCAACATTCACACATGTGACTCTAATGTTTACAGGAATATAAGAAAATGAAAGAATTGATCATGCTCACCAAAATGTATTCACACTCGTTAAAAGAAAATCACCAAATGAGATGCCTGAAAGTCCAAATATGATTCACAAGCAACCTAACAGTTCATGCCTACATAGATCCAGAGATTAACTTAGTACCTGCCCTAATGCTTGCAAACAAAGTGCTCGAAGAACTCCTTCTGCTAGGTCTACTGGTAAATTTCTCCTAAAATCGAAGTAGAGATCAATGGATTACAACAAAATTTGGAAAGCAGAAACTGATTGTGAAGATATCAAAGAAAGTTGACTGCAACTATTCATCTTTGTACACCTGAGTTCAGATGGCAACTGAGGGAGAACGTGTCGGACAGCACAATCCAAGTATCCAGCTGCCTTCAAGAAAATATCAATAGAAGCTCGCCTGCTTTCTGTTTATCAAGAGAAAAAGGCATTCCTCTCTCATTAGGACCATGAAAATAACTGTTAAAGCAAAAGTAAGAATAAAAATCTAAACTGAGAAGGGATCAACAGATTTGCCAGTAATCAATCTTTTGAAAAAAAAAAAAAAAAAAAAGTGTGCGTATTCACCGGGGGGAGGGAGGAGTGAAAACAAAAGCAGTAGCAGCCTTGGAATATTTTTTATATTTCTCCATTAAACACGTACCTTCTGATACTTTTGGTTGATAACCATCAGCAGAAGTCCTTGGAAGAAGCAATAAGTTGGCTTGTGATAATGATAACATTGCCATCAAGTGCAATACTGACAACACCTCATACCAAGCATTAAACATCGCAGTTTCCTGCCAAAAAATGTTTTACATCAAATCACTATTCCTTGAAGAGAAGGGGGAACCAAAAAATAAAACACCAAAAGCAAATAAAAGGCATGTTGACAATAATAGCCTAAACCCACAGTCTGACCTCAGCATCATCCTCCTGATTTACCCAAGTAAACTGTACTTTGTATTGTAGCTGGCTCCCTGAATGAGAACAATGGACCATAGTGTTAGACTTCGCCTTATAAACCTTTTAAGGACAAAAATTTAATAATATGTTTCACCATCTGAGACTAATCCCAAAAGCACAGGCAAGTAGTCTTCAAGAGCCTGATGAAGATCTGCCAACGTTGAACCCCCTGCAGACAGTATTTTCAACTGAAATATCAGTACAAAGGCTTACTATAATCCGTTTAGAAGGAAACTAGGTTTGCCTGCAACAAACCATGCTGGGTAGCAGTTTTCCTCCTTGTTCTTGTAATTGTAGGTGCTTCTTGGCTGGCCATAACAACTATACGAGTTCTCAAGGCAGTAAGGCGTTCCACTAACGTCTTTGACGAGTGACCACCAAGTGACTGAAAGAAATCCACAGGCTTGGGAATTCGTAAACCCGGTACATATACAGAAACTTCCCCAATATTTCCTGGCCTCCTCCTATTTCCCCCAGAATCCTTTGGTGTTGAAACCAGACATCCCATATCTTGAGAGTTTCTAAAATATCTGTCAATCCAGGCAAACTTAGTCAAATTCCCGAATAAAACCAACTTATTTCCAGCATGAAACACAGGAATTGTAAAGAGCGTAGCCCATATAATCCGATAGATCATACAAGCAAAAGGCGAAGTTAAGGAACACAGACATGTGTTGCAAAAGTAGCAAATATGTGCATGCAATACGCAAAGCAATAGAGAAAAAAACTAATTAAATGTCCAACCAACAAAGCAGAAGTAGTAGGTAAGTCACGAGCGCCATCAAAGGACTCTAGCTACAGCTCTCCAAAAGATATTTGACATTTTTCTGTGCAGAAAAAAAAAAAAAAAAAAGGAAAGAAAAGAAAAGAAAACAGAGATAGATTTACTGACCTTGTTGTCCCCTATCAGAAGGTGAAGGGATAGGTCAAAAGTCCAGTAGTTTCTGCATCCAACAAAAGTACAAAACCTTTAAATTAAAATAAAAAAATTTAAAAAAAAAAGAAAAGGAAAGGAGGGAGAATGAGTAATCAGAGCAAAAGCGAGTGAATCACAAGAAAGCCGTGGAAACTTGACAATTTTCATTACCTTTTTCATATTGCAATGAAAAAAGATGATTAAATAGTGGATGGGCTTTCCATTCTAAGATAATTTTTGATGTTTTGTCATCCAAAATTCAAAAGAATAATGTGAAAGTGTAGAATTATGAATTCAATTCATAAGCACCTTTAATAACAATTATAAGTTTGAATTTAGAGAAAATTGGTAATAAAGAAAGCATCTCCGAAATTATGAATCAAATCAAATGAAAAGTAAAGCTGAAAGCAGAAAATCAATCATCAAACTGAAAACGAAAAGAAGAAATGAGAAGAGAATTCAAAGTTTTCAGTTGAACGATCGAAAGCAGAACGTTGATCAAAGCTGCGTAAAATCAAAAAGAAAAAAAAAATGGATAAATTCTGACCATGCGTCCGAGAAGAGAGTCAAACTCCAAAGTCCAAACCCTAGCACTAGCAGGGTAGCTGGCAAAGGTAAGTAAAAATGCTAATTAGTTTATGCTTACGCTTTTGGAAACGAAGGGAAAGGAAATTTGCAAGCGAGTAAGAGCATTTGTGTGTCCAAATTTTGTGATGGGAAACGCCTCTCCCCTCTTAAGAAATTATAAATTTTAGAATAAAAAATTACGAAGGTTCACAGTTAATTCCGTTTTAGCAAATCTAACCTGGAATAAAATATTCAACCTTATCTACCTTTGACCTCTGCCTGACAAATAAACCAAACTTCTTCTCTACTTTTACAAAATAAGGGCTGTATTCTTCCGACCCCTCCCCCCCCCTCCCCCCCCCCCCCCCCCCCCCAAAAAAAAAAAAAAAAAGAAAAGTCCTTTCATATTGCATACTTTCATTCGCAACAACCATAAAGTAGAAAAATAAAGAGAAAATGTATTGAAATCATATTAAAAAATGTGTAATAATTAAATTAAATTTTAAGCAACAAAAACGATGTTTATAAATTCATAACTAAATATTAAACAAATAATTTAAAAAATTAATTTAAGTAATCATAAATATAAAATAAAAATCGACCGTGTTGATTATTAGATATATTAGACATATGATGATATTGAAATTAATACAAAAAAATATTATAAATAATTTTGTTACGAAGAATGAGATAATATCAAATAAAGAAAATTACTATTTGAGCACAAAAATAGCAAATAATAATTTATGATGAAAAATTAAATTATTCATTTTACAAACGCATGCATCATACTGTATCTCATTAATTATCACTTCTATTTTATTCGGGTTCCTCTAAACTATATCAAAATTTTCACATTTCATTTCATGTGTTAATGTGATATTAGTCTCTAAGCAAATTCTCTAAATGATGTAACTTATATCTTATGATAAAATGACACAATGCATTGTAATGCCATATCATAACTATAATCAACCTCTTTAATTTTTTTCTTTTTTAAGTACAAGGAATCAAATTAACCCATTAAAATAATTATTCCTTAAATGCAAAACAAATAAAACTAACCCATTCAAATGCTTCCAAACTTCACCCAAAAGCACTGAGTCTGAAAAATTTCTCGAAATTTTTTCTACCTCAACCTCCTAGATTTATTCGAAATAGAGAGCAAGAAATCAAATCTAATTGAATTTTGCATGGTCAAAGACCTTTATTTCTTGATCCTTTTCTTCCTCTTTGTTTAAACCCTTCTTCCTCCTTAGTCTGAGTTGAAATATGACAAACAAAATGTGTAAATTTACATTCAGTCGCACACAAGTCATTCACATTCAACTTCAATAAACTAGTAAAGAGACATCAAGTGCTTCTGTAGAGTGACACTACCCAAAAAATAACCATTTACTAACGGTCCAAAATTCGTCAATAAATACCTAAAATCCCAAGGTATAGGCCTAGACAACTTTATCGGATGAAAAATTAGATAGTTCACCAAAAAAATTACTATAACTATAAGCCTTGTCCATATAAACCTCTATTTAAGGGCATTTTTTGTCCTTTAAGTCCTATGTGCCTAAAGTGAAGGATTTTTCCGTCAATAAAATGATTCCTAATTTTTTTTATTATGACAATCTATATATAGATTTGTTGATAGTTTTTTTCTATTGGTAAAGAATAAAGGCCCTATGGTGACAAGTGACAACTTTTCGTCAATAACAAGATTCCACTTTTGTTTCTTACTACAATCTTTCTATCATTATAAATTAATGTTTGTTGATAATATAATATATTTACTAATGACTCGAGTGTCGGCAAAAGTTCAATCTGTTAATTTTTATCTATCAATAATGCATAATTTGCTCGTCGGTATTTACATGCCATTGGCATAAAATATGGTGTTTAATTGCTAAATAGCTTTTCATTTCATTTAAACATTCTAAATTATTAAAATTCATTTTATTATAATTGTAATTTTAAAGAAAAATATTAAATAAAATATAATTTTTAATATAATCTCTCACAATAAAAAACAATTATCTTATGATTAATAAGGTATGAGTCAGAAATAGACCTATCCATGGGCTAGGAAGCCAACCCAACCTGGTCCGATAGAGCACCGGCTTGGACTCTGCTTTCTATGTTCAAGCAGGCCTAACCTAGGCTAAAATGATATTTTTTTATTAAAATAATATATTTTTTATTTAAATTTATTTATAAAATATATAAATAATAACAAAAAATAATTTTTTATATTTTTTTAATAATAAAGAACAATGATTCGGGCCCATAGGCCTAGCCAAGCCAAAAACAGAATTAGGCTTAGATTTCAAAATTTTTCACTCGTGGACACCTCTGCATAAAGTTTTAAGTTCAAATTAACATTGTCTTCAAACATTAGACTAGAAAGTACCTGCAAATAGGTAAAAATCCTTTTGCAGTCCCTTTACTATAATCAAGAGTGTATTTTAGTCACTCAACTATTGAACTAAGTATTTTTCATCCTTATAAATATGAAATTAGAGCAAATAAAAAAAATTATTAATGGTGCTAAATGAAATCTATTTAAATGGTAACATGGCTTCATAAAATCTAATGTGTAAATTTAGGTTTTGGGATGGGTTTTTGGGTTGACGTAGTTTTAAATTTCACTTTAGCATTTTACACATTAGATTTTATAAATCCACATCACCATTGAAACTAATTTCACTTAAAACTTTTAATAATTTTCCTTGGCTACTTTAATTTCAAATGTATAAGAAATAAATTACTCAATTCAATAGTACAGAGACTAAATGCACCTCTGACTATAGTACAAGGACATCAAAAAGACTTTTACCCTAAACAAAATGTCAAATGTAGATTTTTTAAATATTTTACAGGTTATAAAACATGATCCAATCTTTTTTTAATTGATTCCTTGTATCCAAATAGATAAAGCAAGCAATTTTCAAAATTTATTTGTCATGTAACAAAAATCCAAGAAAATATTAAGCAAAGCAAGAAGAACCTAGAACCTCATTACTTATACCTCAGTGCAAAAATCTATGGTCTAGATGCAAATACTTGGGTTGATGTATTAAAATGGCCAATATATGATTTGTGATTGCATAAAGAGCAAATAACTTCCTATCCATAAGCAATTCAAGTTCTAGAAACAGTAAATAAAATTATGAAAAAATGCAAATATTTATAAAAGTAAAAATGCCATAAAAAAGAAATGGCAATTGAAATGCTTGTCTCAATACTTTCATGGTAATGGTATTCACCAAGCAGTTAATTTT
This sequence comes from Adansonia madagascariensis, assembly GCA_038381835.1. Lineage (NCBI taxonomy): Eukaryota > Viridiplantae > Streptophyta > Magnoliopsida > Malvales > Malvaceae > Adansonia > Adansonia madagascariensis. The sequence goes on from JBBYHL010000012.1 coordinate 10,487,931, forward strand.
TAACACATACAAAAGAAAAACTTGTATTCCATTTTCACAAGTCAAAATATAGAAGCCAATCAAATTCGTAGGCTGCCAGAATATATATGATTTGTTCATAAGAATAATCACAATAAAGCTACATTCCATCTAAAATTTAATGCCAAAATATGACATTACAAACAAAAAATAGATTAAAAGTAAACAATATAACATATAGCTAAAACACTAACTTCTATGTAAGTAGTAAAAGCTGACATAATCTGATTCTGAAATCTATTTATAAGTAGGGGCTGAAATCCCCTCCATTATTCTTCCATCCAATACTATCAAATACAACCTTAATCACCATCCATAAATTTGACTTTGATAATTTATATGTGAGTCCTATGGATAAGAATGGTATTGATAAATGTATTGAAAAGAAATGGACAAAAAAGTAATGGATGGGAGTCCAACCCAATAAATAGTAAAATGTACATGGTGTATGTAAGATTTCCCTAATTCAATTATTTATTACCAAATTGTGACTTTGATGATATTCATCAAAATCTTTATTGGGAAGAAGATCCAAAATGCTAGATTCTATTGATCTTGGTATTTCCTTTAATTAAGTAGTTAAACATGTATTCATTGAAGAAAATAAGTTATGGTAGGAATAATTACTTGGGTTAAAGGAGATTTCATAACTAAATCCCCATTCCTTATCCACCTGGAGATTTGTCCACTTTTGCTACTAAATCTGGAGTAGAAGTCAACTGCAATATGTAGAAAAACATGCATCTTATATATAGTTTTTGTTGTATATGGCTCATATAATTTTATATACAGAGGTAAGTGGGCTGATGCTGGAGTGGAGCGACGACATCTGCCTTTTATAAGGTCTACGGATAGATAAGTTTGGGGTCGCGGTACAGTAAATGGGCAATTTTGTAAAATTATAATGGGTAGGGTTAGTATAAATATATGGTTGATGTAGGCAATTTTATAAAATTGTACTGGATAAAGTTAGTATAAATATATGGTTGATGTAACCCTAAATTAAATAGTGAATAAAAACATCAGCTATCGCTTTCGAGGATATAGGCACATTGTCGAACCTCGTTAAATCTCAATGTTGATTTTCTCTTCTCTTTTTTTTTGTGTTTTCGTGATTCCTTGGTTCTTAGATTCAACAACTGGCATCAGAGTTGGGTTAATATGATGAACTCTATCGTAAAATTTGATGTGGGAAAATTTGACGAAACAGGTAATTTCAGATTATGGCTACGGAGGGTGAAAGACTTGTTGGCACAGCAAGGGATGTTGAAAGCACTGAACGAAAAATAAACCGCAGACTGTGGAAGATTCTGAATGGGAGGAATTACAGGCGTGAGCAGCGGGAACGATTCGGTTATGTTTGTCAGATGATGTTTTGTACCACGTTATAGATCTCACATCCCCAATAGAGGTTTAGAAGAAATTGGAGAGTCCGTATATGTCAAAGTTCCTGACAAATAAATTGTATCTGAAGCAAAAATTATATGGCCTGAAGATACAAGAGGGTACAGATCTGGCACAACACATCAATTTCTTCAATCACATTATTAGTGATTTGTTGAGAATTGAAGTTAAGTTGAAGAAGAAGACAAGGCTATGATTTTACTGTATTCATTACCTCCTTCATATGAACACTTGGTTACTACACTCACATGGGGAAATGATACAATCAGTATGGAAGAGATTACTGCAGCACTGTTAACCCATAACCAACGCAAGCAGAATTTCGCTGATAGCACCCAAAATGAAGGGTTGTATGTGAAAGGGAACCAGAAACGTGGAAGAAGGCAGAGTAAAGATACTATAAGCAAAAAGAACTCCAGGTCAAAATTCAAGGGCAGAAAGAATGTTCGATGTTATAAATGCCAGCAGATGGGGCATGTTAGAAGGGACTATCCAAATAAGAAGAAGCAGAATGATGAAAGGAATGGCGATTCATCAAAATCTGCTAATGTGGTGCAAAATGATGATTCA
>JBBYHL010000012.1:10497576-10514869 GCA_038381835.1 Adansonia madagascariensis
GTGCCAGTGCCAGTGCCAGCCAGCCACCCTCGTGCCTAGATTCCTAATTAGACACAACAACATGATTTTATTTTGAGTAAAATAATGGCAAAGCCACAGTAATGTCAGGAGGCTCCTAATATATTTGTGGACGGATTATATTATCATTTTTTTTTATAAAGAGGCTGCAACTTGAATAGTTTATTGTAAATGATAGAATCGAATTTAAATTCATTAGTGTCAGTCTCTACATTTTAGGTGGAATTTAATACGGAATAATTTCTTTAAAACTGAATATGATATAATTTTATTAGAATCCTATTTATAATAGTAAAAAAATTTTATCATAAAAAAGTATATTTAAAATTGTTTTAAGATAAATTTATTTTCAAAATAATGCATATTAAAACACGTTTAAAAATTTTAATTTAAAAAAAAAAAAATTTTACTTTTTAATCATCTTACGTTATGTAACCATGAGATGTAAATATATAACTTTGAATTATAAACATACCTCATAATTTTATATAAAACAATAAATTATTTTTAATAAATTTGTTCAATAAAAACTAAAATTATTATTTTTCATTAAATGATTGTATTATATTATCCTGGATGCTATATATAAATATATATTAAATAGTCTTCCACTCTTCTTTTTTATGCAATATCAAAATATAATAATTTACAATTACCATGATGTATATTATACTAAACATATTAACTTTAAATTACTAGTGATCAAAGTCATTTTGATAATCTTATCACTATACTAATTTAATCATTATGATGATCTTGAAAATAATGCCATAATTACATAATTTAAATGAACTAAACTTGAATTAGACATATGATTTTTTTTTTTTTGGTACATAGATTAGACATATGATATTATCATTTAACTCTTTTAACACACATATCATATTATTATTCTTGCTAATACCTCATCACTCACGTGATGATGCCTCCATTTTCATTTATTTTTCTTTTCTTTTCTACCTAAAGAAAGAAAGAAAGAAAAAAACACCCAATAATCTGACATTTGAAATTATGAAAAGGGCATCTGATTTTGCAGGTATCTCTGATCTTGAATCGTTAATTTTTTTATTTTATTTTTTGCAAGTTCTGCCTGTTCCCCGTAATTCTGGTCTTGGATTAGATCTTGAATTTGGATCGGATAAAATTAATGGTTATACAAATTTTGATTTTGTGTGATATATCTTTTCAATTAGCAAAAGTTTTTTTTAATGAATATTATAAAATTCTTGGTACAAATCATTTAAAGGGTCGGTCCATGTCATAGATCTCATCATGAAACAGGTACATGTTTTGCAATTTTTGTTTCTTTTTTTTAAGGAGAAAGCTCAAAAACTTGTATAAATTTTGATCCATCCCAATAATTTCAAAATTTTGGTTAATATCTGAATGTAGATTCATTGTTATCTGTTAACGTCTCATTGCATACGATTATTTAAAATGTATAAATAAACTCAAAAACACAACTAAAAATTGAATCAGTGCAGCCTCTTATTGCAGCTTTATTCTTTTACACAAAATTTTTGCAGCCTTAGAAAACATTTGTGGGGTTTTGGACATTAATTAGTAATGTAAAAACCTTTTTGCTATCTTTAGCCGAGGACAAGAAATTTTAATTTCGAAACCCAAAGTTGGGTATTTTTATCCATATATAATATTATTTAATAAACTGAAAATTAAATATTGAAAAAATAAATATTGCTTTTTATTGCTATATTTATAAGTAGGAATTTGTATTATAAAAATTGTTTTTTACGTTACTAAAAATTAAATACTTAACTTTAATTATATTATTTGATAATAATATAAATATGAATTGAAAATTATTCATTTCACAAGTTTCATTTTACTAACATAATATTTAATATGATTCTGGATAGATCTGGATAAAAGTTAAAAATGGATAGTTTTTGTTAGAAAAAAGTTTATATATATATATATAAATAAAATTAACTGAATATGTTCTGTATTTAAGTGATAAATAACTTTTTTACCTACTTAACTTTTTCAGAACTTTTTTTTATTGAAAATTTATATTAAATAATATATATACTTAGTTATCAAGCATATTGAAAAATTAAATTATTCAAAATTTTATTTTTAATCCATTGAATATTTCCAATGCTTTCAAGTTAAAATTTGCAAAAAGTTTAGGAAACACTGAAAAGAAAGCACAGGCATTTCATTCATTTACCTTGCATGTTAGACGGTTAAAGAGTCAGTTGGATATAAGTAAAACAACAACATCTGACTTGCTTCGGTTGAAGCAAAATTTTCCCCTTGATAATTTCGTGTCGTCTCTTCATCTATGGGCCTATGGCTACCGAGGGAGAGATTATGCGTCATTCTTCACAATTATTTGCAATAGAGGTTTTAGTTCAAGACTAAGTATGTAAATTTAACCGGGATTTCTTCTCATGATCCTAGTTGACTCATTCAAGTCAAGACACCTAAAGACTAAAGCCGAGTCGGAATCCACAAATGGTTATTGGCCAAATATGTGGGCTACTAGCAGTGCAGTATCAATGTGTGGATTTGGCAAAAAAATATTTATACTACGGAAAATCTGAGAGAAAATTAAATGTAATTCATAATTGCATAAGGCCACATAAAGAGATGAAAATAGCAGTTTTTAACACTAAAACGATGCAGACAAATCAACCATTCAAATTAAAAAACAGTTATCCTCGTTCCCTCCCCCCCCTCTCCACATAAACAAATGCTTCAGACACCCAGCTAAAATTCCATTTTCTCTCTGCACAAACATCATGGTCATGGCCTAGCTGTTTCTTGGATCCGGAGATTCTGGGTCTTGCTTTATTAGTTTATACATGTATTTAAAAATAAAATAAAATACATAGCCCACAAGACATGATTTGGTTTCTCCCATTGTCTCTCCCTAGGCTCAAACCCTTCTTTCTGTTCTTCTCATTGGAGTTTGTAGCATATCTGTAATGCCTGTAAATCCATGGACCCTCTTCTCCTCCCTACTCCTCTCTTTCTCAATACTAATCTGCTTCCCTGACACAGCTTTTGCCGTTAACCAACAAGGTGAAACTCTTCTTTCTTGGAAAAGAAGCTTAAATGGATCACCGGAGGCCTTAAGCAATTGGGATGCCAGGGATGCCACTCCATGTAATTGGTTAGGTATCGTCTGCAACCTTAACAATGAGGTTGTGGAACTGAAATTGAGGTATGTTGATTTATTTGGAAAAGTTCCTTCTAATTTCACCTCTTTGTTAACTTTGAATAAGCTTGTCCTCTCTGGAGCAAACCTCACTGGTTCAATCCCAAAAGAGATAGCCGCTCTTACCCAGTTGAGCCACTTAGATTTGAGTGAAAATGTCTTAAGTGGAGAAATCCCAAGGGAGCTCTGCAGCTTGCATAGCCTTGAACAACTCTATCTCAACTCAAACAAAATCAAGGGCTCGATACCAACAGAAATTGGGAATCTCACAAGTTTGAAATGGCTAATCCTATATGACAATCAAGTGAGCGGTGAAATTCCCAGCACCATAGGCAACCTAAAGAATCTTCAAGTGATTAGAGCTGGTGGCAACAAGGACCTTGGTGGCCCTCTCCCACAAGCAATAGGCAACTGTACCAATTTGGTCATGTTAGGCCTCGCTGAAACAAGCATCTCAGGCTTCCTTCCTCCAACTCTAGGCCTCCTCAGCAAGCTTCAAACAATCGCAATCTATACTGCTTATCTGTCCGGTCAAATCCCAGCTGAACTCGGGGACTGCACCCAGCTTCAAAACATTTACTTGTATGAAAACTCTCTGGCTGGATCAATACCGAGAAGCCTTGGCAATCTGAGAAATCTTCAAAACCTGTTGCTGTGGCAAAACAACCTTGTAGGAGTCATTCCTCATGAGCTTGGAAACTGCAACAAACTTTTAGTCATCGATGCTTCCATGAATTCATTAACCGGAAGTATTCCTCAATCATTCGGGAACCTGACATCGCTCCAAGAACTTCAGCTGAGCGTCAACCAAATCTCGGGAGAAATCCCGTCCACACTCGGAAACTGTCGTCAGATGACTCACATCGAACTTGACAACAATCAGATCACTGGAACTATACCTGCGGAATTGGGGAACTTGACAAACTTAACGCTTCTGTTTCTATGGCAGAATAAACTAGAAGGCAAAATTCCGGAGTCCATTTCCAACTGCCAGAACCTGGAAGCAGTTGATTTATCCCAAAACAGCTTAACGGGTCCAATCCCCAATGGAATCTTCCAGCTCAAGAAACTCAACAAACTGTTGCTTCTCTCCAACAACCTCTTGGGGGAAATTCCGCCCCAGATCGGAAACTGCTCCTCCTTGACTCGTTTTCGCGCCAGCAATAACAAGATAACCGGATCCATTCCTATCCAGATTGGGAGCTTAGAGAACTTAAATTTCTTGGATCTCGGATCGAACCGATTAACCGGATTTATACCTGAAGAAATGTCCGGTTGTCGGAATCTGACTTTTCTGGATCTGCATTCCAACTCTATTGGCGGTACCTTGCCCCCCAGCTTAAGCAAGCTTGTTTCACTTCAGTTTGTTGATTTCTCTGATAACTTAATCGAAGGGACACTGAGTTCGAGTCTGGGTTCACTGAGTTCACTCACCAAACTTGTTCTTGGGAAGAACCGACTCTCTGGTTCAATCCCTACTGAACTGGGGTCCTGTTCGAAGCTACAATTACTAGACTTGAGTTCAAATCTGTTGACGGGGAATATTCCGGTGAGTTTGGGGAAGATTCCGTCGCTGGAAATTGCTCTCAATCTGAGCTGGAACCAGCTCACCGGCAAGATACCGGAGGAGTTCACGGCATTGGATAAGCTTGCTATTTTGGATATATCTTATAATCAACTTGTCGGAGATCTTCAATATCTTGCCGGGTTGCAAAATCTCGTGCTTCTCAATGTGTCGCATAACAACTTCACAGGCCGAGTACCTGACACGCCGTTCTTCTCAAAGCTCCCACTCAGCTCGCTTGCAGGGAACCCTTCGATCTGTTTCTCCGGCAACCAATGTTTTACATACGACGGCAAAGGTGGCGGCTCCTCGTCTAAGCGCACGGGGGCGCGCGTGGCGATGGTGGTTTTGCTCTGCACCGCTAGCGCTCTCCTCCTGGCGGCGCTCTACATTATTGTCGGCTCTAAAAAGCGAAGCCGTAGTCCTCACCACGATTGTGACATTGAAGGAGAAGCTGACCTGGAAATGGGCCCACCTTGGGATATGACTTTATACCAGAAACTTGACATATCAATCGCTGACGTGGCAAGATCCCTGACTGCTGGCAACATAATCGGCCGGGGCCGTACTGGTGTTGTTTACAAAGTCACCGTACTGTCAGGATTAACCATCGCCGTTAAAAGATTCTGTTTATCTGAAAAGACGTCTGCCTCCTCGTTTTCATCCGAAATTGCAACGTTGGCGAGAATCCGACACCGTAACATCGTGAGGTTACTAGGTTGGGGAGGCAACAGAAAAACAAAACTGTTATTCTACGATTACATGACCAACGGTAATTTGGGCGCGTTGTTGCACGAAGGTTGCGAAAGGGAAGTTTTAGATTGGGACATAAGATTCAAGATTGCGTTAGGCCTGGCGCAAGGGTTAGCTTATTTGCACCACGATTGTGTGCCGGCGATCTTGCACCGTGACGTGAAGGCTCATAATATTCTACTAGGAGATCGTTACGAGCCCTACTTAGCGGATTTTGGGCTGGCTAGATTGGTAGAGGACGAAAACGGTGGCTCATTTTCCGCCAACCCGGAGTTTGCTGGGTCCTTTGGTTACATGGCACCAGGTAAGCGTGATGGGTCCTATTTTTGTGAAAAATGGTTATGTTTCTTCTGTTTCAATTAGATTAGATTCGATTAGACTAGATTAAATTAAGTTAGGCTTGCTGTTAGAATCACGGTTAAGACGCTAGCAACTGGGACTTGAGAAGCAGAATATAGGATTATCCATGGAATGATTGCTGATTATGATAATGGAACTTGGGGTGGTGATGAGACAAATATGGGATTACGTCATGATTCAAAGGGTTGATAGGGACTTAAAGCAACCATTCACTTTAAATTTTTTTGTTGTTATTAATTTGTTACAATTGTGAGTCGATTACTGTCTTAATAACTTGGAATTTAGGTGTTTTAGCGTGTCTAGCTACAAGCAGAATTTTATATTACCAGTATATATAGAGTGGTAGTGGAGATAAATCAGTCGATTTCAAATCAAAACTTGTTGCTTTTGTTTATTTTGGTGCTGTGGCAATTGTTGCAACTGTTAAGGGGTGCACGCTGCTTTGATTGGACGTTTACCCTATGGTTTATATATAGGATATTGACCCCCAATAAACGCTTAAATTCAGTTTTCATGGCTTCTGTTTGAAAACGTTCGTTAAAAAGTGACCACCCAACCAACAATTGCACTGTTAATTTGCCTTTGCATGATGCTATCGAATTGCGCTCCTTTTTTCCTGTTTTATTTGGTGTGTCATTCCCCATAGAATACCACATTGAGAAAAATCTGAAAATCTTATTTGTAATGGAGTAATTACTTGTTTTTAAAATGATTTCTGCAGAGTATGCTTGTATGTTAAAGATCACAGCGAAGAGCGATGTGTATAGCTATGGAGTAGTCTTGCTGGAGATCATAACGGGAAAAAAACCCGTGGACCCATCATTCCCTGACGGATACCATGTAATCCAATGGGTCCGAGATCACTTGAAAAACAAGAAGGACCCCGTAGAAATCCTTGATCCTAAACTCCAAGGTCATCCAGACACTCAGATACAGGAAATGCTCCAAGCACTAGGAATCTCATTGCTTTGCACAAGCAATCGCGCAGAAGATCGACCGATAATGAAAGATGTTGCGGCCTTACTAAAAGAAATTCGACAAGAGCCCATGTCAGGGAGCGAGGCCCACAAGCCGACTAGCAACTCCTCGAAAAAGACAGAAACTACTCCTTCGTACTCGTCATCGTCCGTGACCCCAGCTCAATTGCTACTCCTCCAGAGGTCATCTCAAAGCTCACTTGCTAACTCTTCTTCCTCCGCAAATTATTTCCCCAGAAGCCAATAACAGTACGGCTGTCCCTTGTAAAATTATTAATTCCTTGTATAAATATAGTAGCAGTTTATTAATGGTGTTCCAGAATTAGCTTTTGATAAGAGAAGATGGCATCCACTGAGTGTATAGCAAAATAATTGAATTTCATTGGGGAATGAAAGCCAGCATTATTTTCTCATAGTATGAAGTCTATAGTTTTGTTAAAAGGCGATTTCAAGGATGATTTTTGTCAGTCCCTCAGGGAAATGTGAAGAAGAGAGGAGCGGGGATGTGTGGTTGTGAGGAAATGTCGGCAATGATTAGCACCCGGCTTCCTCTCTTTATCTTTCCATTCCACGTATAATTGAGGAGAGGCGTTCTTGGGGTTGAATGCAACCATCCAGGTCCCCACCATGTGAGATAAGATGCAACAGGCTGGCAGTATAACAAGTTATCATCATTTTAATTGCCAATGGAAATGCTGGATATGTGAGATCATATGAAAAAACCAAGCTTCTAGAGCTGCAACTAGAAGCAACCCAGATATACATGATCTCTTCGTTGTTATGATAATCAATCTTGGAGTTTGCATACACTTTCCATCAGTACATCTGCCTGGCCTTGCTGGCTGACTGTCAATAACATACTAAGGTTTTGAGGCTGGTGATTGAGTGATGCATGTATATAAAGGTCATTTTTGCGTCGAAGGTGCATTTCTGATTATGTTGGTCTTAATTAATTAGCTTAATTAGAGGGCTAGCAGCAAATATCCACATCGTCGCTTCATCAGTCTCCTTTTTCCTTTTTACTTTGACAATCAGATGCAAATAAAAACCTTCTGGCTTAACAGATAAGCAGGTAAAGAAAAAGTCCAGTTTTATTTTAACAGTAAAATCAACATTATTATTTTTTATTATCACAGGTAGATTTAATAATCTATGTATTCATATTCTATTAATAGTATTTTTCATATATTCATATTTTATAAATATTATTTTTTTATGTTATATTATATTTTAAATTTTTTTTATCATGTTTTTGTTACGTTCAAAATTATCGAGCCTCGCCCCAAGAGAATAATTGGAGATTCATCATCTAGTTTTGGCGTGTTGCCCAACTTCTCCGATTCCTGAGAACATAGAAGTAAGACGTACCTTCTAATTCTACTCTACTAGAAATAAACCATGTATTCTATTGTTATATATATATATATATATGCACCAATACCAATAAAGAAATAAACCATAATTGAAGATGCTAATACTGGTATAATCTGTAGAAGATGGAAAAGACAAAAGCTACATCAAGAATTTCCAGCATATATCGACAAGGACAAATAGGTAGAATTTTGTATTTTGTTTGTTAGGAAAGAGAAAAGGTCGACTTAAAGGTCCACCACATGCGCGCAGCCGGGAGGTGATCCCAATCGATCAGAACAAGGACAGGGACGCAAAGAGAAATTATGATGCTTTACTTTCACCACGTTAAAGTACTAGCATCAGAAGGTGAAACAATGAAACTCAAGGCTGATTTACTGTCCGTGGAATCAAGAAAATCATCGGAAATTAACAAAGACTTTAAGATATGTAATAATATCATTCTCTTTAGAGTTTTATTCGTCGGTATCATTATAAATTAAAGCGCAAAAGAGTTACCACATATTAATATCAAGGATATAATAAATCAAAATAATTAACGGCATTTTTGCGTTTTTAAAAATATAGATTAGATTTTATTTTCATAAATTAATTGTATCAACATAATTAATTCCTTCAAAAAAATTAATAACTTTTGTTTAACCACTGCCATGGTTTTGAGATGTGCTTGTCTTGTTTCTGACAAAAAAAATGCCAATAGAAATTGTCATATATATATATATATATGTTTATAATTGGTTATGATAAAATCATTGTATTTTTATTTTTTCCTTCTCACTTTCCAACTGTACCAAGTTAGTATATATTTTCTCTCACTTTTCTATTCTTCGTATCAAAACAGACCTCTTAATTTTTGCCAGAATGCAACCATTTTGTCGTTTTCTATTTATACCAGAATATGTTTGGATCAAATAAAAAAATAAAAGGAAGACATGCCTTTTTCTTGCCTCTTAATTTTTTTTCCCTAGTAATGTTAGCATCAAACTTCCCAATCAAGGTTCTATGGCCAAAAACAACTAGGCTTTTCTGAACCCAAATTCGATGGGTAACGATCACCATAAATAGTGGAGGAAATTTGCTTAATTTCAATTGGCTCAAATAGGTTGTTTTACAACGCATTATATCATTTTTTTTTTCAGTTGTGTATGTATGTAACTTTTATTTTTATTATAATTTCGTTTAACAAATAACCCCAAGCACTGACTTTATTAATAAATAATATATATTATTAAATGATATCTAATTAAATTACGATGTAATATAAAAATTTTATTATTTGTTATATGTTATTTGTATAATGCTACATTAAATGTCAACAGTATAATGTCACATCATCAAAAATTAAAAAATTTAAATAAGTTAAATTTTTATAAAAAATTAAAAAAATTATAAAAGATCAAAAAATTCAAAAAAATAAAAAAGTAAAAGTAAAAAAATTTTAAAATTACAAACAATCTATAAAATTTAAATTTTTTTAAAATATATAAAAATCTAAAAATTAAAATTGAAATATATATTTAAAAATTTGTAAAAGGAAAATTAGAACTTAAAATTAAAAAAAAAAGGAAAAAGAAATCTAGAAAAAAAACAAGAGACAAAGAGAGAAGAGTGAGAAAGAAGAGAGAGAAAGGGCAGAAGGAAAAGGAGGTGGAGAGCTCATCGGACAATCACCGAACGACTTCGATTTGACCAGATCGATGGTTGCCCAAGCAAGGGGAGAGAAAAAGAAAGATAGGGGAATCGAAAGAGAGGGAGAGAAAGGAAGATGGTCAGGCTAGCTTAGCCTAGTTGACCTAATGCCTCCATTCCACTCCCTCCCCTTTTTTTCTCTCTCCTTTTACCCCTCATTCAATAATTTATTTTAAAATTTTATAAATTTTAAAAAATTTAAAATGAATAAAAATATTTTTAAATTTTCTTTTAATTTTTTTTAATTTTTATTGATATATATTTTTAATTTTTATTTTGAGTTATATATTTTTTGAATTTTCTTAAAAATTTTCTCTTAAGCTAGCATTGATGTGGCATTTTTTTTGTCACATTTTATAAGCTCATTGAATTTAATGCTACATCTAGAGAGTTAGTGATTATGATTATTTGTTTAACAAAATAATAGTGAAGATATTTAGGGGCAAATTTTTAACATCTAGAGTATATTTTGATCGTATCGTATTAGAGTTGGCTCGTAAAAATGTAGGGTCCAGTTGGATGACTATACTCTCCAATGGTGGGGGTAAACTAAAAGGAGAAATCCAATTTTTACCTTTCTATTTTTTATTTTATTTTATTTTTCTTTTATTAATTGACTTTTTTATCATAAATAATATTTTAATAATTTATTTTTAATATAAATATAATTTTAATTTCAAATATTATTCAACATAAATATAATTCTATTTTTATTTTATTATTTAATATAAATATAATTTTAATCATTTATTATATATATTTATATTTTAATCAAATATTTTTAATTCTTATCTCATGCCATAATTATTTTTTAATCTAAATACATATTTTATCATTAATTTTAATTATACTATAATAATATTTACTTTTACTAAATTCAGAGAAGTGGTATGGTATGAAAGCCCACGGTGTATTTAACCCGTTCCAATTTGACTGTACAAAATCTTTGCTATGTCGTCATTCAGAGATTCTTAATTGAATTGATCAACACAGTCCAAGGCAATGAGCTCAAACCGTGGCAATTTCCAAAGACATCGTAACGGGCTTCAACAAATTCAAGGAAAAACCAAACCAGAGTAACAAGTGTACAGAAGACAAGATGGATTACGCCTTTACTCACCGTTAAAAGTACTCTTCTAATTCCAGACCTTAAAATACTTAAACAACAATAAAGACGGCAACAGTGAGAAACTAAATTCAAAGCCGAACACTAGTTCTTCTTTCAATAGCATACTAAATGGATGTTGATCTGCAACTGCTGAAAATGAAATGGATTCCACACAGCTAATGAACATTCATATGAAGCATGAACACAAGCATGAAATACGGATACGATACAAATAGGGTGATACAATAATTTTAAAAAATTAGGACCTGACATTGTAAACATTATTAACATATATTAAATATATTTTAATTAATTCAATTTTATATGCAATGATTTTTTTAATTTTTTATCAAAATTCTTCTTTATTAAAATATTTAAGCACCCAAATTAAGTATTTATTATTACTATTGATTTTAAATAATTTTATTTCATAAAAAATGTACAAAATGAATGAACACGTAAGCATCAAAAGTGTATGTGAAAATGAATGAAACATAGTAAAAAAATACATGAATAGTGTCTGTTTTGATTGGCAAACTCAACCTTGGCATTTTTGATCATCCAAATATCATCAAGGCAACAAAAACATCACCAAAATCCTAGAACCACCATAACCAAGACCACAATAATGCATGGGAGTCCTAGCAAGATCATGGCAACATGCATGGCTCACTAAGATGGTGCAAATGATGAAAAAGCAAAAAAATTAATAGAGAAGGGATGGAAAATATATCAAAGAGCTTTAAACCTTAGCCTTGCCTATAAGAAAAAAGTTCAGCTTTGAGCTTACTTTTCTCCCTCTCTTTGCTATTGATTAGCAAGAAAAGGATGAGGAGAAGAAGCTTTTGGTTATGGTATCAATGGAGGGGAGTTTGCAAGGTGAAAAGGAAGGAAATGAGAGGTTTTAAGAGAGGTGAAGTGGAGTTACGGGAATAGTGAAGGAAAGGGTGTTTGGAGGTTGAGGTAATGGTGTTGAATATCCCTTGCTAAGCGTGAAAAGTTAGATTATATAGGACCCTATTTCAGCCATCAAAATAACTTAACTAAGGGGGCATTTAAGGTATTTGGCATTATAGACACCTAATTTTGTTAAGGCCCATTCCCTGATAATCCAAAAAAATAAAAAATATTCGAGATATAAAATTAGGTACTTGTCCCAGTGGGTATAAATTTTCTTCAGGTGGAATAGACATTTTCAAGACCTATTTAGTTGTGCTTAAATGACTGAAGGTGTATGTGACAAAAATAGTATCATTTCAAGGGTCATGAGAGCAAATCTCAATAAAAAATGAATATGAAGGTAAAAAATTAGTTTTAAATTTTATTTTTTTTTGAAATTTTGAAATCTATTTTTGCAAATGTTATCATGATCAAATTTTTCATTTTTTAGAAAATTTCCATAAAAGTTGGGAAGTTAACCTTTGCATATTTTTACCAATTATTATGGTATTTATGCTGATATCCACTCCAAAAAATCAAAAACATTAAAGGAAAAATTCTTATTGGCATTTTATACCATAAGGTATCAAGTTGTCTATTTTAGTAATTAATTTTGAATTTTTCATAGTACCGCAAGTATCATACTCATAAAGTTTTCTCTGTAACAATTATTTCAAATTTCAAGTTTTCATATTTATTATTTTTATAAATTAACATTTTGATTAATGTGTTGAATAAAATTCATTTTTATAAAATTTAAACATATTTTTAAATTTTTTTTATTTCTAAGATATGGAGTTTTCGACTCCGTAAATTTTTTTGGAGAATTTTTTTTTGAGTTTATAATTTTTTAAATTCTTAAATTATTATTATTAAATTCAGATTAAATCAGTTTTTTAAAATTTAATTTATTTTATGAGTTTTGCATTTTTTAAAATTTTCTTATTTCTAAGATATGGAGTTTTCTACTCTGTAAATTTTTTCGGTAAGATTTTTATGAGTTTATAATTTTTAAAAGTCATCAAATATTATTGTTTAATTCATATTATATCAGTTTTACAAAATTTAATTTATTTTATGAATTTTGCTTTTTTTACATATAACAATCTTTCTCGGTAACTTTTTTTTCTTATAAAATTTTACGAGTTTGAAATTTTAATAGTTTTTTCTTGATCATTAAAATTGGTTTTCTAATTAGATTAAATTAAATTTATCAGATGAAATTTTATTTCAAATAAATAATTTTTTATTTTTATAATTTAATCATTGTAATTAATTTTTATGATATAATTTTACATATTATACAAATATCATCTAAAATTCTTCAGAGCTTGATGGTGTCATGGATGACATAATTCACAAAATGACAAAAATCATTGATTTAAATCAAATCAAAATATAATCAAAATAAATGAATAATAAATAAAAAAAAAGAGAAATTAGGAGAAACTTGTGGAGCATTCCGACTGAGGCATTTCTTTTATGCCTTGACCTATTCTGCCCTTTATAAAGAGGGGGAGGAAAGTTTTATGGAAGGCTTTGGCTATTTTGGAAGAAAAAAACACCAAAAAACTTTACTTAGTTTTCTAAGCTTTTTTTAAGGTAAACACTTAATTTCTTTTGTTTTTGTTCATTTGATTCATTTCCTTTCCTATTTGTGTATCAAAATCATGTAAAAGCTTATGGATTTTCATCCATGTTGAAAGGCTTAGCATGGTGACTACGAACAATTCTTATAGTTTGTTGTTATATTTAATTTTATTTATTATAGCTTGATTTTTTATGAAATTTTATTCTTGTTGATGCGGTGTTGATTTTGTTATACATATTTTTATGTTTATATTGTTTTTCTTAATATTGTCATGTTAATATATTGATAAATATATTTATATACTTTTTTTATGATTTTATTTTCTATGTAAGTTTGATGATATGTATTCATGGTTATTTTCATGATGTTGTGTTGTAAAATATTGATGTATGTTTGTTTTCCATGCCTTGGCCGAATCTAATGGATATTTTAATGATGTTTTTATGCTTAGTTTTGTGATGATTTTATGTTTTTTTAGATTATTTTGTAATATTAAGAAATCTAGGGACTAAGTTGTAAAATATTGAAAATTTTTTTTAAGGCCATTCTTGCTTGGCTGAAAGCCTTAGTGCCTTTAGAGGAGTGTTTCTTACATTTTCTACGGTGTTTTAGGCATTTTTAACATTTTAGGGACCCTTTTGTAATTTTAGAAAGTCTGGGATTAATTTACAAACTGTGAAAAAAATTATTTTATGGCCATAGGTTTTTGGTCGAATCATTCTCATGATTTTTGGTGTGGTTTTTGTGATTTTTCATGATATGTTTTGTGTTAATTTATAATTTTCTATTATGTAGGGACTAAATTAAAAAATGGAAAAGTTTTAAATTCATTAGGAAAAATCATTCATTAAGGGCATTTTGTTCATTTTAGAATATTTCTAGCATTCCTCTGATCCTCCAAAGGGGTGTAGAAAATATTAAAATTTTTCATATTCTTTTGGTCTTTTGTTAGGATACGAAATGCAATTTTAAAAAATATAGGAACTTATTTGCAAAATTGCAAAATTTTTGTTCTAAGGCCATAGGTGCTTGACTAATTGCTTCTGATAATATTTTTGACATTCATATGGTTTTTGGCATTGCAAAATGAAGTATTTTTGACATTTTAAAAATATTTCTAACATTCCTATGGTTTTCTGTAGAGCTATAAAAACTATTAAAACTTTTCATATTCTTTCAATTTTCTGTTAGGGTACGAAATGCAATTTTGAAAAGTTAATGAGCTTATTAGCAATTTTTGCATTTTAGGTCATTTTTGATATCTAAGTTACCCATAAAAGGTAAAATTGTCATTTCATATCATTTCAGAGTCTTCTACATGACCGGGATATTTATAGATCGAAGGTACACCATAAAGGTACTTTAGTAATTTTTCTAGAATTGGGTCCTATGTGATAATTGGAATAATTATAGGTTGAAAGTGTATAGTAGGAGTAGGTTCGATTGTTTATCATGTCATCCAACCCTTATGGTTATCAGGGTACGTTTATGTCAAAGGGTAAACCTGGGGGGTATTCTAGTAATTTAACTTAAAACCAAATCCTGTATGGTTACCAGGATACGTACATGTCAAAGATGCATAATAAGGATAGGTTTATCTTTTCATAGAGTTGTCGAGTCCTTTAGGCTTACCAAGATACTTTTCTATCAAAGGTAGACCTTAAAATGTTACATTAACACCAAGTCCTATATGATCACTGACACACTTTTACGTCAGAGGTGTCCATTAGGAATAGGTTCATTTATTTATAAAACATTAGAATCTCTTAAGGTACAGGGATACTTATATGTCAAAGCTACTCTTTAGGGACATTTCATTAGTTTATTTTAGAACTAAGTCCTCTAGTGTCACCGAGATACTTTTATGTCAAAGGTGTACTTTAGGGGACATGTTGGTCATATCGACCACATTTAGGTCCTTAGAGTCAAGTTTAGTACATTTTGTCTAAATCAAGTCTTAGGGCGATTTTTATTATTAGTAATATTATTAATAAAATTGAAATTTTAAGAAAATTAAGGCAATGTTTCCTATGTTAAAAGAATACCTAAAATTTTTCCCAACATATGAGAAAAGTTCTACAGATTATTTTAATAATGAGATATCCTTTTAAAAATAAAAATCAAGATTTTTTGAATTTCGAAAAAATAAAACCTTTTGCATTCCACCAACTCTCTAGTGGGGTATGAAAGAGAATGATAAAAACTTTCATATTTTTCTAGTCCCCAAAAAGGGTACGAAAGATATTTTGATTTTCAAAAATATTAAAAACCTGATTTTTTCACACAGAATAATAAAATGTTTCATAAATTGTATTTTTATGTATGAGAATTATAGCTAAATACCAAATATTGAAACCAACTAAAAATTAGAATTTGCATTGACACATGGTTAATAAGGTAGCGACTTTCAGGCATCACGAGTAGGCTGATCCTACTTATGATTGTAACTAACTCCCGAACCCTTTCACATGATCTCTGGTATCGATGTGGACTTCTAGGTTTATTTTCAATAGTTTCATAATCCTCAAAAATATCAACTCCGATAGGTGACCAATCTTATCTAGCTCAAACAGATTGGTGGAGACTCTAGAAAAATGGTCATTTCATAATGACTATTTAGAGTTAAGTCAAGTGAGCAATTCTTCTCGACAACTCGACCCCCAAACAAAAATATATATATAAAATAATAATAAAGAAAAAATAATAATGATATGAGCGCCTAAAAATAAAAGAATAACAATATATATAGATATATATAGGAAGGGATGCATTCGCCATTGTAAGTTGGTATGGTCAGGATTCGTATCTGGGTCATGTTGCGATAGCTCGCAACTCCACTAGGAGAGGTTAGAGAGCCAAGCCTAAAATTAAGTACATGTTAACTAAATTTTTGTCTAATTTAGTTTCAATTGATATTTAACTATAATTTTTGGTATTTTCAAAACAAAATTTTTATTATATGTTTGATTTATATGGAAATTTCGGTATATGTTGTTCATATTTTTAACTTAACCCTTTTGTTTCCTTTGTAACTTTATTTTAGTGAAATTTAGGATAAGTTTTTTATTATTTTTGGAAGAGTAAGTCATAAAAGGTAAGTTGTTCTGCCCCACATGCTGTGCACATGCATATGCATTAGATTCTCTTCCAGGTATATGGAAGGGGCATAGGTTATCCAATACTTTAGAAGGAGGTGAAGTAGCTCTGCCTTCTAAGGTGCTGGCCTCTATTTGGGCTAGTGAAAAGCCTATCGAGTGTAAATTCCTATGCTTGCTCGAGGTGTTAGCCTTGTTATGGGCACGGAAGATAAGTCCACTCGAATTAAACCCTTTCCAATATAAATCTGAGATTGTTAAGGATTAGGGTACTTTGTTACTTCTTTCCAAACTAGGGGAACAATTCAAAAACCTATTTAGATGTCTAATCTAAACTTTATGTAATGAATTGTAAGGGCCTCACCTAGTTAAAGCCATACCCCGTTCTATAAGGTACCAAATTAGGTACACATGGGGAAATGCTTCTAACCTTTTGCTCTTATAATTTGATTTTTTTTAATATCAATAAGTATACATTGTGTTGCTATGATAAATTTTATTTTTAGGTTGATTTGCTATATTGTGAAGAATTTTCTTGTAGCAATTTTTGGTAATTGTTATTTCACTTTTAATAAAAAAATTCCTATGACAAGAAAAATGGATTTCATAGAGTCTTAAGCTAAAAGAAAAAGAAGAAGAAGAAG
>JBBYHL010000012.1:10514969-10569064 GCA_038381835.1 Adansonia madagascariensis
AAGAAGAAGAAGAAGTGAAAGAAGGAAGATTGTGCTAGGATTTTTCCTTTTTAATTTTTGCATCACATCTATATTTTAAAAAATTTGTAAATTCATTCAAGTGTTTTTTTTTTTACGTAGTCATTTGTTTATATGCTCTTGTATTTATGATTTCCATGATGTGCTAAATTTATTTTATTTATTGCATTTTAAGGACTAAGACATGGTTGATAATTTAGAGACAAGAATAAACATGTTAGAGTCTATCTAAGAGGAATTCAAACACAAGGTTCATGGAATGAAAGAACCACTTGTAAAATTGTTTAAAATAACTGCTGACATTCTTGAATAGGAACCTATGAAGGAACCATCATCATTTATTTTAAGTCAATTGGCTATGACCTTAACAATTTAGTTAGAAGCACATGTTAGCATGTTGGAAAAAAAACTACTGGGGAAGTTAGATTAGATGTGCAAGAAATTAAGGGATGATTTTCAAAGTTGATAGAAAGGATAGAGAATCGGAATCAAAGTAGATTGGATTGCCCTTAGGAGTCATTATGATCATTGCCTTTAATCTAACCCTATGCATTCAATGATTTAAAGACCGAATCAAGCATATCATTACAGGAACATTCTGATTTAGGGCCTATTCATATAACTAAAAAGAATATGTGTAATCTTCCATCACTGCAAATCAAAATCAAATCCTTGTCAACATTTTATCAACCCCTAACCACTTTCAAACTCTAGTACGAGCAAAAAATCACAAAGAAGTAAAAAAAAATTTGATTTGATTAATCCTATTAACCTATATGGATGTGTACCTTTATTTGCTCTAAAGCCGATTGATTGCACTTGTTCATATTAAATCCCATGAAATCCCATCTAAAAAAGGTATAATCCTAAGGCCTACTGTGAGTACCATGTTAGAGTCTGAAGGCACTCTATTAAGGACTGTATGCAGTTTAAAAATAAAGTGGAAAGCCTTATGGAAGCATGAGCATTAAGGTTTGAAATAGGAACTGGATTCGAAAAAAGTTACTACCAAATTATTTGCAAACAACTTACCTCGAATGGGTGGGAAAACGATCAACACTAGAATCAATTTGATCAGATTCCTATCATATATGGCGAACTACTACTATAACTTATTTAAAATCATCTTTTAGTGTCTTTACTAGTGGGACCACTGAAACCTTTATACCTATGCAATTACAATGCCAATGAGTAGTGCGACTATCACTTTGGCAATCGAGGTCATTCAATAGAAGATTGCTTCCACTTGAAATATGAAGTTAGGGAATTCATCTAATTGGGAATGTTGAGATTCAAAAGGAAAAAGACTAAGTACCCATGGGAATTTGATGACTAAGCCAGAAAATGGCAAAAAAAAGTCTATTATCTAATGGATAGGATAAAAGTCTTTTAAACCTTTGAGTGAAGTAACATAAATAGCTAAATGGAAGATACCACATAATAAAAAGAAATGCAAGCAAAAACTTTAAGCTTGATGGAACTATTTAAGATAAGGGAGCTAATTTGCCAACAACCATAAGGAACTACCAACACTTTTACTGGGATATCTGGGGAAATACAAGTACAAAGAATACTAGCCAATAATCAAGATGCATAAACGGCAAATACCTAAAATATACAACAAAATGTGCTTCCACGTAATTCGCCACCAACCATTAATATTAACTCTTATACCAGTCTACAAGGGGCAGATGCAAAAATCACTATCACGTAAAAGGAGTTAGTAGTTCCTTGCTTTGATGACCCTTGCTTCGATGAAGAAGAAAGGCATAAGCAGATGAGCGAAAGGCCACCTGAAGTAGAAATTGAAAAAAAGGAAATTATAATTCCTTGAAAGAAGGTTAGAGGCCATAAAAAGAGATAAGTTCTATACTAGTATAGTAGTGTTAATGTTGATTATTATAGTCTAATGCCAGATCTAATTATCGCACCAAAGTTTAACATTTTAAAGTTCAAAATGTATGGCAAATTCACATGTCCCAAGGTACATTTAATGACATTTGCAATAAAATGGTTGGGTTTGCTGGAGATGAGAAATTACTCATCCATATTTTTCTTGAAAGCTTGATTGGGGCAGCTATGGAATTGTACTTTTAATTAGAAAGAAGACAAATGAGCACATGGAAGGATTCAATTCAAACGTTTTTACAATAATATGAGTATGGGTTGGAAATTACTCTATATCGAGGAACCCTCCAAACCATTAGAAAGAATCTTAGCAAGAACTACCAAGAATATGCTTGTAGATGGAAAGACGTAGCTTTGCATGCTCAACAACCTCTCACTAATAAAGAAATACACATTTGTTTCTTAGATGTTTTTCCATCTCCATACTATGACAAATTGCTTAAAAATGTGTTTTCTCAGTTCTCAGACATGTTGTTTTCTTTAGAAAGAATTGAACATGGCATAAAAATAGAAAAAATCATAGATACTAGCCAGGTGGCATATATGAGATGAGAGAGTGATCCTGTCATTAAATGCTAATAAGACATTGCTGATTGAAGCCAGAATCATCGAGAATTGAGAAAGCGAGGAAATCCATTTGGATAATGTCCTTGCCCTTAGCCTTTCATCGCTTAGTGACCCCAATAGGTTTATCCTTACACTTTGTAGCCCTTTATGCGAATGTTTTTGAGTCTAAGTTCTAATAGGCAAAGTGACCCGGGAGAAAGTTTAGGCAATTCTCAAAAATAGAATAAAAGGATCAAGGTGTATCATGCCTCATCAATTTCCTACATCGAGCTTTTTCCTTTGCTCATTCAGAATTAGATGATCTCCACGATCCTAGCAAAGCCTAGGAGACCTCCTTATCCAGAATGGTACAATCCTAGTGTCAGATGTGAGTATCACCGAGGGGTAGAAAGTCATTCCAATAAAGAATTGCAATACATTTAAAAGCAAAGTACAAGATTTTAGGAATGCTAACCTAGTAAAATTTAATGAGTTGATGGACGTCTATTAAGGACGATTGGTCTAAGGGTCATCGACCTTATGGTACTATGTCAATCAGAGGTAATTAATATTTTAACTCTAAAACTCTGTACCTTTCTTTTTAGAAACTGTGAATTTTGAAATAAATCTTGGTTTATAAATAGTGTGCATGCTATCATCAACCATGAATTTCATTAATAATGATTTCCAATATCTAGGATAATGAGAACATTTTGAAAAAAATTTTTTTGGTAGGTGATCACCAATAGGTTGAACTCTTTCAGAAAGTTCCTTCACTTCCATATATATAATTGTCCTAGACATTTAACCATAGACCTTTCACACCAAATGTTATTTTTTTTTATTCTTTGAAGATCAAACAAATAGGTTATGCTCCTAAAAGATTCAGATATCTATAGTTTAACATGTGTTAAAAGAATGACAGTAATTCTGAGATCTTCTTTATCTGGGTAATCTTTTGCCACAGTTTTCATGACACTCTTCCAGATCCTTGATTTAGGAAGAATGAGTGTAAACACGAGCCAAAATTTCTTTCTCTTTTGAGTAAAACCTTTTTAATCCAATACTTGATAAATAAGATATGAAATCCAAGATGTTTTTCATGCCAATTCAATTTTTTTCCTAAAGGTTCAACCACAATCATTATCTATTGGTGGCTACAAAGCTGATAATGTTGAGTAGCATACCTTAAACCTTTAAAAATTAAGTGCAACATCATGTTAGTAGGGTGCTCAAAATGATTCCAAAAAGAAAACAACTATTTTTTCCTAGCAAAATGGTTGTCAGTTTAAATGGTTGTGTTTAAAATAAAAAATGACCTTCTTTCTCTATCCTTTTGTAAATATAAAAAATTATTCCCTTTGCAGTCCTCTTTGAGCCTAATAATTTATTTTTTTTAAGAATCCTAATCAAGGATTGTCCTTCACCCTGGGGGCCGAGTGAAGCAAAGTTTTAAGATCAGAAAGGGGCAAATTCCAATCTAAAGTTGCAAGAAGAACAAGTTAAGTGTCATGAGACAAATCATGAAGACTGAAAACAGTTCAAATTTCAAGTTCAAATATTCAAAGTAAAGAATGAAGAAAATTTCAAGTTCTTTCAGAATAAAAAATGAAGAAAAAAATATAAAAAGAAAAAAATAGAAAAAAGCAAAGAAAATTGAAAAAGTAAATAAAGAGAAAGAGATGAGGATTTGTTCATCTTGAAAGATAAATTGATTTAATTCCTTCTGAAGAGAAATGATCCCTCATTCAAGTACCGTTAAACATTTGATTTGCGCCTATTTATCATTTTCTTTGTAAACCTTGAACCATGGCCTACATTATTGACTTAAGAAAGTCCATTTTGATCAAACATAGCTATTTGAGTTGTTAGGCCATTCCTTAAAAGCTTCTTTTAAATTCATCGTTTTGAATAATTTTTAAGCTCTCAAGAATATGATAGGGCAATTATTTAAAAAAAATAATGTTCTAAGTGAAAACCTGAAAAGGATAGTCTAGAACAAACTTAAAGGCTTGGGAATTGCTCCCAAACTGAAAAGGTAGTCTCACCACGTGCCTCTTTACCTTTGGTTGAACCGAAACAAGTGTGCATAACTTAAAACATATATATGGTGGTGTGGTTGAGCGTTTGGGTTATCCCTTAATCGAGATTTGAATTAGGCATAGTGATATGAAGATGAGAGAGATCGTTGGACAAATCGCTCATCTAACTAGTCTCGAGAGGCTATTATAAAGTGCCCATAAACTTGAAGTAGCCATCGATTATTTTTGCCTAGGAATGATCGGATTCCTATTAAAAATAGTATTCTGAGTTACGAAACTTAAAACATCGATTTCAATGTCTACCAGTTCCAAAGATTCATTGGTTGGGTCTGGGAATTGGTTTCTTTTGGAGAAGGATTAGCAACCCCATGACACTCGAAATTGATACTGCTAACTATATGTCACTTTGGTTTTGATTTTATTGGTTTCACTTTATCATTATTTCAATATAATCCACTTTAATGCATACATTGTAGTGAAAACTATAGATTCGGGTTTTTTAAAGAGAATTCATATCTCTTATGCGCCCCAAAGATGTGAAGAACATAAGATTTTTTTATGGAAATAATCTTCGGATGAAATTTGGAAATTTGGATATCTTATGTCAAGCACTGGAAAGATATTGATGCGGGCATTACCTTGTAATTTTTGAAAATGATTTTAAAATATGAATGCACAATGGTTACTATGAAAAGAAAATGTATTAGTAATATGAAAAGAATATAATCATATTACATAAGAATAATCACACACAAAACATAAAGAAAATGAGGAACGATTAAGATGTATTTGGTAATTGTCTTTGATTATTGATGAATAATTAGGATGATAACTTTGAGACATGTTTGGATTAGCAATAATTTAAGGCAAAGAAAAAATTGTTTTGACTAAAATGACCTGGGATATTCGGGAGAAAGAATTCAGAGTTCTAGTGAAAAGTGGGTCTGGAATATCCCCTCAGAAGGTAGGGTTAGAGTATCCCCTAAGGTGAAAATTTTGGATGCATTCAAAAAAAGGTTTTGATTGAAAGCCCTTTTAGGAAGTTCTAGAAGAGAGAAAATTCAAACTTTAGGTAAAGAGTAGGGTTTGAGTATCTCCTCAAAAAGTGGGGTTAGAGTATCCCCAAAGGCAAAAATTTTTAGATATGTAAAAAAGAAATTTTGATTAGCAGTCCCAAAAATGTCCAAGAGAGAGGAAATTAAAGTTTTGAATGAAAAATAAGGTTAGAGTATCCCTTCGCAAAGTGGGGTTAAAGGATCCTTAAAGTGAAAATTTTAAATCTGTTAAAAAAGTTTATAGAGAAAAAGAAATATTTTGGGATAAAAGGTATCTTGAAAATAGAAACTGAGACTTAATGAAATTATTTTTGTTTTACCCTTGATCTAAGCCTAGATGATATGTGTTATATCACGTGACCCTATGGGGTGTCAATTGAGTGCACTTTGAGAAGTTTGAACATCTTGATAAAAATGATCCGAGGAGTTAGGTTGATTTTAATTGCAAATACAAGGGACAACATCTCGCTGTCTACCTTCTTGAATTTGTTCTGGGTAGATTCGAAAGTGTTAAGAAACTAGTGAGGTACCATTAGAAAGATGACTTGATATCATTTAATATAAAAATATTCCAAAAATACTAGACAATCGCTTTCTAGGTGGAATTAATTTTTGAATATGGTTTCTTTTGACACTAGCAACAAGAGTAGGGAAAATGGCATAGTATACTTGGGAAAATTGTTTCATACTCATTCGGTATTGTTAAATCACAAATAATACCTTCGTAGAAAAGGAATTTCGTGAAATTTCTAGGAAAAATATTTAAAAAATCAAGAAAAATCATCTAGTGGGCCGAAATGGCTCAAACATAATGCAATTTGCTTGTTCTAAAGTTTTCGGACAACAAAAGTTTGAAAAATCATAATCCTCTCATCTAGAATGATCCAGGTGCAAATGAGACACCGTTCGAATGGTAATTCTATGGTCTTTCATGGAAAAATATTAAAAAAATCCAAAAAATATAGTCAGTCTTGAAAATAAAGTTTTAATTAGTGGGTACAATGTTATTGGTGCAAAATAAGGTAGTTTTCTGGTATTTTTGAGTTTTTTAGCCAAGGACGTCCGAACTAGTTTGGGACAATGAAACAAACCCTTGACTATGCCACAAATAAATGTAGTAAACTCAGGATCAATGCTTAATGTTCTATCAAATAAAATGATCATTTTCTAAGAAAACAACATTTGGTTTTTTATTTAACCATGAATCTAGACTTGGAAAGTTTGATTTGTCCCTAAGATTGAAGAACGAATTTAGTGAAAACATTAAATCCAAGCTAGTCTCCATCTATTAAAGGTAGCATAGATTTAACTTGGGGCCTTTTCAGAATTTAGATTTTGAAACAAACAATCATACATTTTGACAAAAATGTTATGAATGAAATGTAACATGCATAACAGTGAACATGAACAACACATTCAAGCAAACAAAGATGATATTTTGGCAATGGAAAAGGTGGAAAAAATGTAAAATGATAACAAGTAAGATGCCTAAGAAAGTTAGCATAGATATTGGTAAGAACATGTTTAAATAAGGAAAAAATGTGCTGAAATCTTCAAGAAGGCATTTTATTTCATGAAACCTACAAAGATGCAAGAAAAATGCATGAATATGCCTAAAACATATTTGGGTGATTATTCAAATATGAGATAAACATGTGAAGGTAGATGAATCATGGCAAGAAATGCATGAACAGGGGCTATTGTGATGGTGAAAATAAAGCGAGGCATGTTTGACCATCCAAGCAATGTCAAGGCATAAAAAAGGATTATCAAGCCTAAAACTACCACAACCAAGGCCACGATAATGCATGAAAACCATAAAATGGTCATGGTAACATAAAGAGGCCACTAGGATGATGGATATGTTAAAAAATCAAAGAATAAATAGAACAAAGGAGAGGAAATATATCAAAAGTTTCAAGTTCTCTGAGCAACAACTTTAAACTCACTTTTTTCCTTTTTTTGACGTTGGACAGCAAGAAAGTGATGAAAAAGGGAGCTTTTTAGTTAGAATATGATAGAGGAGAGTTTTGAAAGGAAAAATGAGTGGAATAGAGTGTTTTGGAAGGGTTTTTAATGGTGGTTTTAAGAAGCTAAGGGAATTGAGAGTTGTTTTTGGTTTTTTGTTGGCTAAGGGATATTAAGAGAATGTATGAAAGTGAGTGCTTTCTTTGCTCAGAATGTTTTTGTGGTAGGGCTTTCTACTATTTCTATGTCTGCGTATGTGTCCATCTTTCTTAGTTGAACCAAAGTTGGCATATATGGCCATGTGACCATGAAGACAAAAAATGCAAAAAACAAGGGCATTATGGGGTTTAGGTGCATGTAACCCATGTAGAGACCTGGTATTGTGCTCAACTGCCATGCAAACTTATTGGTATGCTTAGCAAAAATAATGGATTAAGGCCATACAGCTGAGCATTAAGAAAAAATTAGCCTTACCCTTTGGCAATTTGCATAATGTCATAAAATATCCCTTGTCATTGGCTATTTGGGCTTAAAAAATTTGTCTAAATCTAATCACAAGCCCAAAGCTGAAGCCTGGTATGAATTTTGATGATTTTTGTTACAAAAAGCTTGTTTGAATCGGATTTTCAAATCAATATTGCAAAAGCTAAAAAATGACTCGAATTGGGCAAAAATACCTTGGTGTGTTGATACAAAACATCTTATATCGATACATAAGGTATTTTTTGCCGATAAGTATCGATACAATAAAGCATGTATCGATACCAAGAGCCAAAAAAAGTTTTTAGTCTCGAGACTTAGAGGTATGTATCTATACTTCATGGGCTTGTATCGATACTATCGCTTGAGTATCAATACATTTGGCCAAAAATCATAATTTTAGCTACACCAAGGTCTGTATTGATACAAACATGCTAAGTATCGATACCACTCATTAGGTATCAATGCAAACTTTTTACATGTGAAAATTTAAAATTTTAGCTGTGTAAGAGCTTGGTATAAATACCTGTGCACTAATATGAGTTGCACGTACCTTTGCCTTTCTAAACTACCTCATTTTGGTCGAAAGTGATAGGAAATTGACTTATGCACATTTGTATAACTTTAAAGATGCTAAGATGATGACCTCCGATGCCTTAGATTATGGCTTTTGATGTCTTAGATGGTGGCCTCCCATGCCTTAGATGGTCCGTGGATAAAATGGGTGTCTACTACTACCCTTCTTTGGCCTTTGATGAGTATAAAAAATAAGGCAAAGATAAATAAACACCAATTTGTTCGTGGTAGGATGATGTTCCTTAAATGCCTGGAAAAATAAAATTTAATTAATGCTTTGTTATGGTAATCATAATACATTGCCTGCAATTCGAAAAAAGTTTGGATAAATTTTTGTAAGGTTTAACCTCCCTACTGGCCTTTTAGTCCTTTTTAAGGTTTAATCTCCCTAGATAGACACCAACTAATGTGGACTTTGAATTAATAAGTGCCCAGCTTATTGTGGGCAGATTGAATCAGCACCCAACTCTTTATAGACATACTTAATTGGCGCCTTGCTGTTTAAGGATGGACTCGATTAGTGCCTAGTTCTTCGTGGATAGACTCGGTTAGTGCCTAACTTTTTGAGGACAAACTTGGTTGGTACCTAGCTCTTTGTGGACAAACTCAGTTGGTGCCCTACTCTTTGAAGACAAACTCGGTTGATGCCTAACTCTTTATGGACTAACTTGGTTATGCCCAGTTCTTTTTGGACAGACTCTATTGGTGCCTTTCTCTTTGAGGATAGATTCGATTGGTGCCTTACTTTTTGAAGACCGACTCAATTAGTGCCTAACTCTTTGTGGACAAACTCAATCGGTGCTCTACTCTTTATGTATAAACTCGATTGGTACCTAACTCTTTATGGACAAACTTGATTGGTACCCTACCTTTTTCAAGACAAACTCAGTTGGTGCCCAACTTCTTATAAATAGACTAGACTAATGCCCAACTCTTTATGATAGACTTAATTAGTACCCTACTTTTTGAGGACTGACTCGACTGCTGTCCAGCTCTTTATGGACTAAAAAAAAATAACGTATCCAACTTTTTATGGACTAAAAATGGAAAAGAAGTCTAGCTTTTTATAGATTAGAAAGGTCAAATTGAAAGAAAGATGCATCCAGCTCTGTGGATTAAAAAGAGAAAAAGAGTCCAGCTTTTTATGGACTAGATGATATGAATTTAAGTACCTTTCCTAGGTAGCTTTTTGATTTATGAGCTTATGAGGTCAAGAATTCTTACTTAAAACCTCTTTATTGGCATGACTGCTATGACTAGGAGTTTGTACCTGTTGTATGAATGATGCATGAATATGCAAATGCACGATGCAAAGGTGATGATCTATTTTAGCCATTTTAGTCGTTTGGTCTTCACTTAGCTTGATAAAGTGATCTTTTTTCTAAGATTCACCATCCTTGTCCTAGATTTCCTAAGGTTTTGAGTGTTAAGGTTGCTTTAAGAAGGTATGGATGTCCTTTGATTATGAAGAGACAGTCTTAAGCTCGAATGGCTCATGTTTGGGGATTTTTTATTGAGCTAAGTATGAGGGATTTCTTTTGTCAATTTTGATTCAGGGGTGTTTTTGAGCACCCAAATGGACTGATCTAAATTTCAATTATTTTGATGTTAGATGGAAAAAGACTTTTGCCCTTTACCTATGGGCTGGGGTTTGCTAGGGAGAAGGTTTTGAACATTTTTTTAGGGTGTAGAGGTCTAAAGGTAAGACCAGTTGTGGTTACTAGGTTCATTCTTAATCTTTGGATATAAAGCAAAATTCCTGTGAAGTTTTATCTTTCAAAGTAATGTTAGGAACTCCTATTATTAGTTTTGTTATTTATCAAGCATTATCAATTAAATGATAAGCATGATGCAACATGGGATGCAGGAGTTAAAAGAACTTTTGAGAGAAATTAAGTGATTGTATTTAAAATAAAGAGGGTACAAGTTACAACAAATTTTGAGAGCACAAATGATTTAAACTAAAAAAGAGTTAAGAGTGGTGTTTCTGACTGTTTAGCCTCTGATGCTAATGACATGATTCTTCCACTGAGTGCTTTCGAAGATCTTTCTTAAGCAGTGAATCCTTTCGATGTTGGATAACTCATGAGAAGATTTTTTGGATTTTTCTATAGTGGGATGGTTACCCGATGGTTGGGTAGACATTTTTTTTAGCATCGGTAAAAATAAGATTCAGTATAGTAGGTCAGAATAGAATATGTGGGTTAGGGTGTAATTTGGTATCCTGATCAAGGAAGGGTGGTTCTGGATTGGGTTTAATCTTAAAGAGATTTTAGTTGTCCACACCTGCTTTTGGGTTTTTAGTTTAAGTAGGTTTGTTTTCCTAGACACACACTTTTTTTTTAGAGGAAGAAGAAGAAAGATAGGATACCTTTTCGAATCTTCATCCTAGAATCGTTTCAAGCATAGCATTTTTAATGAAATCAGAATTGGCAAGATTAGGCAAATTGCTGTCATCCATATTAGTTAAAATTAAGGCTCTTCCAGAGAACATGCGTTTAACCATGTAAGGCCTTTCCTAATTGAGAGTCCATTTTCCTCGAGCAACTTTATGAACCAAAAGCATTTGTTTAAGCATTAGGTCACTTTTTTGAATTTGACAAAGATTGACCTTTTTATTATAGGCTTTCATCGTATGTGTTTAATACATTTACCCATGGAAAATTGCTTTAATTTTTTTCTCCTCAATGATATTAAGTTGTTCATATTGATTCTTGACCCATTGAGCTTCTTTAAGCTATGATTCCATCAAGACTCTGAGTGAGGGGATTTTGACCTCCATAGCTAGAATAGCCTCCATGTCATAAACCAAGGAAAATAAGATGGCACCCATGGAAGTTTGAATTGCTTTATGATAGGTGTCTAGTGCAAAAGGTAACTTTTCATGCTAATCTTTATATGTTTCAGCCATCTTTTTTACTATTCTCTTAATATTCTTCTTAACTACTTTGACTGCCTCACTCATTTTTAGATGATATGGCACGAAGTTATGATATTGAATTTTAAATTAAAAACAAACTACTTGCACCATCTTGTTTTTCAAGTTGCATGCATTTTCTGTGATGATTTGTTTGAAAAGCCCATATTTACAAATGATATCCCGTTTCAAAAATTTGTACTAAACGGACTTAGTAACATTAGCATAAAAAGCTGCCTCCACTTACTTGGTGAAATAATCAATAGCAACCAAAATGAAGCAGTGTCCGTTAGAAGCCTTAAGGATGATCGGTCCAATCAATTCCATGCCCTAAATAGAAAAAAGCCATGGAGCTATCATAATATGAAGAGGTGATGGTGGGGCATGGATTTTATCCATGAAGATTTAGCATTTGTGGCATTTCCAAGCATGGTCAATGCAATCTTTTTCGAGAGTCAACCAATAATAGCCTAATCGCATGAGTTGGTTTGCCATTTGGTGTTTATTGATATGTGTATCACAATTCCTTCATGGATTTCTTCAAGAATTCTTTTAGCTTTAGAGGCATCCACGTGTCAAAGTAGCACCTAATCCTAGCCTTTCTTGTATAAAATTCCACCATCCAAAATAAAGATCCCAACCATTCTTCGGATGGTTCTCTTGTCAGTTTTAGTAGTACATTTAGGGTATTTTTGATCTCTAATGTATTGAAAGATGTCATGATACCATGGAAGGCCATCTTTTTCTTCTTTGACATTTTAATAATGTACAAGAGTTGTATACATGCTTCTTTAAATGGAAGCAAAATTTGATTCTCGATTCACTTTAAACATGGATGATAAGATGGCCAAGGCATCAACTATTTGGTTTTTTTTCCTCTAGGTAAATGCTAACAATTGATATCATCAAATTTTTTTAGTTCTACAATCAACTTCTTATAATGAATTAGTTTAGGATCATACGTTTGGCATTCTTCTTTTAGTTGGTAGATACCAAGGCTGAGTCTCTAAACACTTACAAAGTCTTGATACCTCTTTCAATGGCAGCTTCTAGTCCCATGATGCAGGCTTCGTATTCAACTATATTATTGGTACAATCAAAGTTTAATCTTGCAGTGAAGGGGTACTAGTTTCCATCTGGTGATATAAGAATAACCTTGATTCCATTTGAAGCTCCGTCGAAGGATATTTTCCTAACTATAATCAATAATGTCTTCTACCTCAGATATACACATCAGATTTTCATCAGGAAATTCAAAGTCCAAAGGTTCATAGTTATCCATTACTCAGCTTACCAAGAAGTTTGCTATTATGCTATCCTTGATGGTTTTCTGGTTCCCTACATGATGTCATATTCGAAGAGTAAGACTTGTCACCTGGCTAATCTCTTTGATAGGGTAGGGGCCTTGCATACATGATGGGATAGAGTTTGGCAATCAGCCACATAGGATGGTATAGCATGTATTGCCTTAACCTATGGACGGCCCAGGCTAAAGCATAACATAACTTCTCTATTGCTAAGTAGTTATTTTCACACTCCATGAACTTTCTGCTCAAGTAATAGATAGCCCATTCCTTCTTGCTTGACTCATCATGCTGAGCTAATATACAACGCATTGACCTATCAAAAACTGATAATGACAGGATTAAAGTTCGATTGGGCACTAGTGGCATAAGTATTAGCAGGTTTGAAAAATAATGTTTGACTTTATCAAAGGCTCCTTCACTTTCTTCATTTCGTTCTCCAAGTTTTTGCTTTTTTGAAGTAGCTAAAAGATTGGATCATATTTGTCAGTTAGTTGAGATATAAATCTAGCCATGTAGTTTAACTTTTCCAAAACACCCCTCATTTCTTTCTAGGTTAAAGGCAAAGGTAAGCTCTAAATGGCCTTGACTTTGTTAGGATCAACTTATATTTTTTTTTCACTTATAATGAAGCCTAATAGTTTACTGGTTGTGACATCAAAGGTGCATTTAGTGGGATTTAACTTGAGCTTGTATTAACGAAGCTGTTTGAATAGTTTTAATAAGTTGGAAACATGCTCACCCTCCTTTAGCGATTTGGTAATCATATCGTCTACATAGACCTTTATTTCTTAATGCATGAAATTATGGAAAAAGGTTACCATTGCTCTTTGATAAGTTGCTTTGGCATTTTTTAGCCTGAAGGGCATTACTTTGTTAAAAAAAAAGTGTCTTACATAGTTATAAGGGTGGTTTTCTCCATGTCTTCAGCTACCATTTTAATCTGGTTGTACCCTAGCAATTTGTCCATGAAGGAAAACAGTGCAGTTTTGGTAATGTTGTCTATTTGGGTGTCGATGTGAGGCAAAGGGAAATTGTCCTTAGAGCAGGCTTAGTTTAGGTCTTTATAATTTATACACATTTGCACTTTACCATCCTTTTTAAGGATTGAGACTATATTGACTACCTATTAGGATATTTATCTACTTCGAGAAGTCTTACCTTAAATTGTTCCTTTATTTCCTTTTTAATCATTAAAAGCATCTTCGGTTTCATCCTTCTAAGCTTTTGCCATATTAGTTTGCACTCAAGTTTAAGGGGAAGTTTGTGGACCACTATGTTGGTGTCTAATTTGGGCATATCCTGGCAGGACTAGGCAAACACATCTCGATGTTCTTGGAGGAAGTTGATCAGTTCAATTCAAGTTGATGGGTTTATAGAGGTTTCAATTTTAACTTTTTTTTATATTCTCCTATTCCTAGGTTCAAGGTTTCAGTGGCTCTTTATGAGGTACTATCTGTCTTCTTGTTCAATTAATCTCAATAAGTTTGGGGGTACAAGACTTTCTTCAAAATCTCCTTTGAACTAACATTGCTGATGTGATCGGTTACTTGAAATTGATGTCCAAAATCTCACTATGAATATTCATGCCACTTTTATTTGGGTACCGAAAAATATGGGAAAAGAACAATATAGGCAAAAAAATATGTAGAAGAAGGTTTAAAAATTATGAAAATGGACATAAAAAATGAAATGCATAATGCTCAGTCATTTTTATTTATAATACTTAATAAAAAGGTGCCCATACAAAGGATCCCACAATGCTTTTGGGAAAAAGCATGTGGGTTTAGTTCATAACATTATTTTGAAATAGACTTGAACAGTGTAAGAATCTCAGTTTTAGTCCAAACACTTGGAATAAACCCTAGAAAGCACAAGCTAGTCTCTTAGACTGTTGTTGACATCTCTAGCTCATCAATCGCATTGATAGAGAGATCCCAAATGCCTTATTTAATATGAACACAACATTGACAAAGGTGACATTCACACATCCATTCAGATAGAAATTTCCCAAAGTAGTGGAAATATCATTGACTCTTACCCTAAGTCTTGTCATAATAAGTGGACTTTCCTCTTCTTAATGTTCTTTTGAGCTTGTTTTCCTTGTCATTTTGCATTAGGCTTAAACCTTAACCCTATTTGGTCGGTCTAGTTGACAACTATTATGGCTCTAGCAATTTCTTGAAGATGTTTTTTGAGTCTCTTTCTAGCCTAGGCGCCTTTGTTGATGATTGACTTTAAACCTATATGAGTGCTCTTCAATAAACAAGGCCCAACCATTGGCAACACTTCTCTGACATAAGCAGCATTGACAAACTCAAGGGATTGAATTAAGGATTTTGAAACATACTCATCGAGCTTAATATTTGGG
Organism: Adansonia madagascariensis; assembly: GCA_038381835.1. Taxonomy (NCBI): domain Eukaryota; kingdom Viridiplantae; phylum Streptophyta; class Magnoliopsida; order Malvales; family Malvaceae; genus Adansonia; species Adansonia madagascariensis. Next base: position 10,530,155 of record JBBYHL010000012.1, read on the forward strand.
GCATCGATGAAAGTGGCAGCAATAATATCTTCCTCTTTTTTGATACTAACAGTCTTGTTTTTAATAATGAATTTCAACTTTTGATGTAGTGATGATGGCATTGCCCCCACAAAGTGAATCCATGGCTTTCCCAATAAGCAGTTATATGTTGGAGCAATATCCATCACTTGGCAGTCAAACTTATAAGTGTATTGGCCGATTTAGAGTGGAATAATGATGTTTCCTATGATGTTTCTACAAGTTCCATCAAATGCTCATACAACCATTTAACTATTTTGGATATGAGACGCATCAATTGGGATCTTATTCAAGCATGATATGGGCAAAGCTGACCAATTATTGATAAGCACCTTGGGCAATATGTTGCCTTTGTAAGTGTGTAATAATGTGAAGGGCTTTATAGTTTCTTCTTCTTCCATGAGGGATTTCATCATCACTAAAAGATATATAGTTGTCAGTAGTGATGTTGCTTACTAGATGATCTAACTAACCTATAGAGATGTTAGAAGGAACATATGCCTTTTTTAAGACCTTGAGGAGAGCATTCTTATGAGCTTCAGAGTTCAGTAGCAGTGACGGCATAGATATCTTGGCAGGTTACTGGTTCAACTAATCGATGATGCTGTATTCGCTATCCTTGATGAACTTAAGAAATTTTGCAGCTTCTTTCTTGCTTGCTAGCTCCTTAAAAGCTATCAGGTCGGTTCTTAGGCTATAAACCTTGGTGCCTAAGGAATATGAGGGGTGTTCTTTTGTTGGACTTCACTTCTTGATGTGGCTAGGGTATAATATTTACCACTTTGAGTTACATGGCTTACCCTTAAAAGGTCAACATTTACTGCTTGCTGACTAGATTCTTTGAAAATTAAAGTTTTGCTTTCATATTTCTAAGGAACTGCCTTATTATCCTTATAAAGGAAAGGGGATGGAAGTTGAATGTTCATCTTCGGCATAGGCTGAGTAAGGGTAGCTTTGATTCTAGGTTGGTTGTCAAATAAGACCAATGGCCTTTCAGACCTATAAGGAAGATTGCTTCCATCCATTTCTGTGGCATTGATAGATAGTACCGCATCTGCTAATTGGGTATGTAAAGCTTACTTTTTATTGTAGAATTCAATGCTGCCCTCATTCATCATTCTTTGAACCATAGCATAAAACTCTTTGCACGTTTGAAGATTATGGCCATAGCCGGTATGGGAATAAAAAAAATTCATTAGTTTTTTCCCCTATTTTTCGACTTTGTTAACCAAATTATCTTGTACCAAGATTTACCAAACTAGATTTATTAGCATTCTGGCCTTATCTATAGTCTTCACGATCTTGCAGTCCTTTTCGATAGCCATTTTCTTTGCATCAGATTCAGCATAGGCCTAGAATAAGCTGGTTCCAACACTGGATTTTGGCCTTTGTTTAGCCTCAACTTTCCTTTTTCCTTTGTCTTTGATGGTATCTTGTTTGTCTGAGTCACTTTTTATGGCCACAATGATTATTCCACCTAATATGACTATATCTGCAAAGGTTCTCAGGCGGCTCTTTACTATCTTCTCATAATAAGGGGTTTATAATATGCCAACAAAGTTAACAATTATCTCTTTTTTGTCAATAAGGGGTGAATCTGGGTAACCTCTTCCATCCATCTCAGAGTGTATTGCCTAAAGCTTTTGTCAGTTTTCTTTTCCATGTTCATGAGAGAGCAGCAACTTAAAGCCCAGTCGATGGTAGGTCTCTTCTCATTTATGGTATTACTAAATGGTCTGATGTACTTATCCCATTCCTCATAGAACTTAATTTTGGACTGGTCTGTCATCTCTTGGACCATCACTAGGAAAAGTGGGCAGTGTTGTAGAATGTGCCCTTGACCGTAATGGTAATAAAATGGTTCAATGGTTTCTTTACTCTGGTTTTTGACACTTGAATCTATTTCTACCTTCACAAAAGCCTACCATACCTTACTTATTGGGGTTTTAACTTTTCTGATGCTTTCCTTGACCTAATGTCTTTTCCCCTCCACCACCACATTCACTCTCGGCTTTACATGCTTAAGAAGTGGATTGGCTCTAATGTTAGGTCCAAGCCCTTATTTGACCTTGATTACACTATTTTCTAATAGGTTCTACACCTTTCTTTTAAACAAGGATCAACTTTCAATAGAGTGACCTTGTGCTCCAGCATGGTATTCACAATAGGAATCTTTATTGTATCATTTGGGATACAATGTTGATCACAAATCTATAAATATCAAGGCCATTAGTTGGCCTGCCAATCGATGAGAGTAAATTTCTTTACAAGAGTAATGAAATGGCTCAAAGTGTTCTTTTTCTAGATGTGCTTATTGATTATTTGAGGCTCTTGCTTTGTTTACGTTATGGGATTGTGTGCTCTGGGCCATGTTTTAAAAGGGATTTAGCTTGAAGCTTATTATTGGAGTGAACTTAAGAGAATGAAGTAGTTGTGGCATGGTGAATAAGGGTTAAAGCATGGATACATAATGTTTGGGAAGTACATACTTTGGGTTGAATGTGGATTCTGAGTGACCTTAGCAGGACTTTCAGTAATAGCACTTATTTCATTTTCCTTACCCTTGGCTGTTGACTTTTTACTTGACCCAGATGATTTTTTAATGGATATCTTGCCACTTTTGATAGCGTTATCAATCATTTCTCTTGATATAATCATGTTAGCAAAATTCTTCATGGTGTTTCCTACCCATCTTTTATAGTAGAGAGCTCGCAAGGTGTCGATGAACATGACTTTATTTCTTTCTTAGTCAAAAGAGGATAAACTTAAGCTGCTACTTCTCTCTACCTTTAAGCATACTGTCTGAAGCTCTCGGAGGCTTTCTTTTCCATGTTCATAAAAGAAATGCGATCTAGGGCCCAGTCAGATACGTGCTTATATTGATCAAGGAAAGCATGAGCCAAATCTGCCTATGTCTAAATTCTTGTGGGATCTAAACCTATATACCTATAGATGGCTTCCCCAATCAGGCTATCCTAAAAACAATGCATTAGTAGCTTTTTGTTGTCCTCGTATCCATCCATCTTGCGACAGTACATACGAAAATGGGCAGTAAGGTCCATAGTCCCATTGCATTTCTTAAAATCTTGCATCTTGAATTTAGGCGGATGACGAGGTTAGAAACCAGTCCCAAAAATTTAGCATTTATGATCCCAAATTTGTCACTTCCTTTGATAGCTCGAAGGCATTTCTCCAGTGACTGATAGTTCTGTAAGGCTTCATCATTTTCTAAAGAAATCTTCACTTTTTCCTTCTCTACTTGCCCATCAATACCTGGGACTATAGGTCTTACGGGTGAAGAACTTTCTTCGAAAAACCTTGAATTAGATGAGGTACCATTGTTGGGTTAATGTAAATAAATGGTTGAATAGATAGGATCATCGTTACTGGAGGATGCAATCTTTATGATGCCCTTTCTTGAGCATTAGTGGCTTCAACACCACCATTCAGTTGTTTTCAGGATTGACTAATTTTTTTCCTACATCAATGGTGCTCATTTGCCCTTTTTTTTTTTTGAAAACCTCAGATAATAGCTTAGTCAATTCCATAATATGTGCTTGTAATTCCTCAATTTTATGGAGTGATTACTCTTGAGACTCTCTACACATGAGCTCGAGTTATTCGATGCAGGTTTGGTGATTGTTTTCCATGGATTTTTTATGATTGCATGTGTTATGTAGGTTCTATGTTTTAGAACACCTTCACTTTAGATTATTACCAGATTAGAACTTTATGATATGTTGTAAGCATGTTTAATGAGATAACGATAAGAATGCAATTATGATGATAAGTGACATACAAGAATAAAGCAATGACAGAGTTGAGATAGTCATGCAAAGTAAGAAGGATAATTAGATTAAGGGACAACTTTACCAATAGAGTCTTTCGTTAACGCAACAAAATATCCTGATTACATATTACATTTAGAAATGCCTGACATGGTTACATTGTTTGATCACATGCTCCAAAAAATACAATAATTCTTGTTTATGGGCTCCAATAGGAAGGATGTCACATGTCAAGGATTAGGCTACATCCATCATGTACTAAGCCTCTAACTAGGCCACCTAAATCTGCTTAGTAAGATAGCGATGGTGGTCTTGATAATTCTAGTATGCTTGATCGACCATCTATAGCCACTCTTGTTTTTGTCATTTAGAGGCCATTACTAATTCATCAACCTTATCTTGATGAGCTTGCAGAAAATGCTCTAAACCTAAGATTCTAAGTGTTAAAACTTTATTCTTGACCTGATTTGCTTTCAATCCTAACTCAAGCTTTTAGTCATCCATTCTTCTTTCGATAAGCTGACACAAAGTTACGGGTTTTGACAAGCTTCTCTCTATTGGCTTTGGCCTCCTTTTTTTATTGATGCGGCTCTTTTCTGAGGATAGCAATCTCTACCTCCCGTTTCGCTAATGATTTGTGAAGGTGCCAAGCCCTGTTTACTTTACTAAGTGCCATTTAGTTTTTTTTCTGACTCTCAAAATCCTCTTTGAAGCAGTTATTCTCCTCGACGACCTAGTTTATTTCACTATCCTAAATATATAGGCCCATTTCCAATTAATTCTTCTCTTCTTTTAAATAAGTGATTTCCTTGGCAAAGGTTGCATTTTCTTGTTTAATCCTCGCTTGAGCAATTCTATCTCAGAGGGGAATTCATTAACTAACACTTCTGATGTTCCAAACAAAGGCAAGCCGTCATTGATGTGATAGACCCTCCACTCATCATATCCTGATACTACTTCTTCTCTAATACCTTTCCATACAAGAGGTTTGTTTTCAAGCATGAAAGGCTAGCTGAACTTTAGATCTATAACTCACTGTAGTCAAAATCCCACTGCTCTAAGTCAAAGATGAAAGGATGAATTATCAGCATTAAAATTATTGTAGGACTAAAATAGGTGCATAGCTAGTGTTTCCCTATAAACCCATAAGTGGCACGCAACTGTAAACTTCACATCAGTATATGATTGTCTGTGGTGAAAACCAAGGGGCCTTCCATGTCACTTTTTTTCTCCAAGATTCAAAAATTTTTGGACCCATTGCTCATCGAACTTATCTTGGGGCCATTCCCTTTCAAGGACTTTCGAGATAAGATTGAGGTTAGGCCAAAAATTGTATAGCATTCTTCTTTTTTCAAGGCAAAAGTGGCTAACAAGCCAAATATGAAAAAGTGGTGCATATCTGCTGAAGCGACCTGTACATATTTTCTTGCAAAAAGTGAAAACTCGAACAGTTTTAGCAATGATAGCAGTACGGGATTGATGTTGTAGTGTAATCGAGAAAAGAGATCTATTATTGTCATTTCAATATAGCCTAGTGTTTTCGAAAATATGACCAGATCATATATTGTCAAAGCATAGATATCTTGGATTTTTTGGATGTTAATGGTAATAGCCATTGCTGCCTTCAAACTAGTTTATGAGATGTACTCGTTGTCTTAATATGACTCCCGATCTAGGACTCCATTGCCCCAAAAATCTGGGCTAGTCTTTTCTTGAAGGTTAGAGGCTATAAAGCCTTACAATATATTCTATCATTCTTTACTCTCTTAATGTTGAGTAACACAGTATATTCATCAACTGTGGTGACCAAATCTTCATTATTGAAAATGAAGCATTGATATGCTCATGCTAGAACTGAGACGCTGCTTGTAATAGGCCATCATCAAAATAAACTTGGAGTAAGAGGGCTATGTCTCTGTATCTCTTCGTGAATGATTCCCTCTCGATATCATTCTAACTGGCCCATATGTGCTTTAAATCTTGCCAATCATTTTGACAGTACCTTATGTTGACCCTTTCATGCAACGCTGAGACATACCTCAGTTTAAGAACGTCCCTATCTTTATGCTATCAGTACCCCGACCATGCTCAGACTTTTTCAAAAGATTTCAGATCAAAAGTGGATTATTGCTCCATGATAGACACTCCTTGCTAAACACTGATCCATTAACAAATTATCCCATGATGATAATGATTATGATAAAATAATGCGTGTGTTAAACCAAAAACAAAAGAGGAACAAGTTAGTGACTATACGAAATAATAAGCATAAGAATAAGGGAATAAAAGAAAAATAGTAAAAATGCATCCCAAAAATTGCCCTAGCAATAGGCCGTACGATGCCTAGGGGCAAACAAGATAATTGTGATAGTAAATGGATAGCATAATAATGTGTCCAAGTAAAAACTACCTTTAATGAGGTAACATGTACCTCGTTAGGATGAAACTGACTAATTAAGTGGTGCTATTTGTTTGTCACCATCAATGCACACGTTAAGCCATCTTTTAGACAATATGATGGTTTGTTTAGGTCAAATATGACTCTTTTAAGATGACATGGAGCATTGTAGGCAATGGCATTTGCTTGTTATCACCCACTTATTAAAGAGGGTTAGCTGTAGAACATAACGGCATACCTTGAGAAATGATCACGAGAAGTAACAAATGCAAGCGACAATGTTCGTCCATCATGGCCTACATAATCAATAAAAGTAAGAAGCATTTCCCTGAATGACTTTATTTTTTGGGTTATTCTGACAGCATTTTGTTATGTTTGACATGATTTGGCTCATAAGGTTCACTATATAGGTTTAAGTTAATGCCTAAATTCGTATCTCAATCGCTCCTCCATTCAGTAAAGATAGCCAAGGCACCCTTATCCTAGGTCGATCATGGGTTTGGTAGAATAGGTTTGATCCAATGGATGTGTTTTCCTATGTAAATATGAAGGGGTACTCATGAGAGACGTTAATAATTTACACCCAGAAGGTCTTGTCATGCCTATGCGAAAGGTTAATCAAGAGGCTGGATAGCTTACTTTCCTCTAATAATTAGGCTATTAACCTCACCATGGAGTTTGATAGGAATCTAGTGCAAATACATGTGCATGGTGTGTGTTAGAGAGACAATCAAACTTTTTATTTTACCTCTATATTACCATACTTATTCAAATCGATAGGTTTTTAGGAATAGAGTAGTCCTTGATGATCATAGGATAAAAACCATGAAAAATAAGAGGTTAGAAGATAAAGGAAAAAAGGGGGTTATATCTAAATAATGTCAAAAGCCAAAGAACCAAAAACCGAGTGGGATATAGCTGGTTGTTGGCCTAACTCCCCAATTGACTCCCCAGTAGTGTTGCTAAGCTATTGTGATGTGCCCTTTTACCTTCTGTTGAATCGAAGTGAGTGCTTGACTTAAAAAATATATATAGCGGTGCAGTTGAGCCTTTAGATTATCCCTTGATTGAGATTTAAATTAGGCATAATGATATGAAGGGGAGAGAGACTGTCAGGTGAATTGCTTATCCAACTAGTCTCGAAAGCTATTGTAAAATGGCCATAAACTTAGAGTCGCCGTTGATCATTTTTGGCTAGGCATGATCAGGTGCCTATTGAAAATAGTGTTTCGATTTATGAAACTCAAAACATCGATTTCAAGGTCTACGAGGTCTAAGGATTTGTTGGTTAGGGTTAAGAGTTGGTTACACATAAGGAAATATTAACAACCCCACGATGCTCGAAATCAGTACTTACTAACTATATGCCATTTTGGTTTTGATTTATCATTATTTTGATATATCCCCTTTCATGCATGGATTTTTGTGAAAACTATAGATCTAGGTTTTTTAAAGAAAATATTTGTCACCTATGTGGCTTGGAGATGTGGGAAACATAGGAATTTTTTATGGAAATAATCTTTGAATTAAATTTTAAAAATTTGGATATCCCGTATTTGGAACTGGAAAGATACTGACACGAGACATTGTATTATAATTTTTTAAAATGATTTTAAAATATGAATGCACAATGGTTTCTATAAAAAAATGTGTTAGTAATAGAAAAGAATACAATCATATTACATAAAAATAATTACCCATAAAACATGAAGAAAGTGAAGGAGCAATGGGATGTATCTCATAATTGTCTTTTATTATTGATAAATAACCGAGATGACAACTTTAAGACATGTTTGGATTTGACAGTAACTTAATAGACAGAAAAAGAGGTTTTAATTAAATGGCTTGGATATTCGAGAGAGAGAATTTAGGTTTCTAGTGGAAAGTGAGGTTGGAATACACCCTTAGAAGTCGAGGTTAAAGTATTCCTTAAGGTGGAAAATTTGGATATGCTTAAAAGAAGGTTTTGATCAGAAGCCTTTTTGGGTAGTTCTAGGAGAGAAAAATATGGACTTTAGGTAATGAGCGAGGTTGGAGTATCCTTTTAAAAAGTGGGATTAGAGTATCCCCAAAGGCAAAAATTTTAGATCTATAAAAAAAATGTTTTGATTAGCAATCCTAGGAATGTACAAGAGAGAAAAAATTTAAGTTTTAAATGCAAAGCAAGGTTGGAGTATCCCCTCGAAAAATGGGGCTGTTGTATCCCTAAAGGTGAAATTTTTAGATCTATTAAAAAAGTTTGTGGAGAAAAGAAACATTTTGGGATAAAAGGTATTTTGAAAATAGAATCTAAAAGTTTGAATAAAATTATTTTTATTTTAGCCTTGATTTGAGCCTAGATAGCATGTGTTATATTACGTGACACCACAAGAAGCTCAATAAAAATGGTCTAGGAAGTTGGGTTGATTTTGATTGCAAAAACAAGGGACAACATCATACTGTCTCTCTTCCAAAATTTGTTTCGTGTAGATTCAAAAGTGTTAGGAATCGGGCAAGGTACCATTGGAAAGGTAACTTGATAAAGTTTAATATAAAAATATTCTAAAAATCCTAGAAAATCACTTTCTAGGTGGAATTAATTTTGAAATTAGGTTCATTTTGATGCTTGCAGCCAGTGCAGGGAAAATGGCATAGTAGACTTAAGAAAATCATTTTGGACTCATTCGATATCATAAAATCATAAACGGTACCTTTCTAGAGAAGGAATTTCATGAATTTTCTAGGATAAATATTCAGAAAATCCAAAAAAAATCTAATAGGTCGAAATGGCCCAAATAGAATGCAGTTTACTAGTTCTAAGGGTTCTAAATGACAAAGGTTTGAAAAATCATAACCCCCTTATCCGAAATAATTCGGGTCCAAATGAGACACTTTAGAAAGGTAATTCTATGCTATTTCATGGAAAAATATTAAAAAAATCCAAGAAAATATATTTTGTCTTGAAAATAATTTTTTTAATGGTGGGTACAATGCTACCAAATCAAAATATAGGAGTTTTTTTTTTGTATTTTTAGTTTCTCAAGACTAGACTTGAGCCAAAGATGTCCAAATGTTTGTGGCAGAAAGACATAGGCAACAAAGGTGTCATGAATTCATTCCATAATCTCATATTAGTTTAGGATGATGAAACAACCCATTGACTGTGCCACAAATGAGAGTGGCAGACTCAAGATCAATGCTTAATGTTTTGTCAAAAAAAAGTGATCATTTTCTAAGAAAACAGCATTTAGGAGTTTATTCAACCATGAATCCAGACCTAGAAAGTTTGATTTGTCCCCAAGATTGGAGGACCAGTTGAGTGAACACTTATTAGTCTCCATCTATTTGAGGTAGCATAGGTTTAACTTAGGGCCTTTTGAAAATCAGATTTTGAAATAAATAGTCATACATTTTGACAAAAATGTTATGAATGAAATGTATCATGCATAATATTGAACATGAACAACACATTCAAGCAAACAAAGATGGTCTTTTGGCAATGAAAAAGATGGCAAAAATGTAAAATAATGACAAGTAAGATACATTAGCATGTTAACATAGATGTTGGTAATAACATGTTCAAATAATGAGAAATGTGTTGAAATCTTCAAGAAAGCATTTTTTTTCATGAAACCTACCAAGATGCAAGAAAAATGCATGAACATACTTAAAACATTTTTAGGTGAACATTCAAATATGAGATGAACATGTGAAACTAGATGAATCATGGCAAGAAATGCATGAACAGGGGCTGTTATGATGATGAAAATAAAACATGGCATGTTTGATCATCCTAGCAACATCAAGGCATTAAAAGGATCATCAAGCCTAAGACTACCACAACCAAGGCCAAAATAATGCATGAGAACCTTAGAAGGGTCATGGCAACATAAAGAGGCCACTAAGATGGAAACGTTGAAAAATCAAAGAATAAGTAGAACAAAGGGGAAGATATATACCAAAAGTTTCAAGCTTTAGCCTTTTTCTTTTGGCAGTAACTTTAAACTCACCTTCTTCTTACTTTTTAATGTTAAACACCAAGAAAGCGATGAAAAGAGGGAGCTTTCCATTAGGATGTAGATAAAGAGGAGTTTTAACAAGAAAAATGAGTGGAATAAAGGGTGGGTTCTAGAAAGGTTTTTAATGGTGGTTTTAAGGAGCTACAAGAATAGAGAGTTATTTTTGATTTTTTAGTGGCTGAGGGACACTGGAAGAATGTATAAAAGTGAGTGCTTTCTTTATAGAGAATGTTTTTGTGGTAAGGTTTTCTACGCTCTCTCTGTCTATGTGTGTGTTTATCTTTCTTAGCTAAGCTAAAGTTGGAATATATGGCCATATGACCATGAAGATAAAAAATGTAAAAAGTAAGGGCATTATGAGGTTTTAGTCATGTATCTCATATAGAGAAAATGTATTGTACTCAGCTACCATAGAAACTCATTGGTTGGCTAAAAAAAACAATGGATTAAGGCCACTTTATGCAGCTAAGCATTGAGAAAAATCAGCCTTACCTTTTGGCAATTTGCATAATGTCATAAAATGTCCCTTGTTATTGGCTATTTGAACCTAAAAAGTTTGTCTAAATCCAATCATAAGCCCAAAGTTGAAGCCTAGTATGAATTTTGATGATTTTTGGTGCAAGAAACATGTTCAAATTGGGTCAAATTAATGGAGCAACGGCTGAAAAATGGCTCAAACTGGGCAAAAATGCCATGGTGCATCGATACAATGTTTTGTATCGATACATAAGGTAATTTTTGCCTATGAGTATCAATACAATGAAGCATGTATCGATACCAAGTGCCAAAAAAGTTTCCAATCTTGAGACTTAAAGGTATGTATTGATCATTCATGGGCTTGCATTGATATTTTTGCTTGAGTATCGATACATTTGACAAAATTCATAATTTTAGCTACTGCTAAGGTCTGTATCGATACAAACATGCTAAGTATCAATACCACTCATTACGTCTTGATACCAAGCCCTCTTACATCGATACTACATGTGAAAATTTAAATTTTTAATTGTATATCAATACCTATGTACCAACATGACTTGCATATACTTTTGGCTCTCTAAACGACTTCATTTTGGTTGAAAGTGACAATAACTTGACTTGTGCTTATTCGTATAACTCTAAGGATGCCACGATGATGGCCTTCGATGCCTTAAATGGTGGCCTGCCATGCTTTAGATAATCCATAGACAAAATAGGGTGTCTATAGATAGTTATGAAAGAAAAAGAACCCTTCCTTGCTAATTCAGAAATAATCCCAAACCTTTGGAAATTTCATTATATCAGCAAAAAATTGAGTTAAATGCCTAAACGTTGATTTCTTTCAAAATAAACTTTTAGAACTTTTGTACCCTACCTAAAAAATTGATACTTGTCAAAGACCTTTCAAATTAACCCTTCGAGACTTATGTTTACTAACATTAGTTTAACACCTGTAGGGCTATTTTATTTAAAGATTAAAAGGATGTTATAACTTGATTGTTTGCCTCTCAAAGAACTCCTATGAAAAGAACATCTACCTAAATTTGGTCTTAATAAACCTAGACCATGTTGTACCAATAGTTTCAAATCAAATTTCAGCAGTGCCACCCTATTTGTGCCTCTAACTTCATTTCTTCATTTTATTTGAAAATGTCTCGAAGGGTGACCATCGGTCATAAGAAAGCTTTAACATTATGATGAAGATAACATATCCATTATGCTTGATATTAGAAAATTCATCATTGAAATTGTTTTGAAAGCTTCATAGTTTTGATCAAGTAGATTTTCTCCTAGTTTAGAATGAGAAGGTGATCTCATTCCATAAATCCTAGAATTTTGATGAAATATGATATTTTTCATGATTTCAATAGAGTTTTCTAAATATACCTAGAGCAGATATTTATTCAAGTACATAACTTATATCTATGAGTTAATGAACACTAATTTGATATTTGATATTTGATTACTTTTAGGAAAAATTGAAAAATTATAAATTCTTAAAATTCAAATTAGAAGAAAGATTTTGAGAGGCAAATATCCAGTCACTTTCTAATCTTCAATAGCAAGCCATCAAGAAGAAAAAAATTGACAGCAATGAGGCTTAGATTGATGAGGCCTTAGCGACATATAGGAATCCTTATGATGTATGAAATCTATCACATCTTCATGTGATCTTATTTAGGTACATAAAGAAGGCTTTGAAAAAGCTTTGGTGGTGATATTCAAAGCATTTAAAAGAATTTTCAAATAATGGTATTTAAAGCATTTAAAAGAATTTTTCAAGGCTTTGATGGTGGTATTCAAAGCATTTAAAAGAATTTTCAAAGCTTCGATGATGATATTTTAAGCATTTTAAAGTTTTCATTCAAAAAAATTTTTTGAAGCTTTGATTGTGATACTTAAAGAATTTAAAAGAATTTTCAAACCTTCAGGTAGAAATTATTGCCTCCTCATGCGATCCTTTGTTAGGTAGCTAAAGAAGGCTTTGAAAAAAATTGGCCCCAAAATGAACTCCCGATGTAACTGGCTGGAATGGTTGCTAGTCGATGATAGCGTCCATAATGAAAAGCCCAAAAGTAGATGATGGCTTCAGCCTAACTAAAATTGTCACTAAGCCCAGGAGTAGTTGATGTCTATTTCCTGATGAAATTGAAACTAAGCCCAAAAGTAGATGATGGCTATGTCCTTTTAAAATTGGCATAAAAGCCTAAAAGTAAATGATGGCTATGTCCTTTTGAAATTGGCATAAAAGCCCAAAATAGAGGATGGCTATGTCACTTTAAAATTGGCATAAAACCCAAAAGTAGATCATGGCTTCAGCCTAATCAAAATTGGCACCAAGCACAAGAGTAGCTGACTGCTATTTCCTAGTGAAATTGGCAATAAACCCAAAAGTAGAATATAGCTTCAACCAAATCAAAAGTGGCATCAAGCCTAAGACTAGCTGATGGCTATTTCTCAGTAAAAATGGCACCAAGCTTAAAAGTAGATGATGGCTATGTCTCTTTAAAATTAGCACCAAGCCTAAGAGTAGCTGATGGCTATTTCCTAATAAAATTAACACTAAGCCCAAAAGTAGATAATGGCTTTAGCCTAATCGAAATTGGCACCAAGCCTAATAGTAGATGATGGCTATATCCTTTTGAAATTAGCACTAAGCCCAAAAATAGATTATGGCTTCAGCCTAATTGAAATTGCCACCAAGCCTAAGAGTAGCTAATGGTTATCTCCTAGCAAAATTGCCACTTAAATGAAAAAGTTGAAGTAGTTGGCTATATATGTATGAAAAAATAATGCAATTGATATATTAAAAAATAATTGATTGATGCACTTGGTTATATATGTATGAAAGAATGATGCAATTGGTGTATATATGTAAAAAACATAGAAAAGATTATATGGGTGATTCTTAGCAATGGCTAAAAAGGAGTAGCTATAGATACCTAATTTTGTTCGAGCCCATTCCATGATAATTCAAGAAGATAAAAATATCCAAGATAGAAAGTTAGGTATTTGTCCTAGTAGGGGTAAATTTCCTTCAAGTGAAATGGATATTTTCAAGACCTATTTAATGGTGACTAAATTACCATAGGTGCAAGTGACAAAATTAGTTCTATTTTAAGGGTCATAGAGAGCAAATCTCAATTAAAAAACACAAATATCAAGGCAAAAAATTAGTTTAAAATTTTAAAATATATTTTTACGGATGTTATCACAATCAAATTTTCCATTTTTAAGAATTTTTTGTAAAAGTTGACAAGTTGATCATCATATATTTTTATTGATACCAATGTGATATTTATGTTGAAATGCACTCCCAAAATCATAAATATTCAAGGAAAAATTTATATTGGCATTTTATACCACAAGGTGTCAAGTTGTCCATTTTAGTAATTAATTTTGAAGTTTTCACATTACCATAAGTATCATACTTGTAAAGTTTTTTGGTAAAAATTATTTTGGATTTCAAGTGTTTGTCTTTATTATTTATATAAATTAATATTTTGATTAATGTGTTGAATAAAATTCATTTTTATAAAATTTAAACATATTTTTAAAATTTTTTTGTTATCAAGATACGGAGTTTTCTACTCCGTAAATTTTTTAAGAGGATTTTTTGAGTTTATAATTTTTAAAATTCTTCAAATAGTATTAAATTAGTTTTTCAAAATTCAATTTATTTTTATGAGTTCTACATTTTTTTTAGAATTTTTTTATTTTCAAGATACGAAGTTTTCTGCTCTGTAAATTTTTTTGGTAAGATTTTTCTGGGTTTATAATTTTTAAAATGCTTCAAATATTATTGTTTAATTCACATTAAATTAGTTTTTTAAAATCCAATTTATTTTATGAACTTTGTATTTTTTTACATATAATAATCTTTCCCGATGAGGTTTTTTTCTCATAAAATTTTATGAGTTTGGAATTTTATTAGTTTTTTCTTGAACATTAAAATTGGATTTGTTATTAGATTAAAGTAAATTGGTCACATGAAATTTTATTTCAAAGACATAATTTTTTATTTTTATAATTTAATCCTTCTAATTAATTTTTTTATATAGTTTTACATATTATACGTATATCATATAAAATTGTCTAGAGCTTGATGATGTCATGGATGACATAATTCACAAAATGATAAAATTATTAATTTAAATCAAATCAAAATAAATGAATAATAAATAAAAAAGAAATAAAAATAAATTAAAAGAAACTTGTGGTACATTTCGGCCAAGGCATTTCTTTTATGCCTTGGCCAATTCTCCTTTTTATAAAGAGGGGGGAAGTTTTATGGGAGGCTTTCACTATTTTGGATGAAAAAACAACAAAAAATAAATAAATTTACTTAGTTTTCCAAGCTTTTTTAATTGAACACTTAATTTCTTTAGTTTTTGTTCATTTGATTCATTTCCTTTCCTATTTATGAGTCAAAATCATGTTAAAGCTCATGGATTTTCATCCATATTGAAAGGCTAAACATGGTGACTGTGAACAATTCTTATATTTTTTAGTTATATTTAATTTTTTATTATAGCTTGATTTTTTTATGAAATGTTATTACTGTTAATGTGATGTTGATACATATATATATATATGTTTATGTTGTTTTTCTTAATATTTTCATGTTAATATTTTGATAAATATATTTATATACTTATTTTTTATGATTTTATTTTTCTATGTAAGTTTGATGATATTTATTCATGGTTATTGTCATGATGTTTTGTTGGAAAATATTGATGTATGTTTATTTTCCATGCCTTGGCTGAATCTAATGGATATTTTGATGATGTTTATACACTTAATTTTGTGATGATTTTTTGTTTTTTTAGATTATTTTGTAATATTAAGAAATCTAGGACTAAGTTGTAAAATATTGAAAATATTTTTTAGGGCCATTATTGCTTGGCTAAAAGCCGTAGGTGCCTTTAGAGGAGTGTTTCTTGCATCTTCTAACATGTTTTAGGGATTTTAACATTTTAGGGACCTTTTTGCAATTTTAAAAATTTTAAAGCTAATTTGGAAAATATGAAAAAAATTTTTATGGCTTTAGTTCTTTGGCTGAATCATTCTATTGATTTTCGTTGTGGTTTTTGTGATTTTTCATGATGTGTTTTGTGTTAATTGATAATTTTCTATTATGTAGGGACTAAATTGAAAAAATGGAAAAGTTTTAAATTCATTAAGAAAAATCATTCATTTAGGGGTATTTTGTTCATTTTGAAATATTTCTAGCATTCCTCTAATCCTTAGAAGGGGTGCAAAAAATATTAAAATATTTTGTATTCTGTCAGTTTTTTTTAGGATATGAAATGCAATTTTAGAAAATTTAGGGACTTATTTGCAAATTGTAAAATTTTTGTTCTAAGGCCATAAATGCTTGACCAGTTGCTTCTTATGATTTTTAGCATAATTTCCATATTTTTTTGTGATCAATTTTATGTTAATTTTGTGTTTATTTTGTATAAGGACTAAATTGCAACGTTTACAAAGTTTAGGGATCATTTAGAAAAACTTTGCACTTTAGAGTTAATGAAGTATTTTTAACGTTTTAAAAATATTTCTAACATTCCTATGGTTTTCCATAAAGGTGTAGAAACTATTAAAACCTTTCATAGTCTTTTGGTTTTTCGTTAGGGTACGAAACGTAATTTTGAAAAGTTTAGGGACCTACTAGTAATTTTTGCATTTTAGGTCATTTTTTATATCTAAGTTACCCACGAAGGGTATAATTATCATTTCATATCATTTCAGAGTCCTCTAAGTGGCTGAGATATTTATAGTTCAAAGGCATACCATAGCAGCATATTGGTAATTCTCCTAGAATAGAGTCCTATGTAATCACTGGGATACTTATAGGTCGAAGGTGTATAGTAGGAGTAGATTTGTTTGTATATGATGTCATCCAACCCTTATGGTTACTGGTATATATATATGTCAAAGGTAAACCTTGAGGGTATTTTAGTAATTTATCTTAAAATCGAATCCTTTATGGTCACCAGGATACATATATTTCGAAGTTGTGTAATAGGGATAGGTTTATTTTTTTTTAGAGTCATCGAGTTCTTTAGGCTTACCGGGATGCTTCTATGTCAAAGGTAGACCTTAGGGATATTTTAATAATTTTACATTAGAACCAAGTCCTATGTGATCACCAAGATATTTTTACATCGAAGGTGTCCAGTAGGAATTGGTTCATTTGTTTATAAAACTTTAGCATCATTTAAAGTGCTTGGATACTTATATGTCGAAGGTACTCCTTAGAGACATTTCATTAGTCTATTTTAGAATCGAGTCCTTTAGGGTCACCGGATAGTTTTATGTCAAAGGTGTACTTTAGGGAACATGTTGGTTATATTGACCACATTCAGGTGCTTAATGTCAAGTTTAGTGCATTTTGTCTAACCGAGTCTTAGGGTGATTTTTATTATTATTAATATTATTAATAAAATTAAAAATTTTTAAAAAATAAGGCAACGTCTCTAATGTTGAAATTGTACGTGAGATTTCTCTTAGCATATGAGAGAAGTTCTATGGATTATTTTAATAATGAGATATCCTTTTAAAAATGAAAATCAAGATTTTTCAAATTTCAAAAAATGAAACTTTTTTTATTCCATCGGCTCTCTGGTTGGGTATGAAATAGAATGACAAAAACTTTTGTATTTTTTGGGTCTTCCAAAAGGATGCGAAAGATATTTTTGATTTTCAAAAAAATATTAAAAATCAAATTTTCTCACACGAAATAATAAATATGTTTCATGAATTTTATTTTTAAGCATGGGAATTATAATTAAATACCAAATATTGAAATAAAAAAAAATCAGAATCCATATTAACACAAGGCTAATAAGGTATCAATTTTCAGGCATTATGAGAATGTCGATCCTTGCTTATGATTGTAATGATTCTTGGAGCCTTTCACGTGATCTTTGGTATCAACATGGACCTCGGAGTTTATTTTCAAGGGTTTTGTAATCCTAAAAAATATGAACTCCGATAAGTGACCAATCTCACCTAGCTCAAATAGATTAGTGTCGACTCCAAAAAATGGTCGTTTTGCAACAATTGTTTAAAGTTAAGTTGAGTGAGCAATTCATCTCAACAACTTGGTCCCCAGACCAATATATATATATATAATAATAATAATAATAAAGAAAACATAATAATGATATGGGCCCCTAAAAATAAAAGACTAATGATATATAGATATATATATATATATAGGAATAAGGGGTACATCTATCATTTTAAATCGGGTTGCTCAGGATTTGTATTCAAGCCATGTTGCAACAGGTAGGTACCATTTGATAAGTCATGGTACTAAGAGGTGTGCTTTCAAAAGTTCATTGGTTAATCTTGATTCTTGCAGACAAAAAAAGTTGTACATGAACTAATCAAAGGAGTAATCTCACTTTTGCCTTTCATTAAATTAGATTTTCTCATGAAATGCCCCATGCCAAGCTTAATGGACCTCTCCAAAATGTGTCAATCCAATTCTAAGGCCCAAAAATGAAATCCACATGATTTTTATGCAAGAGAATGGGGGGTGGAAAATAGCTCCAATCAGGCAAAAATTACCTTGAGTATCGATACATTTATATAGATACATCTAGGCAAAAAACCCATAATGTATCGATAATATGAAAATGGTATTGATATAATGCATGTTGTATCAATGCCATCACTCCTGTGTTGATACTTGTTGGACAAACTTGCGATTTTAGCTATGACATAAGCTTGTATCGATATCATTGGCCCATGTATTGATACAGCACCCCAATGGATACAATATCTTCCTCTATCGATACAAAAAGCAAAATTTTGAAAATTTGATGATGTGGGGGTCCTATATCAATGCATAATGAGGAGCTCTGATGCTTTAAATGTTTGCTTGGACAAAATGTTGTGTCTCCTATAATAATAAAAATATATTAAAAATAAAAAATTCATTAATCTGGTGAAGTGCTCGAGTTGGATATTAAAATCTTTGAGCTTGATTCTCTTTATAACTAGAGTTAGTCAAACTCAACTTGACAATTACTATACCTAACTCAAATTTTTAAACCAAATTTTCGTAGTTTGCTAGTGTAGATATCATTTATCCCTTTAGACATCATTTTCATTTCCTTGTGAAAGAAAAGAAATCCATGAGATTTTTGAAATGTCTAAGCAATTATTTGGTAATTCTCGATATCTGCATCACTAACACTTAGGCGAGCATGTACCATTCGTTCTTTAAAATGTGTTGCCTTTACCACAGCAATATCAACAATTTCATCTTCTTAAATTTCTTAGGGTTTCCTCTCTTCCTCTTTTCCCTCTTAAGATCATAAAATATGAACATAAAACTAACATTTACATACATACTGCATATATATATATATATATCGGCTCACTTTGAAATTTTACATATACAACGAGCACAATTATATTGTAAATCAACGATTGGTTCATTAAAATATAAATGAATCACAGATTGTTGGATTTAATAATATAATTGTGCTCATCATGCATGTAAAGTTTTAAATCAATTCAATGTCTCTATCATATTAATTAAAAATACTATTTTTTTCAATATATATTTAACAATTAAAAGTTTTTTTTTTACATTAAACAAATAGTTAGAAATTTTTAATTTACTTGAAACTCAACCTATATCATCTACGTTAATAGAACATGAAATACAATAGTTGGATTAAGTAAATGTAAATAGTATAAATAGCCATGAAAATGTGTAAAACTAATTTAGTTTTACACTAATGTAAATGGATCCATCTTCATATTTGTATATATAAAAGGTTAAACAATGAAAAGTCTCTGAATTTTACTACTTTATATAGACAAACTTTTATATCTATATTACATCCAAATAAGTTTTAACCTTTAGTTTCCATACAAATAAATCCTTAACATTTAATTTAGATTTAAGTAAACTTTTAACATAAATCAGCCTTTGATTTCAAATAAGAATTTGTTTGGGTACAAATAAAAAATTAGAAGTTTTTTAAGGTTCAATAAAAGTATAAGAGTTTACTTAAGAAAGGTGAAATCGTTGAAAGGTTTTTTAATGGGCTTATATTTGATGTATTGACAATGTATAAAGCTATATAATGTCAGTGAACTAGATCATATCATCTTATTAGAAGATTTTAAAAATAAATACAAATGAGTTTATTTTTAATGAGGTAGAAGGATCTGTTTCACTGATAATGCATAGATTTATACAGTGTGCATTATCAAATATAAATCTTTTTTAAATTAGTATTTTAGCTTATATAGAACTACCAATTTTAAAACTGTATACGTTAATTTATTAAATTAATTATTTATACTAAATTAATGGTTTTTATTAAATTAAAATATTGATTAATTTTTATGTATTTTTATTGGCATTGAAATTCTTTTAAGGTAAAATTTTCTTAATTGACAATTTTTATTGAATTAAATATTAATTAATTTTATTTATCTATTTTTGTTAATTTTTATCCTTTACTTATATGTTTTATTAAGGTAGATGATTCACTATTTATTTATTTATTTCTATATTAAAATTAAATTTCCACATCTACTAACCTATTAAACTAAAAATACTAAATAATTGATTATATGCATACTTATTGATAGAAAGTTCTTACCAAAGAAATAATAAAAATTTATTTGGTGATCAATTTATGATGATGTTAATAAAATATTTTTCTGGGAAAAGCATAGGTGAAAACTTTAAACCCTAATAGAACATTAACAACAAATATTCATGAAATTAGAAGAGAAACAAAATTGCAAGGAGTATGATTTAGTTTGTTGAATGGTTTTGCAAGGTGAAACATGTTTCCATAAACACAATTTGGATTAGGCTACAATTAAAAAATCAAAACAAAAACTAAACCACATTTGACGCAAAACAAACTCAAATTTGACTTAGGCATTGTTGAACTAAGCTCAGACATCCTAAGTTATTAAGCAAGTCGAATTTGAGTATCTTAATACCAAACTTAAAAACTCATAAGTCTAATCAAGTTTTTTTTGTTTTTAAATATATGTTTTTAGTATTTTAATTAGTACTAAAGAAGTCTCAATTCAAACTCAAACTCGAGTTGAAGAAGAAATAATCAAGCTTAAAATCGAGTATAGGAATCAAGCTTTCTTTTACTAGGTAAAAAGACTAATCAAGTAGCTTTAGTGGTTCATTTTTTATCTCGAATAGAGCTTAAACTTTAAAGGTAAAAACTCACTCAAGCTTAGTTTTGAGTTGAGCTCGAGCTTCTTATTGCTTGAGCTCAGCTTGACTTAATTACATCCCTAGGAGGACCTATCTTATTGATGATTTACTCTTAATCAGGAGGATTTGGTACTAACAATAGAAGAATATTAGGTTTACTCAGAATCAGAATGTAAGCTTACTAGTTGTCATAATAACTTGTCCAAAATTTTAGACGAAAAGCTATTGCCTTAGGAACCATTCCTTGAAAGAAAGGTAATAGTGATGTAGCTCTGTTAGAATTTTTATGTGAGTTTATCCTCAGGTACTAGAAAAACAATTAGGTAATTGATGTGTTTACTTTGTCACAATGTGCTGCGATATGAATCTTGAAATGCGAGACTTAAAGGGGAATAAATCCCTTTCAATTATTTTTTTGTGTTCATTAGGTAATTGGTGTGTTTACTCTGTCACAATGTGCCAGGATCTAATTCCCAAAATGCTAAACTTAAAGGCGAGTGAATCCCTTTCATTTTCATGTTGGGGACTGAGTTTATCGAAGTAAATTGCACACTCGATTTAACCCTAAATGGCCATTACCATTTGACTTAGAGTTGTTAATAGGTGAGATTGGTCACCTACCAGAGTTTGTCTTTTAAGGGTTACGAAACCCTTAAAAATAAACTCTAAGGTCTACATTAATACCAAAGATTACTTAAAAAGGGTTCGAGAGTTGGTTATGGCACAAATAAGGATTTGATCCATCATGTGATGTCTAAAAATTGGTACCCTTTAATTACGTATTAAATTAGGTTTTGATTTTTTAATTGAATTCAGTTACTTCAAGCATAGTTCTCATGTTTCAAAAATTTTATTATTTCATTATAAGTAAACCAATTTTGAAAATATTTTTAAAATCAAAATAACTTATGCAACCCACTGGAGAATTGGTGGAATATGATAGTTTTTTATTTTTGTAGAATTTGAAACTTCATATTTACTTATTTTTCAAGAGGGTATTTCTTCATTTAAAATAATCAATAAGGTAACTTTTATATGCTGGAAGTAGAAATATGGACAATTTTAACTTGGGAATATTGCCTCAATTTTTGAAAATCATAGTTTTATTAATTAAAATAATATAAAACTTGATCTAGGACTTGGTTTTGACAAAAGATACAAAGCTAATCCTAGTAACTCAATTTTTACGAAAAGTGGGAAGCTAAGATAAAACTAGGTTTAATCTCGATAGATGGTACAAACTTAAACCTAGGGAACTCAGTTTCTATGGAAAATTGAAACCTAAACTAAACTAGAAGTAGTCTCAATAGAAGGTACAGACCTAAGCCTATTAACTTGGTTTTGTGGAAAATGATCAAATTATCCTAAGTGGGTAACCTTTCAGCTAATTATGACCCAAGTAATGAAAATTGGTAATCGATCCCTAAGTTTTTAAAATTATAAATTAACCCTTAAAAGTTTAAAAATGCATGGAATGCATATAAATAACCAAAATACCTTAAATATGTAATTTTACCTAGAAATAACCTAAATAGCCCTAAAATGATGGGTTTTGCTAAATGGTCTTTAAACTTTTTAAATTTATAAAATAACCCTTAAATGGCTTAAAAATACAACAAATGCACCTAGATGACCAAAGTACCCTAAATGACTAATTATGCGATGGAAATAATCTAAATGGCCTTAGAACGCAAAGTTTGCTAAATGATCTATAAACTTCAAAAATTGTAAATTGACCCTTACATGACTTGTAAATGCTTGAAATGTCCCTAAACATGTTTAAAACTTATATGAAATTTGCACAAAAGTCCCTTCATGATTCGGCCAAGCTTGAATTGCCTTAAAATTGAATTTGGAAATTATGAAACAATTACAAAATGCCCCTAAGGTTTGACCAAATTGAATATGGACTAAAATGCATGAAATCAAATATGAAGAATTACTAATTAATCATTGGACTTTCGGCTAAGCATGAAATGGCCCTAAAAATTTTTTTAAATCTTACAAACAAGCCCTTACATATTAGGCCAAGTTCAAAAACCACCTTAAACAAGTTTGAAAAAATGGAGTATTCTAATTTTACTCCTAAAAATTTAATTTTCATAAAAACAACCCCTAATGGCCTTAATTAAAAGTAAAAAAAATTTCTTTGTATTTAGCCAACTAAGAAAATACCTAAAATTAGTTTCATGCAAAAATCAAATCATGCATGACATTTTGCATGAAGTCTAAGCTATCTAATGAACCCCTGCAAACTCAAAATCATTATTGCAACATTATCACCACATCATGACCATCATATTCATATTAAATAATCATACGACACTAAAAAGAATTTATAAGATATCATGGATGTAATCTAAAGTAATATGCATGCATCCAACATCTGTATAACATGTGAAATATAAATGTCATATAATAACAATAAAAATTGCCATGGTCAACACATGGACATATTATATTAATTTAACCAAAAATCATCAAAAAATCATTAAAGGATATTTTTACTGAAAAATTTTGATTTCATTGGAATATAAACCAATTAGCAAAAAAAAAATGAAGGATTTGATCATTGATAAAATTGCTTTTTAAAATTTAGGCACAAACAAATCACCTAAACAAGCTTAGGATCATCAACCTCAAGTGAAGGAAAGAAAAGAAAATAAGATGAACTAGTGAAAAATAAGAAAAAAAAAGAAAAATTACTTAAAAAATATACCTAAAGAAACTTTAAATTCTTTTTCTTCTTTTCAAAATTTTTCAAAGCAGTTAAAAGCTAAAAGAAAAAAGCTTCAAATCAATAAAATCCAAATAAAAATAAGATGGAGAAGAAGGAAAATCAAAACTAGACTAGGTAGGAAACTACCTTTAAAAAGAATTTTGAAAGTTTTTTTTTTCTCTTCTTCTTTCAAGCTTGCATGGGAGAAAGATGATAGCCATGGAGAAAAAAAAATGAAACAAAAGAATTCCCTCCTTTAATAGCCAAAAATGGTGTCACATTTTGGTGGCCATTTTATATTTTTTTCCTTTTTTTTTTCAACCATGCTTCCTATTTTGGTTAATCTCCCAGCCTTGTCATATTTCCTATACTTTTGTAATACTTTGTTTGTAGGCTACCACCTAAAAGCATGATGGCTATGGTGTACCTTTTATCCAACATTTTGGAACAAGTTAGGATGAAAATAAACTGGTTAGAAAATAATTCAATTTCAACCAAATCAATTCTCATACAACCATGTTGGAGGTAATTTAATAAACTACTAGTTAGGGAAAAGCTTCATGTCAATAAAATAAATTCCCATGTAATTGGAAATTGGTTGGAATTTATGCCAAAAAGTCTAACAAAAATATTACATGGAACCAAACTAGTAAACTAATGATCAAAAATAAATTATGCACAAATAAACTTTAATTAGAAATTTACATGTATATATAAAAGCTTGGAAGTAAAGAAATAAATAAAAGTTTAAGTGCAAAAATCCTAATTGAAAATTGCATGGAAGAATTTAAACTGAAAGGACTAAATTGTAACGAATAAAAATTGATTAAAACTCATGTACTTAAAAGGGTTAAATGAGATTTAACATGTAAATAATCTAATTAAGAATTCAATCATGTGAAAATTTTAGTTAAAAACTCCTCAGAAAAATTCAATCAAGAATTTTGATTAGAAATATCATGAAGGTTTCTAAAATTCCAAGTATCGAAGAATTTAATTTTCATGCTTAAAAAAGCCTTAATGGAAGATTCCATGCATAAAATTCCTAACTATGTAGACATCTAATTTCGTTTGAGCCATTTCCTAGCAAATAAAACATTATGTAAAACCTGAGTTGAAATATACATATCATTTCTGACATCCTAGGACTTGATTAGAAAGCTGGAAAAATTTAAAAAAGAAAGATAAATGATGATGATGATGATGATGATGATTGTAGACACCTCATTTTGTTTGGGCCAATTTAGCAACCTAAGGCATAAGTTTTTGGGAAATTTTAAAATGCCTATGGGCTGTATTAAAGAAAATGCAAAAAATGAGGCATACACAAATCAATTTCCCATTGTTTTTACCGAGTTGAGGCAAATCGAGAAGCCACAGGTTTGTACAAGTTATATTAGGGCTCAAGTATTGATACGAGGCATTTATGGTGCGAAAAACATGAATTTTCACATGTAGTATCTATACAAGAAGGTTTGGTATCGATACCTAAGATGTGGTATCAATACCTGATATGTTTATATCGATATAGACCTTGGCAGTAGCTAAAGCTATGATTTTTGGCAAAATGTATTGATACACAAGTATGCATATCGATATATATCGATGGAGTATCGATACTGGCCCCTAAGTCTCGAGACTGAAAATATTTTTTGCTCTTAATATCAATACACAACTAATTGTATCGATACTCAGGAGTAAAATGTACCTTGTGTATCGATACAACATGTTCTGTATCGATACGTCAAGGCATTTTTGCCTAGTTTGAGCCATTTTTCAGCCTCTGAAAACTTGATTTAAACATGTTTTTGCATCAAGAAACTATCATATAACATTGCAAACCTCAACTATGGGTTCATTAATGGATTCTAACAAAGTGTTGAAGTCCAAACAATTAATGACAAAGGTCACTTTCATAAAATATATGGGTGTAAGAGGATGGCAGGCATATCTCTAGCTTGCAGGCTTTCACAGCATTTCTACCTACTTGCTTAGCATGACAAAACCAATAAGAAGGGAGTCAACTGAACATGGCAGCTAGAGATATGCCCTGGTACAGAAAAAAAAATCAAAAATGCCCTTTGCATTATCCTCTAAAAGAAAGGGCTAAACCAAGAAAAATAGAACCAGCTATCTCAAAAAAAAACTCTCTTAACTATAAAAAAAAAGCTCTCCAGCAATCCCAGAAAGCTGTTCACCCATCCTTACAAATCCTTCAGTAACTTTATCTTCAAAAGTTCACCAAAACACTATTCCATTACCTTCTACCCTTAACCAACTTCCATTCCCATAGCTCCCTAAAACCACACTATAACACCTTCAAAAACTTAACTTTTCACACATTTTCATTCTAAAAACACCCCATCAGCAACCACATTACCAAAAAGCTTCTTCCTTTCACCTTTTTCTTGCTAAACAATAGCAAAAAAAAGGGAAGGAACTTAGCTTAAAATTGCTACTTTAAAAAAGGAAAATGCTTTAAGCCTTTGCTGCTACATCTTTTACTTTGTCCTATGTATCTTTTGTTTTAAGCATACATTTCATCTTAGTAAACCTTTTTTATGGTTTTATGGCCACCTTAGGACTCCCATGCATTTTTTATGGCTTTGGTTGTGGTAGTTTAGGATCTTGATGTTTTTCTTAGTGACTTCATGTTGTTTAGTTAACTAAGCATACTTTTTTGCATTTTCATCACCATAACAGCCTCTGTCCGTGTACTTCTTTCCATGTTCCTTCCATATTCATGTCTTCATCTTATGTTTAAAATATGCATCTTAACATGATATAAGTATGCGCATGCATTTCCTAGAAGTTTGATAGGCTCTATGAAATAAAAATGCCTTTTTAGCAAACTCATTTTAAACATGCTCATCCTAAGTATGTTCATCTATCTATCTATCATCTTCATGCATTTTTTTTGTCATATTTGCTTTTGCATTTATGTCCTCCATATTTTGCATCATTTTTTGGTACTTTGCTTATGTTGAGATGCATGCTTGAGTGCTAGAAAACTCAATTTCAAAAATATCCCCAAGCTAAGCACATGCAATGTCCCATACATAGAGAATAACATAGGCTTAAGATTTTTATGAAGCTGGTTTTCTAACCTTGGGGGCAAAGCAAACATTCAGTTCTGGATTCATGAAAGAATGAGTATAAGAGTATTGTTTTTTTTTCAAAAATGAAATGAAGCCTTTTAGTTGAAAAATGTGAACCCTTAGTCTTTAGCCCACCACTCTCATAGTGGCATGGTCAACGAGTTGTTCTATCATCCCAAACTACTTCGAGATTGTGTAATGAACTTGTGACACCTATGTCAACCTCTCATCTTGGTTACAGATGTTCAAACGTCCATGGCCCAAGCTCAACCTAAAGAAAAACCAAAATACCAAACACCTCCCTTATTTTGTTCTGGCAGCATAGTGGCCTATCTTGAAAAATTATTTTAAAAAATCAAAATGATTTATCCAGAATGTGTTGGTGTTTTTCCCTCGAAGGATTTTGAATTACCTTTCCAATGGTGTTTCATTTACCTTCAGATCATCTCGGATGAAATAGTTACGATTTCTCAAATCTTCACTGTCTGGAACCCCTAGATCTAGCGAACAGTTTATTGTTTGGGCTATTTCGGCCCAGCAAACAACATTTTTGAATCCCTGGAATAATTTTCCCATAGAATTCATGAAATTCCTTTTTCAAAAAGGTATTATTCATATTTTAACAATTTCAGATCTGAAATGATTTTTCAAAGTCCATCATACCTTTACCCAGTATATGCTACCGGTGTTGAGACAAATTGAAATTCTAAAATTAATTCCATCTAGAAAGTGATTTTCTAAGATTTTTGGAGCATTTTGACATTAATCCTCATCGAGTTACCTTTCCGATGGTGAGCTCAAAATAAATTTAGAAAGAGAAATGACACAATGTCATCCTCTGTTCCTAACCTGATTTTCGAAACATTTTATTAAAGCATTTGAACACCTCATGATCTACTCGACTCCTTCTCTTAGCCTAAGCCCTTTTAGACTCGAACCAAGGCTAAACAAAAAGAAGAACATTTTAGCCAAACCTTTGGCTCCTGATTTTTAAAAATTTCCTATTTTCAAAAATATGACCCATTCCTCTTAACGTCAAAGATTTTTATTTTTGGGGATACTCCAACCTTACTTCTCCAAAGGGATACTCCAACCTCGTTTTTACCTTAAAATGACATCAAATTTTCATTTTCGGGGATACTCCAACCCTACTTTTTTGAGAAGATACTCTAACCTCGCTTTTACCTCAAAATAACATCAAAGTTTCATTTCCAGGTGTTGTGTCATTAGGTATTAGGTAAAAAAAAAATTTTTATGGAAAGTTTGAAATGCTTAGGGATCATATAAAAATGTAAAAACAATGTCATTTTCATGAAATGCATAAAGATGGATTGATAACATCCTTAATATATTGATATCATGCTTTGGTTATTCCAAGCTTGGAACATGCATTGTATCAATACAATGCCATATTATATTGATATAATGTCATGTTTTTCATGGATTTTTGGTTCTGAAAACACCTATATCGATACAAACACCTATGTATCAATACTGCATGAAAATTTTCATTATGAACGAGCATTTTCACCCAAGATTTCTTACATTTCATCTCCAAATGGCCTTGAAGCACTTCATAATCATATAAGAGGTCCTTCACGAATATTTTTGCATGAAAACATAGGCATGAGAACTACCCACATGGATTAAGCCATTAAAGATTGAATGAGCTTGGAATAGATAAGTTTAATGTTTTAAGTATGTTTGAAACTAAATAGTATTTAGTTTGGTTATCTTCTGACCATTTCAAGTTTAGTTCAGCTGAAATTCAATGGGGTGCTCTTTTAAGTTAAAGTTAAAACCTTTTTCTTGAATGAAACCAAGATATGGCCATAATAAGTAGGGGTTTCTCTTTGAAGCCATGCAACTGAGATTGTCCAATAAACTTAGCTTGCTCCATTTAGAAAGGTTTTAGCCCTTAATCAAACCACCTACCCTATAAAGAGATTGCTTGCAAGCAAGCTTAAGTAAGTTACAAAAAAAAAGGTGGTAATGCATTACAGATAAGATATGATTAGCCAGATGAAGTTTTAGACTTCTTGGGGTGTCCAAAAAGAGAGAGAGTCAGTTCTCAGTAAAACCAGATGATAAAAGGAAAAAAACTGAGAGAAAAAAATAGGAAAATAAAGAAAAAAATAGAGAAATCATCCAAGTCTATATGAAAGTGGTTTTCTTGATTAGATTCATCTCTTTTCCAATATTTTTTTTCATTTCATTTGTAAGCTTGATGATCTTAAACTTTGGCTTGGATGATGATTTAAGCTAAACGTATAAAAATCATGTTTACGGCCAAATCTTGAGCAATGATCTTCAAATGCTTTTGGGTGGTTTTCTTTAATTATTTTGGTTAAAAATTTAATCAAAATCATTTTTCATTAAGAATACTATTTATTCATTTATTTTTTATATGTTTTCATCAATTTTTTTTATGTGCTAACTTTTGTTGACTTTCTATGTACTCATGTTCCATTTTATGTTATGATCCTTGCATTCTATGCCATTTCCATGCATTGTAATCATGATTTATATGTCCATGCATTTTTGATTAAAATATTATGATTATGGCAATGTCACCACGCATGTTAGTGTATCTATATAAGTTCATGTTCCTAAGCTCTTTTATGTTCAAAGTCATATATGACATGCATTCTATGACGTTTTCATGCATTATGATAATAATTCACATATTCATGCATTTTCCATGTGGATATTGTGATTATGACCAGACAACCATGATGGTGAACCCTTGTATTTTCATGTTGATGAGGTATTTTGTGCATAAAATTCATATATGATGCCTTTCTTGTATGTTTGTTTAGAAAAAATGTTTACAGGTGCATTTTTTATGTTAGAAACTATAAATGACTTTTTTACAATTTTTCTATAATGTTTCCAAGCATATTAAAGATTACTATGTCATTTCATGCATATGATTTAGAAATGATTATGCAATTTCTTGCATTTTAGGTTCATTTTAGTTATTTTCCATGGTTTAGGGGGTATTATGTAATTTTATGTATGTTTGCATC
This sequence comes from Adansonia madagascariensis, assembly GCA_038381835.1. NCBI lineage: Eukaryota > Viridiplantae > Streptophyta > Magnoliopsida > Malvales > Malvaceae > Adansonia > Adansonia madagascariensis. Next base: position 10,559,905 of record JBBYHL010000012.1, read on the forward strand.
ATTCTAGTATTTTGCGATGATATAGGACTATTAATGCAATTTTATGCATTTTAGGGTCGTTCTAGTATTTTGCCATGATTTAGGATCACTTATGCAATTTCATGCATTTTTAGGTCATTTTAGTAATTTCCATGACTTAGGGGTTACTTCCATGATATAAGGACTTTCATGCAAATTCATGTATTTTAGAGACATTTAAGTCATTTCCTATGACCTAGGATCTATTATGCAAAATTTCATGCATTTAAATTATTTTCTATCATTTAGGGACCATTCCATAGTGTCCATGCATGCTAGGTCCATTTTAATTATTTTTCGTAATTAAAGAATCATTTTACAATTTTATGTATTTTGGAATCATTTTACAATTTTATGTATGTATTTTGGAGTCATTTTCATGATGTTGTGCTTTAAATTTAATATGTTTATATATTAATCATAATATAATTTTTTTTTTTTGAAAATCCAAGGCAATATCCCTGAGTTAAAATAGTCCATACGTTTGCTTCCAATATGTGAAAGTCAACTCATCAATTATTTTATACAAAGAAATACTCTCTTTAAACAAGTAAATTGAAATTTTTAATTTTCCCCAAAATAAAACTTCTGTATTCCTTCAATTTTCCCTATATTGTCAAAAAATATTAAAAATGATTCAGTTAGGGTGAGAAAAATAAAATCAATTTCAAAATAATTTCAAATTTGGGAATTATAATTAAGTATCAAAAAATTAAAATCAATTTTAATTAGGATTTAAGATAACACATGATTAACAGGTACCATTTTATGGGCATCATGGGGGGACATCTCTTCCGATGTGCACAACTGACTATCGAACCTTTTTCATTTGAATCTTTGGTTAATATGCAGACTTCAAAGTCTGTTTATCAAAATTTTGTAACCTTTAAATGATGAACTCCACTAGGTGACCAATCTGACCTAGCCAAAATAGATTAGCAGAGACTCTAACTTTACAATTGTTTCATAATGACCATTTAAGGTTAAGTCAGATGAGTGATTCGATTTGACAATAAAATTTCATTCTAATACGAGAAAAATAAAAAAAAATTTACCCATTTAAGTATGGCATGTCAGATTTATGTTCGACACCTTACAATAGTATTCAAGCTTTAGACATGTTTTGTATTGATACAAGGCCACATTGTATCGATGCAATGTTGCATTTTTCATGAATTTTTGTTCTAGAAGCAATTGTATTTATACAAACACCAAATGTATCGATACTGTATGACATTTTTCACCATGAGCAAGCTTTTTCACCTAAGATTTCTTACATTTCACCATCCTAATAGCCTTGGATTACTTCATAACCATGTAAGAGGTAACCAATATTTCCACATTAAAGCATGAGCATGGAAACTACCTATATAGCTTAAGCCATTAAAGAATGGATGAGCTTAAGATTAATGATATTAGTGCTTTAATTGTACCTGGGAACTAAATGACATCTAGTTTGATTGTTTTCTAGCTATTTTGAGTTTAGTTCAGTTAAAATTTAATGGGGTGTCATTTTAGGTTAGAGTTAAAAGCTTTTTCTTGCATAAAACTTAAGTATGGCTATTTTGAATGGGGGTTTCTCTTTGGAGCCATACACTTGAGTTTCTCCACCAAACTCAGCAGAAACCATGGCACATTTAGGAGGACTTCAACCCTTGATCAAATCACCTAAGGTTTAGAAGTATTGCTTGCAAGCACACTTGGTGAGTTGTCAAAATTTTAATAAAAGTGCATAGGGATCATGGCTGATCAACCAAGAGAGATTTTTAACTGAGAAAAACTAAAAGAGAAAAAAAGAAAGAAAAAGTGAGGGGGTCCTCGAGGTGGTTGCAATGAAAGAAAAAGAAAGGATTTTAATGAAGTATTGCTTGCAATTTTATACAGTTTAAGCCTCTTGAGATGTCCAAAATAGAGGGGGAGCTAGTTCTCAACTGAGAAAAGCTAGAATAGTAAAAAGAGAAAGAAAAAAAGAGAAAAAAAGAAGCATTTCTTCAAGTCTAATCTAAGTTACTTATTTCTACTTTGTTTTTGACCATTTCAATTTTCATCTTATGTGAGCTTGAGAATCTAAGCAATACTTAGGTGATGACTTAAGCCAAAGAAGTAAAAACCATGTTTATGGCCAAATGTTGAGCTATGATCTTCAATTTTTTTTTTTTGGTTTTCTTTGCTTATTTTTGTTAAAAATTTCTTAAAAATCCATTTCCATCTAGAAAAACTTGTTTTCATAGATTTAAAAATGAGTTTTGCATGATTTATGGTTGTTTTACCATGTTGTTTCCTTGCTCTTGCCTTTATTGGTTATTTCATGCCATGCATTTTTTATGTTATATATGATTCACGCATTTTATGACATTTTCATGCAAAAATATTATGATTATGGTAACATCTCTATGCATAATGATGAATCCATACATGTTCATGTTGGTAAGATATTTAGAGAGTAAAAATCATGTATGATACTATGTTCATATGTTTATTGGTGAAAAATGATGTTTAAAGGTGCATTGAGGAATGTTAGAAACTTTTAGGGACCATTTTGCAATTCTCCCATAAAGTTTTCATGCTTATTAAGGACTATTTTGCAACTTCCATGAATTTTTATGTAATTTTTGTCATTTTCCACGACTAAGGTATTTTAATTTCATTTTAGTCATTTTCATGACAGGTATTTTTATGTCATTCCATGCATTTTTATGTCACTTTAGTAATTTTTTCTTGACTTAGGGATTTTTATGTAATTTCATGTGATTTCACATATGTTAGGATCATTTAGGTCATTTTTATGATCTAGGGACTTTTATGCAATTTTTGTATGTTGGGGTTATTCAAATCATTTTCCATAGTATAAGGATTTTTATGCAATTTCATGTATGTTGGGGTCATTTAGGTTATCTGTCATGATCTAGGAACTTTTATGCAATTTTATGAATGTTAGGGTCATTTAGGTTATTTTTCAAGATCTTGGGATTTTTATGCAATTTTTTGAATGTGTGGGTCATTTAGGTCATTTTCCATGATCTAAAGATATTTATGCAATCTTGTGAATATTTGGGTCATTTAGGTCATTTTCCATGATCTAGGGACTATTATGCAATTTCATGAATTTTGGGGTCATTTATGTCATTTTTCGTCATATAGAAACTTTTATGCAATTTCATACATTTTAGAAATATTTGTCATTTTCCACGAGTTAGGAATTATTATACAAAATTTCATGCATTTAAATCATTTTCAATGATTTATTCATAATGTCCACGCATATTAGATTCATTTAGATTATATTCCATAACCAAAGGATCATCTTGCAATTGCATTCATGTTATTTAGAGTCATTTTCATGATATTATACCATAAGATTTAATATATTTATATGTTGATTATAATATACACTTTTTTAAAAATCAAAGGCAACATCCCCAAGTTAATATAGTCCATAGGTGTGCTTTCGGTATATAAAAGTCATCTCATCGATTATTTTCAAAAAAAGAATACCCTCTTTAAATAAGTAAATCAGAACTTTCGATTTTCTGGAGAAATAACACTTTTGTAATCCTCCAAGCTTTCTGTAGGGGTGTAAAAAATATTTTTATTTTCAAAATTGATTGGAACCCAATACACTTGGAACCAAAAAAAATTATTAAGTTCAAATATCACAAAATACAAGAATTATATTTAAATATCAAAACATTAAAATCAATTTTGATCAAGATTTAATGTAACAGGTGACTAATAGGTACCTTTTATAGCCATCACGAAAGGGACATGTCTCACTCTGCATGTAACTGACTCTCAAACCTTTTTCATACGAATCTCTGGTAATAAGCAAATTTCGAGGATTGTTTACAAGGGTTTCATAACCTTCAAAAGATGAACTCCGAGAGGTGACCAATATCACCTAGCCAAAATAGATTGGTGGTGAGTCCAAGTCTTTGGGTTTTTTCGTAATAACCATTTAGGGTTAAGTCCGACAAGTAATTCAATCTAACAATTAAGTCCCCTTCCAATACAAGTTAAGAAAATAAAATTCTATTCAGTCTAGGTTTGGCATATTGGATTCTCGTTTGGCATGTTACGAAAACTAGGATATTCCATGCATAAATTAGATTAAATTGTTTGAAAATAAGCAATTGTTGAGTTTCAATTAAAAATTAAAATTATGTATTTAAAATATGTTTGAATAGGAAAATCTCATGTATAGAAAAAAGAGAAGAATATTAAAAGCTTTAAAGTTGTAAAACATTTATGAGAAAACCCTTACAGAAAATAATCTGCAGTGAAAAAATAAAAAATTTTAAATGGAATTTAAGTCCTAAAAACCTAATCTAAAATATTTTATTAAAGGTTATAAAAAAAATAAAAATCCTAAATTTGGAAAGAGTTTATGATAAAAAAAACTTTACAGAACAATAAATTCCATACTTAAAACAAACAAAAAATTCCAAAATGAACTCGAGCTTAGAAAAAACTAATTAATCCAAAATGCTTAATTGAAAATATTTAATGATGAAAAAGAATCTACAATTTCGAAACCAGGAAGGTGTTCACAGAAAAAATCCTTAAAAGAAAGGAAATTCTCAACATCGTTCAAAATTAATTTGACAATTTGATACCTCTTGGTATAAATGCCAATACAAACCTTTTCCTATAAATTTTTTATTTTCTAGTCAATTTTGGCATAAATATTGCACAAGTATTAGTAAAATATACAATGGTCGATTCATGAATTTTTCAAAAAAAGATCTCAAAATTTTCTAAGAAAGAAAAATTAAATTAAGCATGATATATTTAATAATAGACTCCTAATTCCATGGAAAATAAAATTAAACATTATTATTTTTCTCTTCAAACTTTGACTTTCTAATTGGGTTCACTCTACTAACACTGGGTACAAATCCTTTGACCGTGCATAGGTCATCGAAATATGATGAAATAGGTCTTAAAATTCCTAGCCTACATAAACTGGGTCGATCTTTATTGGGATAATTATCCAATTTTAATTTCAAATATTTCAGATCATTGAAGAGAGGGCCTAGACAAAATTGGATGTCTGTATTCTAGCCATCTACGGGTTGGTTATATTTCCTAAAGTTTTAGGACAAGTTGAGGTAGTAGTGGTAAATTTATCCCAGCACCTAAGTACGGGTATTCACCAGTATTGGCCATCCTTACTGAAATAATTAGATCATTAAATATATGCCAAAAAAATGGCAAGGGAAGATTCCATGGATGCACCCAGTTGTATGTTTAGACTCAAGAGTCATTTTTGGGAAAGGAAGTTAAGAAGACTGTATTCCTCTCCAAGGGTTTACTAAGAAAGTGTGGTCTAAATAGGGAACAAAAGATCAATAGATTAGGACTTTCAGTCAACTAACTCTGAGAAATGTAACATGGAGAGTAACTTGGTTCTTAACCAGGTCCACCATGTACCAGTGTGGAGATAATTCATCCTGTTGCTAGGTGTTTGACGATGAGTTTATTACGACCCACTATTAGTTCAGAGACATTTTAGGTCAAAACAATTCATTCTAGAAATGCTTTGTCATGGAATATAAGGTTTGAATCCGGATTAAGTAAACTTGTGGATAATGTCTGTCAACATTCCATGTGCCCGGCCTTTACGAACTTCAGATGATCCAAAGGGCCAAAGTGCGCTCGACTTAAAAATATGATGATGTTTAACATGAAAGAGTAAAAGACTGTAGGACGAATAGCTCATCTGACTAGTCTTCGATGCCCACCACGAAGTGCCCATAAACTTGGAGTTGCCATTGATCATTTTAAGTTAGGCATGATCGGATGCCTATTGAAAATAATACCAGAGATTCGTTGTTTTGGGTCTAAGAGTTGGTTACGTGTGGGGAAGGATTAGCACCTCTGCAATGCCTGAAAATCGGTACCATCTAACTATATCTTACTTGAATCTCGATTTCCTCAGTTCCATTTTTATTATTATTTAAATATAATACCCTCTAATGCATGGAATTTTGTAAAGATATGAGTTTGGGTTTTAATAAAAATTTTATCACCTATGCACCTCAGAGAGGTGAGAAACATAGGGGTTTTTGATGAAATGATCTTTGGATAGATTTTTTTTAAAAAATCAAATATTTCATGTCTGGCACTGGGAAGATATCGACATGAGATATCATTTTGTGATTCTGAAAATAATTTTTAAAGCATGAATGCTCGAGGTCCCTACAAGAGGAAATATATTAGTAAGATAGGAAAGAAAAAAATAAATAAATCCACACAAAAATAAACACACAAAATACATAAAAAACTAAGGATGATCGAGATGTATCTCATAGTTGTCTTCGATTATTGATGCATAACTGAGATGACAACATTGAGACTTAATTGAATTCAATGGAAATTTGAGGAGAAAAAGGTTTTGATGACTCAAAAGGGAGAAAAGCTTGGAATTTTGAAGGAATATAAAGAGCGGGGTTTGAGTATCCCCTCGGAAGAGTGGGGTTAGAGTATCCCCAAAAATGGAAGTTTGATATTAGATTTAAAGTAAAAAGCAGGTTAGAGTATCCCCTCAAAATAGTAGGGTTGGAGTATCCCTGAAATGAAAATTCAATGTCATTTTGAGGTAAAAGCGGGGTTAGAGCATCCCCTCAGAGAAGTGGGGTTAGAGTATCCCCAGAAATAAAAATTTTCAACATTAAGAAGAGTGGGTCATATTCTTGAAAATAGGGAATCTTTGAAAATCGGGAGCCAAAGGTTTGGCTAAAATGTTCCTTTTTTTGTTGAGCCGTAGTCTGAGTCTAAAGGGCGTAGGTTATGGGAATGAGCTAAGTAGATCATGAGGCATTCGAACACTTCAATAAAAGCATTTCAAAAATTAGGTTAGAAACAGATGACAGCATTGTGTCATTTCTCTTTTTGAATTTATTTCGAGCTTATCTGGAGGTACCGGGGGGTAAACAAGGTACCATTGGAAAGATAACTCGATGAGGATTAATGTAAAAATATTCAAAAAATCCTAGGAAATCATTTTCTCAACACAATTAATTTTTGAATTTCAACTTGACTCAACATTGGCAGCATGTACAGGGTAAAGGTATGATGGACTTTGAAAAATCATTTCGGATTCATCGAAAATTGTTGAAATGCGTATAATACCTTTTTGAAAAGGAATTTCATGAACTCTATGGAAAAAATATTCAAGGGGTTCAAAAATGTTGTTTGTTGGGCCGAAACAGCCCAAATAGTAAACTGCTCGTTAGATCTAGGGGTTTTGGACAGTGAAGATTTGAAAAATTGTAACTATTTCATTCGAGATGATTTGAAGGTAAATGAGATATCGTTGGAAAGGTAATTTGAAACCCTTCAAGGAAAAAATACCAATACATTTCGGATAAATCATTTTTTATCTTTAAATAATTTTTCAAAACCAAACCACTGTGCTGCCAGAACAAAACAGGGGAGATGTCCGATATTTTTGGTTTTTCATTAGGTTGAGCTTAGGCCATGGATATTCAAACATCCATAACCAAGATGAGGGGTTGACATAGGCATCACGAGTTCGTTCCATAATCCTAGAGTAGTTTGGGATGATGGAACAACCCATTGACCATGCCATCATAGGGTGTTTGGCTAAGGACCAAGGATTCATATTTTTCAACTAAAGGACTTCATTTGATTTTTTGAAAACCAGTTATACTTATTCTTCCATGAATCCAGAACTGAATACTTGTTTTGCCCCCAAGATTGGAAAGCCAACTTCATAGAAATCTTAAGCTTATGTTATTTTCCATGTGTGGGAGATAGCATGTGCTTAACTTGGGGATAGCACTCTTTAAAATCAGGTTTTCTAGCATTCAAATGAACATCTCAACACAAACAATGTGCCACAAAAATGATATAGGACATGGAGAACATGTATGTACAAAAAAAAATGCATGGAGATGATAGATAGATGCATGAACATTCTTAGAATGAACATGTTTAAAAAGTGTTTGCTAAAAAAGGCATTTTTATTTTATAAAGCCTATCAAGCTTCTAGGAAATGCATGAGCACACTTATGTCATGTTAAGATGCATATTTTAAACATGACATGCAGATGTGAATATAGAAAGAACATGGCAAGGTCACATGTACAAGGCTGTTATGTTGTTGAAAATGCAAAGGAACATGCTTAGTTGACCAAACAGCTTGTAGACACCAAAAAAATCAAGATCCTAAACTACCACAACTAAAGACAAAAAATGCATGGAAGTCCTAGGGTCACCATAAAAGCATAAAAAGGGTTTACTAAGATGATGTTAATGACAAAACAAAAAAATAAAGACCAAGGTAGAGGGGATATATGAAAAAGCTTTAACTTCCCTTTTTTACGGAGCATTGCCTATAGCCTCAATTTACTCCTTCTCCTTGCTATTATGTAACAAGAAAAAGATGAAAAGAACTAGCCTCTTAGTGGTATGTTGATGATGAAGCTTTTTAAGGATCAAAATATGTGGACAGTTAGGTTCTTGAAGGTTTTTTAGTGGTGGTTTGGGGTAGCTATAGGAATAGAGTATGGAGGTCAATGAAATAGTGTTTTTAGAAGTGTTTTTGGGGTTGAAAATGGCTGGAGAGTTTTAGGAATGGCTTTAGGATTTTTTTTGAGGCTTTTTTTTATTGCTGGGAGAGTTTTTTTTTCTCTCTAAGGTAGCTGGTTTTTTTTCTGAGGTAGCTTCCTCTGAGATCCCTTGTTCTCTTGGTTCAGCCCCTCCTTTTTAGAAGACAATGCAAAGGGCTAATTAATTTTTCTTTTCCAGCAAGGCATATCTTCAGCTGCCATGTTCAGTTGACTTCCTTCTTATTAGTTCTGCCATGCTGATCAAGGGGGCAGAAAGGCTGTGAAAGCCTGCAAGCTGGAGATATGCTTGCCACCCTGTTACACTCATATTTTATGAAAGTGACCTTTGTCTTTAATTGTTTGGACTCCAAAAATTCATTAGAATCCGTTAATGAACCCATAGTTAAGGTTTGCAATGTTATATGATAGTTCATTGGTGCAAAAACATGTTTAAATCAGATTTTGAATGGGATATACGAAAGCTGAAAGGTGGCTCAAAGTAGCCAAAGTGGCCTGCATGTATCGATACATATCACTCTATATCGATACTCAAGGCAAATTTTATGCAT
>JBBYHL010000012.1:10589157-10599630 GCA_038381835.1 Adansonia madagascariensis
TTAAACTTGTTTTATATAAAAGTACACAAACACACCTACAAAAACACACAAATATACATATTGCACCTTACTTCATTACATGGGTTCTAGCAGCTAGAGTGTGCCTTGTGTCCTTGAAAACACTGCTAAAAATCATTTCTAGAATATAACAAACACTGTTCTCCAATTTCGTGTCTCAAAACTTTTTCTCCATTAACTTATATTTCACTATTTAAAACACTGAAAGATAAAAGATAACAGCAAAGATGCAGGAAAATTTAAGACAGCATTCCAGTGTAGTTACAATAACCTTAATAATCTCCCCATCCTCATTAATTAGTTCAACACAGCCTAAGGTCACTTAAAAATAGACTCTAAACAATTAGATTTAAAACATATTTAATCAGTTAGACCTGAAATGTTTCCTGGTCTGCACATGAAACAAATCCTAGGAAACAAATTTTCCGTTATTTTTTTGCAATCTCAATTAATATACCAACGTCTGATGCCAAGTAGGAGAGTATAAATGCTCAAGTTTGAAGAGGAAGCATCACTGTAAATCACACAAGCATCTCAGCAAACGAATTTGATTTCTCAAGACGAAAATACCTCCGTTCTCCGGGTAGTGTACTTGACGTCATAGTTCAGATTTTGTTGCAAGGTCATTCAAACAGATTGAACAAAATCTGAAAAGAAAGAACAAGTAAATTCCATCAGCTGGACACTTTGCAAGGAGTAAAAACAAATTCCAAAAGAAAACAATAGAATGTTGCAAACAAGCAAAAGAAGCTACATGGAATATCTAACAATTAGATAATATTTGTATGGGAATCTCCATAGTCCAACATACATATGTATTACATTGTTTATTATATGTTTGTCTCTGTATGTTCTTTATACAGCAGGATCCCACAAAGTGCTTGTGCACAAACTGATGGCACATAGAAAACAGATTAATCAACACTTAACGAGGTATTTGAGGCATGGATAATCAGAAAGGATAAACAATAGAGAACTGTAGGTAGGTAGGTGTAGCTATATAACATTTTATTTGACCAGCCAAGACCAAACAAAGAAAAAAAAAAGCAGCAATAAAGTAAAATTTATCATATTGTGGTACGTTAAAAACAGTATGTAAAAGCTTTTCAATGCCAGCTACTTAACAGTGATGATAACAAAAGAAATTAAGGAGCATATAAATTATTTGCGATGCTTTTGAATCGTTAAAAACAGAAATATTTAATTTTATCTCATGTAAATTTCACTCTATAATCCTTTAGAAAATTGAAAACTACCTCTTTTTGGAATTGAATGCTCACAAATAAAACTAAACTTTAGTATTTTTTTTTTTTTTAAATTATTGCATAAAATTGATGTTTAAAGGTTTTAGTGGAAAAAAGCTTGAAATATCATGACATTTACTAGAGAACATAGATTAAGGATTTTGGGTGTTAAAAGAAGTACGAATAAAAGGAGGATATGACTTTGGAACATCACAAACATGGTGGAACCAATAAACTGAATGAAACCAATATATTAGCATAAAAATCCAACTTCATTATCTTTACACCCATACAAATAACATATTTTACATAGGAATACTAGTAACAAGCTGGATCTCCTTTTATATACTTGCACACCATCAAATCATGGTAAAGGTAATTTTATCACCTATCTCTATTCTTCTCTCAAAATTACCACAAATTTACCTAAGTAGAGCATAAGCATGCATTTCAGACTTCTCATGTGTTAACTTCTATAACCTATATGACAACTTTCAAAATCCTATCTGTAGGAATGAATGAAAATCAATTAAGCTACAAGCTCTACTGGCAGCACTAGCACTCACTAGAAACCAAATTAAAAAAACATCTTCTCAGAAATGTAAAGATTTATGCGACCAACCAAACACCTCAAACCTAAAGATCGATTGTCATAAAATCCAACCTTAATCTTTGACTCTTAGGGTTTCAAATAGTGGTCTTGCAACAGTGTCGCGGCCACTATTTCACGGTAGCAACACCATCCGCCACCGCTAAAGGCCTCAATAGCAGTGTGATAAAATTTCACAAAAATAACCGGATGTATCGGAAATAGCGGCCCCGCTATTTCCGCTGCAACGTAACAAATTGAAAAAAAAATTCTTTTGTAAAGTACAATCAAAACAGAGTAACAGAAAGAGAGAAAGATACAGAGTACAACTAGGATGTTGACTGCTAATCTGAGAGGCTGAGGGCTGCTGCTGAAGCCGAGGCTAATTCAAGGGGGGGGGATTGGCGATGGTAGATCGGAGCAAACAGAAGGAGAAGCCACAGAAGGCAAGTCGCAGAGAAGACAAGGGAGTGCGTGAGTGTTTTCGGATTTTGGGGAATTGGCTGGGACTGGATTTGGGAATTTTGGGAGAAAAGAGATCTTAGGGCTCGGGACAGGGGGTCTTTGGTAGATTAGGATTTTCAGGTGATTTTTTTCTTTTTTTGGTGAAATTTTAAAAACTTTTTAGGGGAAAATTTTTACACATGATTTTATTTATTTGGGAAAATTTTAAGCATTTAATAGAAGTAAAATTTGTAAATTTTAAATAACAATGAAGTTAAATAATAATTATATAACATCTTATTAACCATGAATAGTTTATTATAATTATAAAAATTATGACTAATTTTTATATAGAATATTATAATGTCATAAATTATTTATTAAAACTTTAAAAATAAGTTTTTATATTTATAACTATAATTGTTATTTTTAATAAATTATGCAAATTTTTAAAAAATTACGATCACGATGATCAAGATGATAACAATAGTATCTATTATGCATGCAACTGCAATAAATATAATGCGACTGAATATATAATTATAACTATAATTTAAATCTCTTAAAACCAAAAGCAAATATGTTATGTATCACGAGTCCATCCAAATTATCTTCAATGGGGCATAGGCATATCTAACATTTTTAATTCACAATGGAAAATAAAATATTCTTACATAAAACCACCAAAGCAAATAATCTTACCAATAAAAAATGAAGAGCATATTATTGTTTTACTTCAATCCTATATTATTCGGATTAGAGTATAAATATCAAATATGAGTATATTAAATTTTTTTATAATTTTTTCATATATTAAGAGGGTCCGCAGAAAGTCATATCCAATACCCATAGCCAAAAATATATTAGACCCACTTGAAGAAAAACAAAATGTGGGAAGAACATATCTTTTATCTTTACCCTAAACTCTTTGCTTAATTAGTAAAACTCAAAAGAAATCAAATATCCAATAAATTTTGAGTTTCATTTGAGCAAGCAAATGCATTTTCATTGTTTATAGTTTACTCCTTACTATATTGCATGTTATAAGCAAGGGAACACTACCAAAAGAGACTTATTAGTGAATCCATGTCCAAGAGCTTTCCCTTCTCTTCACTTTTAAAACATAACATTATGCAGAAGTATCTTTCTCAACCTTCAAAATTCTATAAATCTATCTATCTCATAAATTGCTTCCTTAATAATATCACTTGTATCCGTATGTGCAACAATCCCTTAAATTCATTTTCAACTCAACTTATTATTAGAGTACCTTTTTTTTTACTTCATTTTATTATACTCAAAAAATTAAAAGGATAAAAACAAAAAACAATAACAACATGCAATAAAGTATCTTCATTTGATGTAAAAATCTAAACAAATTATTTTAAGATCTAAATGAATTTAACAAAATAAAAAAAGCTTTCAATTATTTTAGTTCCCCAGAAGTTCAAATCACACCCCTAATAAATATAAACTTAAATCAAATAGAGCACGAATTATATCATAGTTTTCTCTTATTATTGAAACTATTTTTTTTGTTATTGCATGATTGTTTCTCGGGAAACAAATAAACTCTAGAGATTATAAATAGTATATAGAATAAAAAATAAGAGAAAATACCTTTGCCTAAGATAAAATGGGATATTGGAGTTGTCTTTTAAAAAAACCCTAGAGAGAGAAAAATCATAAATAGCCTTATCCTTAATATAAAATTAAAAAAAAAAAAGCAAGAGATCGATACCTTTAGATCGCGATAAGGGAAAAAGTGATAGAAAAATAGCAAAGAGATCAAGGGGTTTTCTGTAAGCTACAGATTGGAAGAAATAAAGAAGGAGAGAAAAGAGAAGGGAAAGCAAAGAAGGGAATTGCGGATTGTAATTGGGTAAGTGCTTCTGTTTTTAGTAGCAAATCGAAAAAATAAAAAAAATACTTTTAAGAAAAAAATTTTAGTGTTATTTCATAAACGGAAAATGGAAATAAAAAAATAATGGATGTTGTTTTTTCCATAAAAATAAAATTTAATAAAATAAGAGAAAAAAATAGAGGATGGTTTTTAACCAAATATCAAACGAATTAAGAAAGAATCTCAAACCTTAAAATGTAAAAAATTGTATGAGAAGATGCCACAAATTCAACTGCAAATTAAATTTTTTTAAATAAAATTTTTTATATATGAAATTTTAAGAGAATCTATACTAGATCAACAAAAAATATATTTTACCAAATACCAAACAAATTGAGAAGAATCTCAAATGCTAAAATGTAAAAGATTAAAGCAAGAAAATGTTAAAAATTTGCTCCCTGATTAAATTTTTTTGAATTGAATTTTTATATAAAATTTTAAAAGAATCAATATTACATTAATAAAAGAACATTATTTTACCAAATGCCAAACAAGATAATTTGCCTATTGATAAATTTTTTTGAACAAAATTTTTTATATGTGAAATTTTAAGACAATCTATGTTAAATAATAAAAAATATGTTGTTTTACCAAATATCAAATAAATTGAGAAGAATATCAAATGCTAAAAAGAAAAAAAATTATGCTACAAGTTATTACAAATTTGCTCAATAATTAATTTTTTTGAATAATTTTTTTTATTTGTGTAATTTTAAGAGAATGTATATAACATTAATAAAAAAAGTTATTTTACGCAATACCAAATGAATTGAGAAGAATTTCGAACATTACAAAGTAAAAAAATTATGCCAGAAGATGTCATAAATTCGTCTGCTGATTAAATTTTTTAATCATATTTTTATATGTGAAATTTTAAAAGAATCTATATGACATTCATAAAACAAACGGTTGTTTTATGAACTCCAAACAAATCAAAAAGAACTTAAACAATAAAAAGTAAAAGATTATGTGAGATGATGTCAAAAATTCGTCCATTGATTAAATTATTTGAATAACATTTTTAAATGTGAAATTTTAAGAGAATTTATATTGCTTCAATGAAAAAATGTCGTTTTACAAAATATCAAACGAATTGAGAAGAATATCAAATATTAAAAAATAAAAGATTATGTGAAAAGATATCACAAATTCACATAGTGGTTAATTTTTTTGAATAAATTTTTTATATCAATAGAAAAAAATAATGTTTTGCCGAAGTCTAAACAAATTGAGAAGCATCTCAAATGATAAAAAGCAAAAGGCTGTGCGAGAATATGACACATATTTGCCTGCATATTAAATGTTTTTGAATAAATTTCTTTATATGAGAAATTTTAAGAGAATTTATACTATATTAATAAAAAAAAACATTGTTTTACCCAAAACAAAATGAATTTGAGAAGAATTTTAAACGTTAAAAGTAAAATTTACTTGCTGATTAAATTTTTTTATGTGAAATTTTAAGAGAATCTTGTACTACGTCAATGAAAAAAATATGTTTTACCAAATACCGAACGAATTTAGAAATATCTGTAGTGTTAAAAAGTAACAGATTATTTGAGAAGATGTCACAAATTCGCCTACTAATTAAAATTTTTTTGAATAAAATTTTTTATGTGAAATTATATTAGCAACTATATTGCATTAATTAAAAAAATTAATGAGGTTGCTGCCTACCATATGCAAGGCTTTTTTGCTTGAAACATGCCAAGCTCTTTTTTTTTTTTTTTTTTTAGTTTTTTAGTTTTAATGTCTTTTATTTGTCTCAAATGATGTATTTTTTAAGGGGTTAGTCCGCATAAGAACTCATTGATCAACCCAACTTTTTTCAAGAAAAAAATTAAAAAATTATTTATTTTTAATTTAGATTTTTAGATAATTGCCTTATATAAATACATTACAAATAAGCCATCTTAAATCACTTTAAAATAAATTCATTTTTTTAATTTTGAACATCAAACAATCAACACCATGAATAAAAATACGAAATGGCTTGTTTAAGAATTGTAATTTTAGTATTTAATTAAGAAGTAATTTATTTATTTATTTATTAACCTAAATGAATATACAAATCATATAAAGCTAAGAATTCAAGCTTAAAATGGAAAAGTCTAATTAGTTACAAACATATTGTTTATATTTCCTTTAGTATAACTATTAGTAAAGGAAAAGTCCATTTTCTCCCTTTGTGTTTTGACCCGTATGACACTTAACCTTTTGTATTTTTTTTAATACTTAAATTCTTATCATTAAATTGTCTTAGCAGGCAATGGCACTAGTTTTTTGCCAAGCTAATAATTTTATACTAAAACTACCCTTCTTTTTCTTCTTCTTTTTCCTCTTCTTCTTCTTCTTCTTCTCATGTAAAACCCTAACCTTAAACCTAAAAAATTCAAACTCTATTAATTTAAATAAATAACCAAAACTCAATTCAGTTTTAATAAATAACCAAAACTACATCTAAACTTTAAATTTTGTAGAACAATTCTAAAAGACCAATTTTTCCACTAATTATTTCAATTTTTATTTAACAAAAGTAGGAAAAAAATTATAATGATATTAAACTTTGTATCTATTCAACCCTTGACACCCCATTGATCACCCATTGAATGTCCCAACCAGCTTCTTTTTTCTTTTCTGTTCTACTCTTCTAGACCTACCTTTGTTTTTTTTTCATTTCACAACAGACATAACCTTGTGAAACCAAAGATTTAATCGATCCAAATCTTATTCATCTCTAAACCTTGCCCCTAAATTTAGATTTAAAGAAAAAATTGGTAAGATGTATGATATTACTTGTTATTTGGGGTTATTTTTTAGTTGATTGAAGAACATGTAGAGAGGAGGGAGAAATAGAGAAATAGAGAACAAAAGAAGAAAATAGAGTAAAAATAAAAGAAATAAAGGTAGAATAGTCTTCTACTTCAAAAAAGTAATGGTGTAACCTAGTAAAAGATGTAATGAAACCTCATGAGGTATAAGTTAACATGAAAGTTTTTTGTTTTTTGACCAAAGCACATGGAGTGAAAATGAACTTTTCTCTAATTATAATCACACATATTTCCATGCATAAATTACTCTAATAAAAACTTTTTAAAATGTTAGATGCATACTTCCAAAAAAAATTAATAATCCATTATAATTGATTTGCATAGATTACTCTCAATTTATAAGAAGTTCTCTAATTCTTATTATAAAATAGAGAATCTTTCATGCTAATGGTTGTCGCAACATGGCTTCAAAATGAATGGTTTCATTTTTGTAATTTTCTAATTGTTCCAAAATTTTATAAGTTGAATTAATCAAATTCAATTTTTGTCATTTTATCTCAGAGTATCCATTCACTTAAAACTAATCTGCCTCTATTTCCATTTTTTGTAAGCAAGCCCGGGCTTTTTCCAGCTGTTCCATAACCCCTTGTGTAGTTCTTCTGAATTTCAAATAGTATTCAAGATCCTTTCTTTTCGATTATCTAATAAATCACTTAATGAATCCAGCCAAACTTAAAAGGCGGGTATACCCCTCACTCTTATATATATCTATATATCATTATTTTTTAATTTTTAGAGGCCATATCATCATTATTATTATTATTATTATTATTTCTTATTTTCGAGGATCAAGTTGTCGAGATGAAGCGCTCATTTGATTTAATCCTAAATAATCATTAAGAAATGACTATTTATTTTGGAGTTCCCACCCATCTATCTTAGCTAGGTGAGATTGGTCACCTATAAGAGTTCATATTTTGAAAGTTACGAAACCTTTAAAAACAAACTCCAAGGTCCGCCATAATATCAGAGATCATGTAAAAGGGTTTCAAAGTTAATTATAATCATAAATATGGATCGATCCTTCCATGACACTTTGGTAATTGGTACCTTATTAATCACATATTAATTTAAATTACAATTTTTATTTGGTTTCAATATCTGGTATTTAATTATAATTCCCATATCTCAAAATCTTTTAAATCCCAAATTTATTATTACATATAAGAAAATCGAGTTTTCAATTTTTTTGAAAATCAAAATATCCTCTGCACCCCATCAAAGAATCGGAGGAACACGAAAGGTTTTATCATTATCTTTCGCACCTCACTGGAAAACCGAAGGAATATGAAAGGTATCTTCTGCATCCCACTGAAGGGCTAGAGGAATAAAAAAGGTTTTATCTTTTATGAAATTCATAAAAAAATCCAGATTTTTTCACTTTTAGAAAGATATCTCATTATTAAAATAATCTGTGAAACCCTTTCATGTGCTGGGAGAAATTTCGCATGCTACTTTAACTTGGAGACATTGTCTTAATTTTTAAAAATGCCAATTTTATCAAAAACAATAAAACTTATCATAAGTATCTTTAAAGTATACCTTCGACATGAAAGTATCTCGATGACCCAAAAAGACTTGATTATGAGGTAAATTACTAAAATATCCTTAAGATATACCTTCAATGAAAAAGTATCCTGATAACCTAAAAGACTCGATGACATCATAAAAGAATGAATCTATTCTTACTACGTACCTTTGATATATAAGTATCCCGATTGTCACATAGGACTTAGTTTTAATGTAGATTAGTAAAATTCCTGAGGTCTACCTTTATCTTGAAAATATCATGGTAACCCTAAAGGACTTTATAACTTAATAAAAGATGAACTTATCCCTATCATGCATCTTCGACAAGGAAGTATCCCTATCATACACCTAATTATCGATCTCAGATATTTTAGGAATACTGGGAACGGGTCTAGACCAAATTAGGTGTCTATAAAGGTATTTGCTAGCTATTCTCCAAAAGCCTTAACATGTTTCCATTAAATTATTATTAAGTAAAATTTTACACATGAATAATTTTTTATGTAATTTATTATTTAAATTTTTATTTTTTTATTGTCTTATCTTCATCGAGTTACATTATTCCATTTACACCATGTTTGGTTTAGTGTAATAGGTATTACCTGCAGTCCATATTCAACAAGCCCATAAGATATAGATGTTTGGTTCATTGTTGGAGATTCAACCTATATAAAGGGAAGGCTCTAAATAATCATTTAGTGCCCCTATTGAATAATTATTTAAGCCATCCATGGAATAAAAATACTTTCTCTATTCTGGCCCTCATCCAAGCTATTATGTATTATTTTTCTCTTTAATCTACGTACCAGCAACAAATCTCATTAACTAGGTTTAAAAGTTCTCAGCTTGTACAATGTTCAACATTTTTTTTTCATTTTTTCAAATTTCTTTTGTTTACCTACGTGTTTGGTTTAAATATTTAGATAGAAAGAAAAATATTAAAAACAAAAGTTTTAAATTTATTTATGAAATGATTATATCCATAGATTAGGTAAAAAAAATTTGGAAGGGAAACTTCTAGTGATTTTTAGGAATCGTTTACAAAATCGTAAAGGTAGTGCACAGATTTTTTAGAATGAGAAAATGGTGCAACTTTTGTAGGTTTTCTAAACCAATAATAGGATTAAAGTGCAAGGAAATAAACTTTTTATTTGATTTATGCATGAAACAAATTTTTTTGTTTTTGATTTCTTGAATTATTATAGGATTTCATTTTCCCATAAATTTAAAACGTGGACTAGTTTTTGCCTTATATAGGTAAATCTTTTTGCTTTTGATTTATGCATGAAACAATTGTTTTAAGTGAGTTCTTGTTATATATGATAGATAAATCTAATACAAGTTATAGATAAGAAGATGAAAATGTGACTACTCGTGTTTTATTAGTACCATCCATTTACGAATGATTAAGACATTAGTTAATTTATTCTTTTATAGGCATGGCTCAATTGTTTTTTTATTACAAAATGTTAAAAGGCAAAAAAGGATTGTAGCTATTTTAATAGTTTGGTTAGAGATCTATGCGACTAGTAGTTAATTCTTCAATATATTAGGTACTTTGTTTTTCATATGAATTTATAAGCCAAGGGTTAAGTCTTATGTTTTAGACTCTTATGCTAGTAGAGATTATATGAAGTGACATGTATTCAATAGTGATGTGACATGTCTTGAGTAAGTTAAGATGAATATATCTATATTTTTAAATTGTGTCAGATGTTAAAAAATATAAGAGAGTTAAAGTTAATAATGAACATGCTTATAGATGAGTAAATGTCAATTTTCTTATATGTTATTGCTTAGCAATTTAAAAAATCAAGTTATCAAGCACCATTTTAATAGGCTAAGAAAGATAATTGATCATTTCGTATTGTATTAAAGATGACGATGTGTTTGTAAGGTTAGTTGTTTAGAAAC
>JBBYHL010000012.1:10605322-10639740 GCA_038381835.1 Adansonia madagascariensis
CAAATTCGGCCCTGAGCTTAGAATTCAAAAATTTTTCGGGCCATGGATAGACCCATAGAACCGAACTAAAATTTTTTCGAGCCAAACGGGGCCAAATTCGTGCCTAGCTTAGAATTTAAAATTACGTAAAAGTGATTACATTTAATATAAAATAAAAAAATTGATGTAAACTATACTTAAACCCGAACCCGACCTGAACCCAAACCCGAATTGGCCTAAACTCGGATTGGCCCGAACCCGAATGGACCCGAACCTGAATGGACCCGAACCTGAATTGGCCCAAACCCGAATGAACCCGAACCCCAACCCGAACCTGAATGGACCCAAACCCGAATCAACCCGAACACAAAAAAATCTGAACCCAAAATGACCCGTCCCGAACCCGCCCAATTGCCACCTCTAATCTGCACAGTGTGTGGGGGGGAATAACTTACCTTTTATGACTTGACACTTTCAAAAATAATAAAACCCTTATCCTAAATTCCTCCAAAAAATAATGTTGCAAAAAAAAACAAAAAGGGATTAGTAAAAAATATGAACAATATATATTGAATTTATGAGTAAAAAATACAATAAAAATTTTATTTTGAAAATATCGAGAATTGTAGTTAAATACTGATTGAAACCAAATTAATCAAAATTTATTTAACACGTAATTAATTTTAGGCCTGACTCTCTAACTCATCCCTAGTGGAGTCACCAAACTATCGCAATGTGGCCCTAATACGAATCCAGACTAGCTTGACTTAAAATGGCGAATGTATCCATTGTTTCTATATAAATATCTATATATATAATTATTTTCTTTTATTTGGGATCCACATCATTATTGTTATTATTATTCTTATTTTGTCTAGGAACTGAGTTGTTGAGATGAATTGCTCACTTGACTTGTCAAAATAGTTGTTACGAAACGACCATTTATTTTGGAGTTGCTGCCAATTTTATTTTAGCTAGGTGAGATTTGACAACTGCCAGAGTTTATATTTCAAGGATTATGAAACCCATGAAAACAAACTCTAAGGTCTGTGCTTATACCAGAGATCACTTAAAAGGGTCCAAGAGTCAGTTACAATCATAAGTAAAAATTGATCCTCTCGTGATGCCTGATAATCGGTACCTATTAATTGCGTGTTAACTTAAATTTTAATTTTCATTCCATGTCAACATTTGATATTTAATTATATTTCCCATAATATTTTATTAAAGAAATTTATTATTTTGCAAAAGTCGGATTTTAATGTTTTTGGAAATCAAAATTTCTTCCATACACTCTCGGAGAACAAAGAGAACATGAATATTTTTATCATTCTCTATTGTACCTCACTGGAGATCCTGTGGAATACGAAAAGTTTTATTTTTACAAAAATTGAAAAATCTTGACTTTTATTTTGAAAAGGGTATCTCGTTATTAACATAATCCATAGAATCCTTCGCATATTCTAGTAGGCACCCTACGTATTAATTTAATTATGAGACATTGCCTTATTTATAAAAATAATTTTATTATAAAAAATACGAACTCTATGACCTAAAAATGACCTAATATGGTGAATATATTCTTAATGTGTACTCTCAACGCGAAAGTATCCTAGTACTCATATAGGATATGGTTCTAATACAAAATTATGAAAATATTCATGGGGTATTCCTTTGATGTAAAAGATCTCGGTAACCCTTAAAGGACTCAAAACTGCTTGAAAAAGGGTGAGCCTATCCTAAATATGCGCTTTCGGCCTAAAAGCATCCTAATGCATATCTAAGACTAGACTCGAAGAAAAATTACAAAAATACCCTTAGAGTATACCTTCGACATCAATGTATTTTGGTAACCCTAATGGACCTTAAACTGATCTAGGAAGGCTAAACTAATCTTAAAATTTCACTTTCGGCATAAAAGCATTTCGGTGAAAAAATACTAAAAAGCCTTTAGGGTATTCCTTCGACGTGAAAGTATCCCAGTAACCCTAATGGACCTTAAAATGACCTTAGAAGGCTAAAACAATCTTAAATTATTCACTTTTGGTGTAAAAGTGTCTCAATGAGCAAAATTACCAAAATGCTCTTAGGGCATACCTTCGACGTGAAAGTATCTCGGTAACCTTAATGGACCTTAAAATGTCCTTGGAAGGCTAAACCAATCCTATATATTCACTTTTGGCCTAAAAGCATCTCAGTGAGCAAAATTACCAAAATGCTCCTAGGGTATGCCTTCAACGTGAAAGTATCTTGGTAACCCTAACGGACAACAAAATGATGAGAAATGGATGAATTTACCCTAAATGGGGAAACTAAAGCTCAAAATTTGGCTTTAAATGCAAAAATTACAATTAAGCCCCTAATTTTTTTTAAATTACATTTCGTACCCGATCAAAAATCAAAAAAATACGAAAAGTTTTGAAAGTTTCCATACCCCTACAGAAGGCAATAGGAATAATAAAAATTTTTAAAACTGACAAAATGACCATTTTGCCCCTTAAATATCAAAGTTTCTAATTTAGCCCCTATATATTTTTTTAAATTGCCATTTTAGTCCCTACATAATAAAATAACTTAAAAATTATAAAAATCATATGAAATTATGCATGAAAATACAACCAACATATCAATAAGCATTCGGCCAAACACCTTGGCCTAAAAAATTTTTTTCTCTGCAATTTACAAAATAACCCCTAAACTTTGGACAATTAGACTTTAAACCTTACATAAACATAATAAATCATCACAAAATATGATTAATCATAAAAAAATCAGCATGTAAATCATGGAAAAAATTCCTATGAAGGTTCGATCAAACACTTTTGACCATAAATAATTTTTTTATTTTTACAAATAGTCCCTAAACTTTACAAAATTACATATTAGCCCCTACATGAAAAAACGTCATAAAACATCACAAAAAATCATCAAACTAGCCAAGAATTAACCCAAAAATCATGAAAAAAGATTTTACTTAAAGGTTCAGCCGAGCAATTTTGGCCATAAAACATGATTTTTGCATATTTTTCAATTTAGCCTTTAAATTTTCTAAAATTACAAAATAGCCCTTAAAATGTTAAAATCACCTAAAACATGTTCCAAAACACACAAAATCAGTTTTCTAACAGCCTATAAAGCTCTTGACCAAACCAAAAATGGCACAAAAATAGTTTACATATTTTATGATTTAATCCCTTAAATTTCTAATATTTACAAAATAGGCTAAAAAACATGAAATCAAGACAACAATAACCATAAATCATCATTATCAATTCAAATCAAATTCGACCAAGGTAAGAAATAAATATGCATAATATTTTGTAACACAAAATCATGAAAATAAATGTGAATAAATATCATCAAGTTTAAATACAAAAATAAAATGACAAAAAATGAATATATAAACATGTAGATCAACATATTAATATGAAAATATTAAGGATAACAACATAACCATAAACATATGCATTCAACAAAATTAATATCTCATCAAAGACAACAATATTTCAAAAAAAATAAATATATCAACAAATATATAGGAAATTGATCATTGTCAACATGGATAAAATCCATGAGCTTAACATGATTTTGACTCATAGTAAAGAAAAAATGATGGATGTAAGCAAAAATTGCAAAATTTCTAGATGAAGTTACCTTGAAAAGCTTTTGAACTTAAAATTTCTTGAAAA
The DNA here is from genome assembly GCA_038381835.1 of Adansonia madagascariensis. Taxonomy (NCBI): domain Eukaryota; kingdom Viridiplantae; phylum Streptophyta; class Magnoliopsida; order Malvales; family Malvaceae; genus Adansonia; species Adansonia madagascariensis. The sequence continues at coordinate 10,608,991 of JBBYHL010000012.1, forward strand.
TTTCTATGAAAAATGGCTAAATTTGAATATGAAAAAAATTTTGTTTAAGAGAATTTTTGTCTTTTATTTTTTCTAAGGTGGTGGATGGCAAGAATGGTGGTAGAATCCTTTTTCGTGAGGTTCCCATCTAAAATCTCTAGGAATTGTCTTTCATTTATTACATGTCATAATTTCTTTATTATTTTGATTTTTTATTTGATTTGTTTGAGATATGATTTAATTTTTGATAAATTGATTGGATTTAAATTTATGACTCTTGTCTCCTTATGTCATGCATGATATCATTGATTTCTAGAGATATTTTGAGTGATATTTGTATATAATATATAAAATTATACCATAAAAATTAACTAAGAAGATTAAATTGTAAAAATTAAAAAGTATATATTTTTAAAATAAAATTTCAAATGACCAATTTAATTCAATCTAACAATGAAAATAATAATTTTTTTATTTACAAGGAAAAAATTAGGATAGCAAACTCGTAAAATTTTATGAGAAAAACCCTTACCGGGGTAAATTTGTTATTTGTAAAAAAAATGCAAAACTTATAATATAAATTGATCTTTTCAAACTAAATTAATATGAATTAAAAAATAATACTTGAAGAGTTTTGAAAATTATAAACTCAAAAAAATTTTACCAAAAATTTTACGAAGTAGAAAAGCTCTGTACTTCAAAAATAGTAAAATTATGAAAGAAAATAAAAAATAACTAAAATAAAATGAATTTTTTACTAATTTAATATGATTTAAACAATAATATTTAAAGAAATTAAAAACTTGAAACTTGAAAAAATCTCACCTAAAAAATTTACAGAGTATAAAACCCGTATCTTAGTAACATAAAAAACTCTAAAACTCATAAAATAAATTAAATTTTTTAAAACTGATTTAATTAAATTTTTAAAGAATTTTAAAAATTATAAACTAAGAAAAATCTTCCCAAAAAATTACGAAGCAGAAAACTTTGTATTTCAATAACAAAAGAATTTCAAAAGAAAAATGCAAAACTAATACAATAAAAGAAATTTTCCTAAACTGATTTAATATGAATTAAATAATAATATTTGCGAAATTTTAAAAATTATAAACTAAGAAAAATCTTATCGAAAAAAAGAAAACATTTACAGAGTAAAAAACTTTGTATTTTGAAAACGAGAGTTAAATGTAAAACTTATAAAATAAAATAAATTTTGAAAAAACTGAATTAATGGTAATTAAATGCAAATTTTTTTAAAGAATTTTAAAGTTTAAAACTTGAGAAACTTTCACTATAAAATTTTATAGATAAAGGAAAACTTGTATTTCAAAACTGAGAAAATTTCAATGAATACATTAAAACTTATATAAAATGAATTAAATAAAATATATCATCCTGGATATTAATTTATAAAATGGTAAAGATGAGAATCCAGAATCTAAAATAATTTTATCAAGAACAATTTTACGAGTATAAAACTCACAATACTATGAAAAAGTTCAAAATAAGTCACAAAAATGGACAACCTGACTCCCTACGGTATAAAACACTAATATGAATTTTTCTTTGAATATTTTTTATTATTTTAGAGTACATATCGGTATAAATATCATACTGGTATCGATACAATTATACAATGGTCAACTTCCCAAGTTTAATGAAAAAATCACTAAAAATTCCTAAAAATGAAAAATTTGATCACGATATCATTTGCAGAAAGAAATTTTCAAAACTTTGACAAGAAAACATAAAAAAAATAATTTTTCTCTTAAATATTGTCCTGTATATCAAAAATTAAAGATAAAGTGTGATTCTTTTTTTTTTCTCATGTGAACTTGTGGCCATTTAACTATGAATAAAAAGGTCTTGAGAATGTCTGATTCATCCGAAAAAGATCATTCCCAAAGAGGTTTGCCATTAAGTTCTCAATCTCGGATATTCAAGATTATCAAAAAAGAAAAAGAGACCCAAACGAAATTAGGTGTCTACACTGGTAGGAAACACCATGAAGAATTTAACAGATATGGTTATATTAGGCAAAATAATTAATAACGCTATCAAAAGTAGCAAGATATGCATTGGAGAATTATCTAACTCAAGTAAAATGTCAGTAGCCAAGGATAAAGAGAATAAAGTGAATGCTGTTAGCGAAAGTCTTACTAAGGTCACTCGAAATCCACATTCGGCATAAAGTATGTATTTCCCAAACATGGTGTACCCCAAGATTTAACCCCTATTGACTAGTACCATAACTAGTTAGTTTTGTCAGGTTTGCTTCAACAATGAGCTTCACGCCAAATCCTGTTCAAAACACGGCCCAGAGCATAAAATCCTGCAATGTAAACAATGCAAAAGCTCTAAATAAATAATCAATAAGCACCCTGAGAAAGGGAACACTTTGAGCCACTTCCTTACTCCTACAAATAGATTTACTCCCGTCTATTGGCAGGCCAACTAGTGGCCCTGGTATTCATAAACTAAGATCACTATTGTATTTTAGATGGTACAATGAGAATGCCTATTGTGAGTGCCATGCTGGAGCACAAGGTCATTCAATTAAAAATTACACCTCATTTAAGACAAAAGTGTAGAGCTTGTTAGAAAAAGAGTGTGATCAAGGTCGAACAAAGTGGATAGATGAGGCTGCCTAGATTCACCCTGTGTTGATAGAAAGAAGATGATTGTTAAGTTCCTTAGCATATTACAAACCCTTTATTATGAAAAAATAGTAAAGATCCACTTGAAGAACTTTACAGATGTAGCATATTAGGTGGAATGATCAATGAGGCCATGAAAAGTGGCTCAAAGAAAAAAGATACCCCCAAGGGCAAACAAAAAAGAAAAGTTAAGGCCAAACAAAGGATGAAATCCAGTGTTGGAACAAGCTCATCCCAGGCCTACACTGAATCTGATGCAAAGAAAATGGTAATTGAAGAGGACTGCGAGATCTTAAAAACTATAGATGAGGTCAGATGCTAATGAATCTAGTTTGGCAAATCTTTGTGCAAGCTAATTTGGTTAACTAGGTCAAAAAGACATAAGAAGAAACTAATAACTTTTGCAATTTCTATATTGTCTATGGCTACACGCTTCAAAAGTGCAAAGAGTTTTATGCTATGGTTTAAAGAATGATGAATAAAGTTAGCATTTTGAATTCTACGATAAAGAGCGAGCCTCACATACCTAGTTAGTAAATGTAGTATCATCTATCAATGCCACGGAAAAGGAAAGAAGCATTCCACCTTATGGGGTTGAAAGGCCATTGGCTTATTCGATAATCGATCGATAGTTAAAGCTACCCTTATTTAGCCCATGCTAAAAATGTCATTCAACTTCCATCCCTTTTCGTTATAAGGACAACAAGGCAGATCCTTGGAAATACAAAAGTAAAACTTGAATCATCAAATAATCAAGTTAGCATACAACAAACATTAACATTTCAGGGGCAAGCCATCTAACTTAAAGTGACAAATGTTATGCCCCAAATACATCAAGAAGTGAAGTACAGTGAAAAAATGCCACTCCTATTCCTCAGGCACCGAAGTTTATAGCCTAAAATTTAGAGTTGATAGTTGTTAAAGAGCCAGTAATCGAGAAAGAAGCATTAGAATTCCTTTTATTCATCAAGCACAGCGAATACAGCATCATTGATTAGTTGAACAAGCAACCTGCCAAGGTATCAATATTGTCACTGCTATAAAACTTTGAAACTCATAGGAATGCTCTCCTCAAGGTTTTGAACAAGGCATATGTCCCTCCCAAAATCTCTATAGGCTAATTGGATTGTCTAGTAAACAACATCACTGCTGACAACTGTATATCTTTCATAAATGATGAAATCCCTCACGGAAGAAGAGAAAACTATAAAGCCCTTCACATTACCATATATTGCAAAGGCAAAATGTTGCCCAAGGTGCTCATCAATAATGGGTCAACTCTGAATGTAATTTCTATATCATGCTTGAACAAACTCTCTATTAATGCGTCCCATATCCAAAATAGTCACATGGTCTTATGGGAGTTTGATGGAACTTGTAGAAATATCATAGGAAACATCACTATTCAACTCCAAATCAGCCTATGCACTTATAAGGTTGACCTTCATGTGATGGATATTTCTTCATCATATAACTGTCTATTGTGAAGGCCCTGGATTCACTTTATAGGGGTAGTGCCATCATCATTGCATTAAAAGCTGAAATTCAACATTGAAAATAATGTTGTTAGCATAAAAAAAAAGAAGATATTATTGTTGTTACTACCATCAATGCCCCATACATTAAGCCCAATGAAGATATTCTGAAATCCTTATTTCAATCCTTTGAGTTCATCAATGCCACTTATGTTAAAGAAAGGTTGCCAATGCTTAGGCCTTATATATTGAAGAATACTTATAGAAGTTTAAAGTTAACCATTGGCAAAGGCACCTAGGCCAGAAAGGGACTCAGAAAACATTTTTGAAGAATTGTTAGAGCCCTAAGGTTGTTAAATAGATTAACAAAAGAAGGTTAGGGTTCAAGCTCTATGCACAACAAAAAAGAAAACAAGCTTAAAAAAATCATGAAAAGAGGATAGCCCACATATTAGGACAAGACTTGAGGCAAGAATAATGATATTTCCATTGCTCCAGGAAAGTTTCTATCCAAGAGGATGTATAAATGTTAGCTCTGACAATGTTGCACCTATACTGAACAAATCATTTGGGGATCTCCCCATCAATGCAATCGATGAACCAAAGATACCAACAATAGTTTGGGAGACTAGTATATACTTTTTAAGGTTTGTTCTAAGTGTTTGGATCAAAACCAAGATTCTTGTACTGTTTAAGTCTATTTCAAAGTAATGTTATGAACTAAACCTACATCTTCTACCCAAAAGCGCTGTAAGATCATTTGCATGGGCACCTTTTGATTAAGTGTTATCAATGAAAATGGCTAAGCATTATGCATTTCATCTTTTATGTCCATTTTCATAATTCTCGCAAACTCTTGAACTTGTTAAGATTAATTGAACAAGAAGAAAAATAGAGATTACCTCACAAAAAAGCCCACTGAAACCATAAACCTAGGAATAGAAGAAGATTGAAAAGAGGTCAAAATTAGAACCTTCCCATCAACCTGAACCGAACTAATAAAACTCCTCCAAGAATATCAAGATGTGTTAGCCTGGTCCCACTAAGAAATGCCTAGATTAGACACCAACTTCATGGTCCATAAACTTCCCCTTAAACCAGAGTGCAAGCCTATACAACAAAAGCTTAAAATGATAAAATCGAAGATATTTCTAAAGATTAGAGAAGAAGTAAAGAAACAATTTGAGGCAGAATTTTGGGGTGGTTAATATAGTCCTGGTCTCTAAAAAGGATGGCAACGTGCAAATGTGTGCAGATTATAAAGACCTGAACTAAGCTAGCCCAAAAGATAATTTCTCTTTGCCTCACATCCCAATAGATAATACTACCAAAAATACACTGTTTTCCTTTATGGATAGATTTTTAGGGTATAATAAATTAAATGCAGTTGAAAACATGGAAAAAACCACTTTTATGACCATGTGCAGCACTTTTTGCTATAAAGTAATACCCTTCGGGCTTATAAATGCTAGGGTTACTTATCAAAGGCAATGATAACCTTGTTCCATGATCTCATGCATAAAGAAATAGAGGTCTATGTGGATGATATGATTGTTAAATCACTAAAAGAGGGTGAACACCTTGCCAACTTACAAAAACTCTTCAAACGGCTTTAGCATTTACCTCGGGAAAAGAACCTAAATAGCCAATGCCTTGGCCACCTGGTCATCCATGTTCAAAATGAATTAAGAATCGAATGTTGCTCTTATTCAAATAAGCATTTTTCCAACTCTTGCACATTATCAAAATGTCAAAGAAAATAATAATGGCCTGCCATGGTATCATGACATCCTCTAGCACCTCAGAGATCAATAATACCCCAAGTATGCCATTGAAACTAACAAGAGAACCATCTGAAGAATAGTTGCGAGCTTCATTTTAGATGGTGGAATTTTATACAAGAAAGGCTAGGATCAGGTACTACTTTGGTGCATGTCTATTAAGCTAAAAGAATTCTTAAAAAAGTCCATAAAGGAATATACCGTACATATGCTAATGGACACCGAATGGCAAAAAAAGTCATGTGATCGGGCTATTATTGGTTGACTCTAAAAAAAATTGCATTAACTATGCTCAAAAGTGCCACAAATGCCAAATCTATATGGACAAAATCCATGTCCCACCATCACCTCTACATGTTATGACAACTTTATGGCCTTTTTCTATGTAGGGCATGGACATGATCGGAACAATCACCTCGAAGGCCTTTAATGGACATCACTTTATTTTGGTTGCTATTGATTATTTCACTAAGTGGGTAGAGGCAGCTTCTTATGCCAATGTCACCAAGTCTATTGCATGCAAAATTATGAAACAAGATATCATCTATAATTATGGGCTTTTTAAACAATTCATCATAGATAATGCGCAAAACTTGAAAAACAAGATGATATAAGCACTTTACTCCCAATTTAAAATTCAACATCATAATTCAATGCCATATCATCTGAAAATGAATAGGGCAGTCGAAGTGGCCAACAAGTATATTAAGAGAATAGTAAAAAAGATGGCTAAAATATATAACGACTAGCACGAAAGTTGTCTTTTGCACTACACACATATTGCATATCTATAGGTGCCACTTTATTTTCCCTGGTTTGCGACAGAGATGCTATTCTACTTATAAAGGTCAAAACCCCCTCAGTTAGAGTCTTGATAGAATCTTAATTCAAAAAAGCTAAATGGGTTAAAAATTGATATAAACAGCCCAATCTCATCAAGAAAGAAAAAATGAAAGCCATTTGTCATAGGCAAATGTGTCAAAAATGCATGATGAGAGCCCATGACAAAAAATGTCCATCCTCATCAGTTTCAAGAAGGTGATGTAGTGCTCAAACAAATCCTCTCAATTCATAAATATGCTTGGGAAAATGTACTCCAAATTGGGAAAGCTATAGGTGTTAAACACTTGTTCTCTAGAGGAGCCTTGATTTTAACTGAGATGGATGACAATTATTTACCTAATCCTGTCAATTCTAATTCCGTTAAGAAATACTATGCCTAAAAAATTATAGGATGAAAATTTGAAAGGCTGTATATTTTTTCTTTTAAAAAAAGGAAAGAGCATCTAGGAAAGTGAACCCCCTCAGGTTGAAAACCCAGAAAGTTAACGTAAACAACCAAAATCTCTCTAAAATTTGACCTAAATTAGAACCACCCTTCCTTGACCAAAACACTAAATTACAACCTAACCCACCTATCCTATGCTGACCTATTCTACTGAGTTTCATTCCTACCCATTTCCAGGAAACTATATCTACCCAACCTTGAGGCAACCATTCCACTATAGGGCAATCTAAAGAATTTTCTTATAAGTTAAATAGTACCTAAAGGATTAACCACTTGAGAAAGGTATCCAAAAGCACTTACTGAAAGATTCTTGTCATTGGTATCAAAGATTAAACAGCCAGCAAGATCACTCTTAACTTTTTTATAACTTTAAATCTTTTGTGATATCAGAATTTGTCATAACTTATACCCTTTTTCCTTTGAATACAATCACTTAATTTCTCTCAAACTTTTTTTGTATCTCCTACATCACATGTTGCATCATGTTATCATTTAATTAATAATATGATAAATAAACAAAACTGATAACAGGAGTTTTTAGCATTTCTTTGAAGGTTGAAACTTTATAGGAATTTTGCTTTACATGCAAAGATCAAGAATGAACCTTGGAACCACAGCTAGTCTTACCCTTGACCTCTACGTCTTAAAAACATATTCAAAACCTTTTCCCCAACAAAACCTAGCTTAAAGGTAAAAGGCAAAAAAATCATTTTCTAACTATCATCAAAACAATTGAAATTCACATTATTGCACCTGAGTCACCAAAAACACTCATAAATCAGAATTGACAAAAAAAATCCCCCATACTCACTAGCAACCTTAACTCAATAAGAAATCCCCAAACATGAGCCATTTGAGCTTAGGACCATTTCTTCATAATCAAAGGCTATCTGTACTTTCTAAAAGTAACTTTAACACTTAAACCTTGGGAAATCTAGAACAAGCTTGGTAAATCTTGGGAAAAAGCTTATCTTATCTAACTTGGTAAAGAACAAATGACTAAAATGACTAAAATCAATTGCCAAATAAGAATTTAAAATCATCACCTCTGCATATGCATTTGTATCCTTATACATCATTCATACAACAGGTACAAACTCCCATGCATAGAAGTTATGCTAGCAAAAAACTTTAGGTATAATTTTTTATTTTCAAAAAACCCTGAAAGGTTTTAGGTTAGAATTCTTGACCTCACAAGCTCACAAATCGAAAAGCTATCTAAGAAAGGTACTTAAATTCATATCATTTAGTCCATAAAGAGTTGCAAGCCTTTTTTCTTTTTAGCCCACACAGAGTTAGACGTTTTTTTTCCTTTTTGGTCCATAAAAAGCTAGACGTCTTTTTTCTTTCAGTCTACAAAGAGCTAGAAGTAGGTTTTTCTTTTATAGTCCATAAAAAGTTAGATACATTTTTCCTATTTAGTCTGTAAAGAGCCAAGCAATAATCAAGTTAGTTTTCTAAGGGCAAGACACCAACCAAGTCCGTCCTTAAAGAACAGGCACCAATCAAGTCTATCTTCAAAGAATAGGGCAGCAAATGAGTTTGCCCTCAAAAAGTAGGGCACTAACTGAGTCTGTCCTCAAAAAACAAAGCACTAATTGAGTCTATCTTCAAACAGTAGGACACCAATCGAGTCTGTCCTTAAAAAGTAAGGCACCAATCGAGTTTATCCTTAAAGAGTAAGGCACCAATGAGTCAGTCCTCAAAAAGCAAGGCACCAATAGACATTTTTTTCATTTTTAGTCCACAAAAAGCTATACGCCTTTTTTTTTCTATCTACAAAGAGCTAGAAGCAGTTTTTTTTCTTTTGTAGTGCATAAAAAGCTAGATACCTTTTTCCTATATAGTCTGTAAAGAGCCAAGCAATAATCAAGTTAATTATTTTAAGGGCAAGACACCAACCAAGTTCATCCTCAAAGAACAGGCACCAATTAAGTCTATCTTTAAAGAATAGGGTAACAACTGAGTTTGCCCTCAAAAAGTAGGGCACTAACCGAGTCTGTCCTCAAAAAATAAAGCACTAATTGAGTTTATCTTTAAAGAGCAGGACACCAATCAAGTTTATCCTTAAAGAGCAAGGCACCAATCAAGTCAGTCCTCAAAAAGCAAGGCACTAATTGAGTCTGTCCTCAAAGAGTAAGGTACCAACCAAATCTATCTTAAAAAAAGTAGGGCACCGACTGAGTCTATCCTCAAAGAGCACGACATCTATTGAGTCAAAGTCCATATTAGCTGGTGCCTATCTAGAGAGGTCAAACCTTAGAAAAAGAATAAAAACCTAGCATTCAAGGAACATCATCCTACCCCAAACAAAATGGTTTCCTTTTAGCTTTACCCTATTTTGATACTAAGCAATGGCTAAAAGGGGTAGCTGTAGACACTTTATTTTGTTGGAAGATTATTTAAAGCATCAGAGGCAATTATTTTGAGCATCCTTAGAAGCACAAGTCAAGTTTTTATTATTTTTTACTAAAGTAAGGTAGTTGAGAGAGCCACAGGTATGTGGAAGTCATATTGATGTATAGGTATTGATACCGAACTCTTTCAATGTTAAAAATTCAAACTTTCACATGTAGTATTGATAAAAGAGAGTTTGGTATCAAAATCTAATGAATGGTATCGATACTTAACATATTTGTATCAATACAAACCATGGCAGTAGCTAAAATTATGATTTTTAGCCAAATGCATCGATACTCAAGCAAGAATATTGATACAAGCCATAAAGTATCGAACAGACCTTTAAGTCTCAAGATTGAAGATTATTTTTGGCTATTGGTATTGATACATGCTTCTTTGTATCGATACTCATGGGCAAAAATTACCTTTTGTATCGATACAAAATGTTTTGCATTGATACACTAAGGCATTTTACCCCAGTTTAAGCTATTTTTTAGCCATTGCATAATTAATTTGAAAATTCAATTCAGACATGTTTCTTGCACCAAAAATCATCAAAATTCATACAAGGCTTTAGCTTTAGGCTGTGATTGGATTTAGATAAATTTTTTAGGCCTAAATAGTCAAATATAAAGGATATTTTATGACAATATACAAATTGCCAAAGGGTAAGGTGGATTTTTTTCAATGCTCACTTATGCAAAATGGCTTTAATCCACTATTATTGGTAACCAACTCAATGAGTATGCATGGCAGCTGAGCATAATACCTTGTTTCTATAGGAGGTATATGCACCAAAAACTCCATGCCTTTGCTTTTTGCATTTTTGTTATTATGGTCACATGGCTGTATATGCCAACTTTGGCTTAGCTGATATACAAAGACACATTATATAACGAGAAGAAAACCCTATTACACGCATATACTCTTGGCAAAGAGCACTTATTTTCACATTCCTTCAAGATTCCCAGCCACTAAAAACCCAATGACTTTTTTCTATTCTCGTAGCTCCTTAAAACCAACACTAATAGGCCCTATAAAATCTTTAATTCCACTTATATTTCCTCTCAAAACTCCCTTCCATCCATACCCTGACTGAAAAGATCCTTTATTTCATCATTTTATTGCTGTTTAACATTAAAAAAAAGGAAAAAAGTAAGTTCAAAGTTACTACTGAAAGAAAAAGGCTAAAGCTTGAAAACTTTTGGTACTTTTCCCCTTTGCTCTACTTATTCTCTGATTTTTTTGGCATTCTCATCATCTTAGTGGCATCCTTTTGTTACCATGACTCTTTTAAGATTTCATGTTTATTTGTGGCCTTGTTTGTGGTAGTCTTAGGTTTAATGATTCTCTTGGTGTCTTGATGTTGCTTGGATGGTTAAATATGCCATGCTTTAGTTTCATCATCACAACAGTCTCTTTTCATATATTTCTAGCCATTTTCCATCCACTTTCACATATTCATCTCATATTTGAATGTTTACACTGACAAGTTTTAGGCATGTTCATACTTTTTTTTCATCTTAGCAGGTTTCAAAAAAACAAAAATGTTTTTTTGAAAATTCTAGCATGCTTTCTTTTGGTTAAAAATGTTCATGCTATGATACATAGTTTGATTCTAGATGTCATTTATGAGTCTAACATTCTCATGCATCTTACTTGTCATCATCTTACATTTTACCACTTTTTCCATTATCAAAATATCACATTTGTTTATTTGAATGTGTTGTTTAGGTTCCTTATTATATATGTTGCATTTCATTCATAACTTTTGTGTCAAAATGCCTGCTCGTTTGTCATAAAAAAATCTAATTTTCAAAACCCCCAAGTTAGATCTATGCTACCTCTAATAGATGGAGACTAGCATGGATTTAATGTTTTCACTAAATTAGTCCTCCAATCTTAAGGACAAATCAAACTTTCTAGGTCTAGATTCATGGTTGAATATAATGCTAATTTCTTAGAAGAATACCCCCTTTTTTTGTTAAAATATTAAGCTTTGATCTTGAGTTTAATACCCTTATTCATGGTGAATGGGTTGTTTCATCATCCCAAACTACTCTAAGATTTTGGAATGAATTTGTGACACCCATGTCACCTATCTCTTTTGTCACAAACATTTAGGCATCCTTGGCTTGAGTCTAGTCTTGAGAAGCCCAAAAATACCAAAAAAACTTCGCTATTTTTGCTCTGGCAACACTGTATCTAACATTAAAAAATTATTTTTGAGACTAAACATATTTTTTTGAAATTTTTTAATATATTTCCATGAAAAAGCATCCAATTACATTTTTTACAGTGTCTTTTTTGCACCTAGATTATTTTAGATGAATGAGTAATGCTTTTTCAAACTATTATTGTCTGAAACCCCTGGAACCAACAAACCGCATTCTATTTGGGCTATTATGGCACCAATTGATTTTCTTGAACTTTCTAAATATTTTTCTAGAAAGTTTATGAAATTACCGCTCTGGAAAGGTATTATTTGCAATTTAATGATACCAAATGAGTCTGAAACAATTTTCCAAAGTCTATTATGCCCTTTTCCCTACATATGCCACAAGTGTCAGAATAAACCCAATTTTAAAAATTAATTCCACCTAGAAAGCGATATTCTAGGATTTTTAAAATATTTTTATATTAAACCTTATCTAGTCACCTTTCCAATAATACCTCACTTAATTCCTAACACCTCTGAATTTACTTAAAACAAATTAGGGAAGAGAGATAGCATGATGTTGTCCCCTGTTTTTGTAATTAAAATCAACCAAACTTCCTAGACCACTTTTATCGAGACAATCAAACTTCTTAAAGTGTACCCAGTTGAGTCCCCGTGAAGTCACATAACATAAGTAGTCTAGACTTAGATCAAGACTAAAACAAAAAATAATTTTATTCAAACTCTTAAGTTTTATTCTCAGAGTACCTTTAACCATTAAAATATTATTTTTCTTCATAAATATTAAAATTATTATTTTTGGGATACTCCAACCTTATTTTCTGAAGGGATACTCGAACCTTACCTTTTTGCTTTCTCGGGCATTCTGGGGATTGCTACTTAAAACCTTTTTGTATAAATCCAAAATTTCATTTTAGGGGACACTCACCCTACTTTTTGAAGGTACGTTTCAACCATGCTCTTTACCTAAAGTTTGAATTTTCTCTCCCCTAGAATTTTCTAAATGGCCTTTCAACCAAATTCTTTTGAACAAGTCCAAAACCTTCACCATTGGCAATACTCTAACCTCACCTTCTGAGGGGAGACTCTAACCCCACTTTTTATCAAAAATCTTATTTTCCTCTTAAATATCCCAGGGCGTATTAATCAAAACCTTTTTTTATGTCCCTCAAGTTACCACCAAATCCAAATATTTTTCAAAATTATCATATCGATTATTCCCTAGTAATCGAAGATTATAATGAGATACATTTTGATTGTCCCTTATTTTTTATGTTTTTGTGTGTTATTATTCTTACATGATATAATTATATTCTTTTCGTATTACTAACATGTTTCCTTTTTGTAGGGACCATTGTGAATTCATATTTTAAAATTGTTTTAAAAAATTACAAGGCAATGTTTCACGTCGGTATCTCTTGAATGCCTAACATGGAATATCCAAATTTTTAAAATTTAATTCAAAAAATATTTTCATCAAAAATCCATATATTCTCTACATCTCCGGGCTGCATAGGTGATGTAAATTTTCTTTGAAAACCTGGATCTATAATTTACAAAATTTCATCCATAAAAGGGGATTATATCAAAATATTGATAAAGTAAAACTGATTAAATCAAAACCGAAGTGAGATATAGTTAGTGGGTACCGATTTCAAGTGTCATAGGGGTGCTAATCCTTCCCCACGCATAACCAACTCTCAAACCTAACCAACGAATCTTGTACTTTGTAGACCTCAAAATTGATGTTTCGAGTTTCATAACTTAGAATATTGTTTTCAATAGGCATCCAATCATGCCTAACCCAAAATGATCAGTGGTAACTCTAAATTTATAGCCACTTTATAGTAGCCTCTCGAGACTAGTTGGATGAGTGATTCACCCAATGGTCTCTCTCCCTTTTATATTACTACGCTTAATTCGAATCTCGATCAAGAAATAACATAAAGGCTTAACCACATCATCATATATATCTTTTAAGTCTTGCGCACTCGCTTTGGTTCCACCAAAGATATAAAGGAGCACATGGTGACACACATTATAGCATGAAATGCCCTTACAACAGTTTAATGAACTATTCAAAAATGTTATGATTCTATGCTTAAAGCCCTAAAATGAAATCAATATGATTTTTAGAGAGTTATGTCTGATATTGGATTTTTTTAGGCCAAAATCATGACCAAATTTGAGTTTTGATGCAAGAGAACAAAGGGTGGAAAATACTCTAATCAGGCCAAAATAACCTTGAGTATCAATACTATGTGTTTGTATCTATACAGCTATGTGAAAAATCCAAAATGTATCGATACATTGAATATGGGTATCGATATAAAGCATGTTATATTAATACCATCACTTTTGTATCGATACTTGTTGGCCAAAAATCATAGTTTTAGGTATGATATATGCCTATATCGTACCATCGAACACTGCATCGATACTTTACCACCCTAAAATCGATACAATACCTTTTTGCATCGATACAAATAAAAGAATTTAGAAAATTTGATGATGTGGGGTCTTGTATCGACATATAAAAGCTATGTATCGATACCTACATATCAAAATATGGATTTTTCATACCTTTGACTCCCCAAACACCTTACCTGCATGTCAAAAGAAAATATCGATACCTGTATGTCAAAATATGGATTTTTTTGGTCTAGTGGAATTGTTCTGAATCTTTATCTTTTAAATACATTATAAAACATAACAAAATCTTGAGAAATCACTAATGAAAGTAAAATAATATTTATTTGCACCTAATAAAAGAGTTCTATGTAAGTAACATGCATCATTTTGTATCAACTCAAGCAACTTAAAACATCTTTGAACTTTGGTAATGGTTTTCTAGTTATCTTAGTAAGCACGCATGTCCTACAATTCTAATCATTTTTAATAATCAAAGAATTAAGTTGAAGTTAGACATTGCAAGCATTCTATTACAGTGCATATTTCCTAATTGACTATGCTATAGATTAAATGAGTCAACCATGTAAATAGAATCATTCATCTTATTATTAATAGCAATAAAGTTATGTTAAACTTGAAAATGTCTTAATAGGCATAACCATTGCCCATAAAGATTTCACCCTTGGATAATAAAAATTTATCCCTATCAAATACCAGTAAACTAGTGGGCATAAGATTCTTCCTTACTTCCAAAATGTAATAAACATTTGTTAAAGTAAGAACATTTTTAGAACTGAATTCTAATCTACATTCCTTTTGTCATAGATTTTAGTTGTAGATGAATTTTCCATGTAATGCATAATACCTTCATCTTCTCGATTGGAAGGCTTGAATAAGGCCTTCTTTACGCGTACATATGTTGTAGTACCAAAACCAATCCACCTTGCTTAGTTATCATCCAAGACAATGATGTTATAAACAAAATCATCTGTTGTTGCTTCAAATGTTGTTTTTATAAATTTTTTTTAAGTGGCACCACATGGACTTTAGAGATATAGTCTTTTTTCTTTTCATTTTCCCTGTGATATTGATCTTCAATTGGAAGACATCTCATAAGTTCTTCAAGAAAGATATCTTCATTTTATGTTTTGAGGTTATCTTAAAGTCTTTCAATATAGATTGAAGTTTATCAATAATAGATAAAATAATGATTGCCTCATACATTTTCATTTTGTTTTGCTTGAATTTATTGAGGATAATTTCAATTTCAATAAATTGTTCCATGATTTATTTATTTCATTTATTTATATGAATTCCACTTTGTCACAAAGAACTTTTTGCTAGTTGCATCCTCTGTCATGTATATTGCATCTAATTTATCCCATGACTTATTTGTAGAGATGATAGCAATGTAAGTATCAAAGAGTGAATCAGGCTTACTATTTAAGAAGCATCCTCTACATGTATAATAATTATTCTCTTACTTTTGTCTTTCATAAACTTCATTACTTATTTCATTCTCCTTTTCTTTTGGTTTAGGAGTAGTGAAAACATATGCAATGTTCAATGTGTTAATAAGAATTAGCATCGATTGTTGCTATTGAAGAAAGTTCATTCCATCAAAGAGCCCTGACTTTTGAAAATTAGCAGCCATTTTCCTCAAGGAATTGAAACTCTTCATCTTCATGAAAACTAAGTAAACCTAAAGATTGTTATTTGAAAGGTTTCTATGTGGGTGAATCTAAAAATGGTGAGTTCAACAAAGAGAATTAAATGTTAGAGGAAATGGCTTCAATGTATGCTACAAATACCACTTTCCTTTAAGCGTATATAACCCCTACTAGTAATTGTATGCAACAAGGGTTATCAAATAGCCCCTAGGATATAATGAAGCATATGTTTAAAATAATTTTGCACTAGTGAAATCAAACCACCAATTCCTTTTTATGAGAAACAAAATTATCTTTTTTCTACTTAGTTGTTTATAACAATAAAGTATAAAGACTTGCTTCAGTTGAGAAGGATAGAGAAGAAAAAATAATTCAAACTTTATAATTTTTTTTCAAATGTTACATTATCTTCATAATCCTAATGATCATTGTTGGAAAATTGTGATCTCCCATTATAGATATTTAGTCTAAAGTTATGTTGTTTAATTTAACCAACTTTTTTCATTAAGTTTCTACCTTTTGCCACTCAATAGGTGCCATTAGAAAATTTTCACCAATGAAAAGACATCACTTGATAAGGTATAATTAAGGTTAAAACAAAACTAGATGTTATAGATGAATCTTTTAAAATTTGAACAGAGGATTTTAATCCTTAATTCAGGGGATAAAATCCATCTTTGTGAATTCTGATAGAACACATTTTGAAACCTGGTATTTAAATCCCTTTAAAAGGGTATACGAATCCTTCTATGTAATAAATAATAAAAGCTTAATTTTTTGTTCTAAAACTTATGAGATATGAATTTTCTAGGTCCAGATACTCTCAGATGAGTTATAAATGATAGAAAGGTCTAATTAAGGTTTCGGTTTGTTTCTATGTGTTAGCTATATTAGCTTTGAATTAATTTTAGTTTTGATATAACTAAAACTTAAGTTTTATTAGCTTGTGTTTAAATATTTTCAAGATTAGTATTTTTCCATGAAATATTTTGTAAACACTTTGAAAAATACTAAAAAGTGTTTTAACTCCTTTAAGCACTCAAAAATGTGTTCTTAATACATATTTTTATATAAAAACATTTTTTTAGATAAGTTACATGTTTTAAAGTCATGAAAACCTTTTAAAATTGATTGTCATGTAAATGTATCGATACAATATTTGGCAGTAGCTAAATAACCTTAAAATGCAAAAATCACTGTTTATGTATCGAGGCAGAGCATTCTGTATCAATACAGGATTGTTCATATATCGAAACAGATCTTTCTGTATTGATACAGGACTGTTTAACAGTCATATTTTGGACCATTAAACATAATGTATCGATACAGAAGCATGGGGAATAACGGGAAATAACATTTTGAAGGCTCCAACGGCTATTTTCCTTCACCAAATATCCCCAATGGCTATAATCATGATCAAAGCTATAAATAAGCCTCTCCAACACCTCCAACAAGAAGAAGAACAAAGAGAATTGTGCTTAAAGTCAAATCTTTCATTTTTCCATCATTTTCGCTAAGTAGTTCATCTTTGTACAAGATTAATTTTTCCTATTTTTGTATTCTTCATTTTGTATCTTTAGATACATATTTTCTTTGAGCCAAAATTCTTGTAAACACCTAACTTTTAGAGGTTTTATTTGTTTATACTCAAATCCTTGTAAAAATGAGAGGTTACTATTTAGCCATTGAAAAGTAGAGAAGGTTTCTACTTAGCCTTCAAAAGTAGTGAGAGAGGGTTCTATTTTAGCTACAAAAGATAAGGGGTAGAGGTTTCTATCTTAGCCTTGAAAGATAGAGAGTGTAAAGGTTATACCTTATCCTTGAAAGGTAGATAATTCAAGTTAGTGAATTATGGAAATTCGAGGCAAGTGAAGCTAAGGTAGAAGACGTAGGCAAAAAAGGTCAAACATCTCTAAATCATTTAGTTTGCTTCTCCTTCCTTTATCTTTAGTTGTTTATTCACTAACTAGCACTCCAAAGTTTATTGTTTAGATTTCTCAATTTTAGTTTTATTTATCATAGTTTTAATTTACCAAAAATTTTAAGAAATTAATTTAACCCCTCTTGATTTCATTCATCACTAAAAGGTCTAACACTATGAGCTTAGTTTATTATAATAAAGCATCTATGCTTAATTGACTAATTTAAAGGGTAGGTGCAAGATTTAAAAAACTAGAACCTAGGTCTTGAAAATGTAAGAATGTCAAAAGTTGACTAGTAAAAGTCTCATGAGATAATTAGAGTGTTTATCTTTTAAAAGTCAAATCAAAAGTCAACAAAGTGGCAAAAGTCAATTGTAGGCAAAGTCAATTGTAAAATCAACTTTTTAGCCCGGAGTTAGATTTTGAAATTGGAAGATCATCATGAATTTCAAAATTGATTATCCAAATAAAATGGAACATGGACTTTAGGTCAAAAAAGTGGAATTTGGATTGGGTTATGAAAGGACCTTAGGACTTTAGAATACCGAGAATTCTCTAAGGCTTAATTCCAAAGGTTTAGTATAAAAAATTTTAGATTTTTCAAAAAAACTCATTAAGACATATTTTTACTACAGGATAGAACATTCAATTTTATATTGACATATCATGATCAATTGAATGTTTAATAAAATTTGTAAATAGATTAGTGCAGAAATTAGGCCTTAGCCAAATTCACCATGTAATTAATGTGCAAAATGCTCATGCATTCATTAAAGGCATAAATGTCATTTGTCTCCAATATTGTTAGGAAGATAGTGATCAAGCTGATCTTACTTTAAGGTGATTTATGCTTAAATAACTAACCTTGGCCCTATAAATAGAGGTGGATATCCATATTTTTAACAACTTTAAACACATTAATATTCTAGAATATTCATTTTTGTCTTAAACTCTGTAGTTTCTTGGATAAGATTAAGCTCGAAGTAGGTCAATTTCAATTCAATTAGCATGTTTAATGTTTGATTCATACTTAATCTAGCTTGCTTAAGCTTTTGTCATGATGTTTCCTTGCTGCTCTTTGTTCGGCTATCTTAAATCCATGATGTCTTGATGTTTTAATCTCGATTCACGTTAGGTTTAAGTTAGATCTAATGATATTGAAACATGATTTGACTATTAATTGAGGAGATAAGTTGAAAATCATGCTAAATGAACTTAACCTAGCTTGATTAAGGCATTTGAACAAGAGATCTCTCTAGATCTAGGATTCGACCAACTTGTTTTCATAAGATTTGGATAGTTTGAGCTAAGTTGAGCTAGAATCTATGATATTGAGCTAAAATTATCAAGTTTAGATGATTAAATCTTGAATTCATTAGCTTACAAAGCGTTTAAACATGCTTAGGAGCTTGATCCCTAGTTCAGCTAGCTTAGGTTATTAGGATCTTAACCTTAATTGATGAATTCTCTTATAATCTTACTAAATTAAGCTAGGGTGAGCTAATATTAAAGTAAATAGAGCTTTAGGGTTATGATTAATGATGAAATTCTAGGTTATAAAGCTTAATAAAGCATTCAAACAAGAGGAAATACAGTTAGTCATATTCAACCAAGCTTAGATTATCTTGATCTTATGTTCAGCTTTGCTTAGATGATGATATGTTGATGAATCTTGATGAAACTAGTTAGTTTGAACTTAGATAAGCTAAAATTGATGTTTAATTTGATGAAATTGGAAGCTTACATGTTTAATTCTTGAGCTTAAATGACTAAAAGCATGTTTTGATTGTTAATCAAGTCTATTGAATTGAATCCAAGCTTGTTCTCTTGTATTAGATTGTTAAATGATGAGAATTTAGTGAGAATTAATGATTAGATAAGCATGTTGTAGTTTAGGTATAGATTTGGCTAGGTGAATTTGTGTTAGAGTTGGTTTATAGTTGAATAGTTTCTAGAACTATAAGTTAGTAGCTTATATGTTTGATAAAATGCATGTTAGAGTGTTTAAGATGTGTTAAAACTTGGTTTTCTAAAAAGATACCCTAAGAACAAGGCTTGGCTCACTTACTTAATGGGTGAGTCATGGTTCATTTTTGTTTAATAAGTTCTTCCATGAACAACTTGTAGGCATTTTATAAAATAACTTGATTTAGAGTTGATTTGGAGCAAACAAAAATGTTTTCTAAGTGTTCTAAAGTGTTTTATTAAGTTTAAAGCCTTGATGTGCATCCTTAAGTGATGTTTAAGTGAGTCAAAATGTTGTGTTTAGTGTCACTTAGTTATTGGTTATAGCATAAAAGTGAGTTGCATTAGTATACCTTTCATTTGTTAAAAATAAATAATAATGAATAAAAGCAGTAAAACCAGAGACATTCGTGCGACTTCAAAGCAAATCACCAGTGTCCGAAAACATAGTTCTAGGTCGAGTAACTTAGAGGTTATTGTTGTTTCCTCATATAGGGCGTTCCTAGAGTCTAATTGGTCACATTATTGGACTTTCAAACTGTTAGTGTAAACCTTGCAAGTTTATCGGATTTGCTTATAACGTATTTGCTTTTATACATCTCATATAAAATACATTATTTATTATTAATGTTCATGAGGTATATCTTTATCCATAAGATTTCATTTGAATAATAGTTATGAAAAGTCTTATAAAGATAATGCCCATAAAATACATTGGCCTTTTAAAGGAATTGTAATGGGTTACAATTATAGGATCTTTACGCATCAAAGTCATGTTTCTTGAACCATTCCTAGTCATTATATTGTCAAGACAAAGCATTGACAATGCATAGAGACTGACATATGTAAGCTTTTATGCATATGATTCATGTAATTGGTCTCATAAATTGAAGTATAGGTATACTTGGGGACATCATATAAGTGCTTGTTATGGCAACAAGTTCACTGAACATGACCCATTATGAGAGTTTCGTTTGGTATTTCACTCAAGCGTCTATGAAAAATACTCTCATGTGTCATTAGTGTAACTAATCCTTAGACTTATGACACTGTGTCCCTTATATGTGAATTATCATACTTATAGAACATCACAAATGGGTCCACAACAGATGGAAACAAAAATAAGGGTGGTTTTAAGTGTGATATGAAGCATACTGAAGGTGAATAAGTGGTCTAGAAAGGATTCATCACTCCAAGTGATATCAAGGGACATATCTCATTTATTCCTAGCCTTTGTTAACTTAAAGTCCTTGGCCAAGGCAATACCGACTATAGAGTTAACACATAAGACAGTAGGACTAATATGGAATAGGCAAAGAATAGACACTACACCATGCTCTTGTCTTTTCTGAGATATACGATGAAAGGATTGAATTACACTAACATACTATACATTAAAAGGCTTGTCAAAATCGTATTGACTCTCTTGGCATTTGGATGGCCATGATGCATTACTAGATACTGCTCATGGTCTATAAATATAAATATTCTTAACTAAATTAAAATATATTTATTGCTAACATGTTAAGGGTCTAATGAGTCACACACATAAAAGGTGATTTTATGGAATTAAAATGGGATTGGATTAAATTATGGAAATATCAATCTCTTAGGGACTAAATTGAAAAGTTCAATTCAACCAACAATTTGTCAAAGGGTTAAAGTGTAATTTAACCAAAAATTTGTCAAGCGTGTGGTTTTTTCGTCCCTCTATAATTTAAAATTAATGCCACCTTTTTTATGAGCATAAGGTTGGCCCTACATGAAACTTTGCAAAGAAAATTATTTTTTCTTGCTCGTAATTTTTAACGAGGCAAAGGCATCTATTAAGGGAACATTTACGAAACTAAATTGCTAGCATGACTCCTAGCAAAACATGATTCCAACTTTGTGAAGGTTTCCCGAGTCACCCATTGGATCACTATTGGAGGCCAAACAATTGGACAACTTCGTGATAACCGGGCTTGTGTGCAAGAACAAGTGGAGATTGAATTTAATTAGATCTTGACAATTTTGATTTTAGGTATGATTTTGTTTTGGGTGTTCTTAAATTTTTTTAGATTAATTAAAGACGTGCAAGTTGATCCTTTAAGGAATTCTGTATGTTTATTTAATTTTTTTGCTACGTAATTTAATAATTGTTATTAAATTTATTATTTTATTTGTTTGAGCATGACTCCAATTCCAAAACGAACATCCAAAAACGTATTATAAAAAAATTGACATAATGCTTCATGATCATAAGTTGTGTCCGAGTTACTATTATAGTCCAGCATGGTAGTCTCATAAAAAGAAATATTTTCAAATTGCTTGTAGACTTTAGGAATTTTTGTTCGTATTTCTTGTATAATCTTCATTGATTAGGCTACATGATAAGCATTTGAAACATTCAATTTTGCAATCGGATGAATACAAAAAAATCCGGCAACACAAGCTATGCGAATAGCTCTATTTTCATGCCTAATTAGTAATACAAGCTATTTTTTGTGAAGATTATCATATTTTGTATTTTTCTCATATTTTAAAAATAGAATCAATAATCTTTCCAAGAATATATGGCTTGTCCGATTGGTATTCCAGACAAATCAAGAAGAAAATTCTAAAGTCATTCTAGTTGAACATGTTGTCCAATGCAATAGCATCCAATAAAAGAATTATGTGACATCCAAAATAATTTTATTTTGCTTTTTTTTTAATATTTTTACTTTGAAGTATAATGAGTCAACATTCATTAGAATTTGATTTAGTGATTTATGTGATAAGAATAATCCAAAATAAATTCGAAGAGCTTGAAAAGTCAAATCTATTCCCTATTTTGATTCTTTCCAAGTTTAATGTCTACTATTTTGAGGCATTCATATCCCTCAGAATTGATTCCAGAAGTCATGTTTAGTGTGTTAGTAGGTCTATGAGTGTCCAATCAAAGGTCCCTACTGGCTCACATTAAAGTTTCCAAATTAAATCAAATTTTTAGTCTTGTTTTCAAAGTTACAATCGCTCTAATTTAGTTTGAGTGAACTATTTTTGTGATATCTTTAACAACAGAGTCAAAATAGTCTATATTTTTGTAGTAAAATGCTTTTATGAAAATTTTCCTTTATAAATGTTTTTTGCTTTGAATCAGCTATAAATTTGAGCGAGTCCTAGACCAATAATCAGTTGCTCTCATAGGTACCTATCAAGAGTCCTAGGATACATGTTTTCTATTTGTAGTGATATTGGTTTGATTTGATAAATAAAAGGGGGATTAGGATTAAATACATATGATTTAAAGTGAGAAGCATAAATTCAAATATGTGTAATTAGTTAGTACCAATTTATTGGGCATTACCAAAGGGATTATGTTTTTACTTATGGCGTAATTGACTCCCGAGCCTAACTTATAGATTTCTAGTATAAGCAGGCTGTAAAATCATTCTTTTATAGTTTCATGACTCTGTAGTGAATAGTTTTAATAGGTGATTGATCACACCTAGCCAAAAAAAGATTGGTGGTGACTTTTTAACTCAGTTACTCTCGTATTTTGGTAAGAGAGGTTCAGACAAGCAAATTATTTGATCGACTAGTGCCCTAAGTGTTAGTGTTAGCCTTACTAGCCAATCATTGTGGCTTCTAAGTCATTAGCATTTCGTGCTTTCATGTAATCAAACATTATAATTTATTTATATTATGGAGGTACCTCCTTATCCATAAGAATTTATTTAATAATTGTTATAAATATCTTATGTAGATAAAGCTTATGAAACACATTAGCTTTGCAAGGGAATTAAAAAGAGTTATAATTGTGAGATCCCTATGTATCAAAACAATATTTCTAAAATGGTTTTTGGTCATCGTATTGTCAAGATAGAGCACTGACAATGCATAAAGACTGGCATATGTTAGCCTCCATGCATGTGTTGCTTGCAACTGATCTCATAAGTTGAAGTGTCATCATATGGGGGCTTGTTATGGTAATTCATTGAACTTAACCCACTATGAGAGTTTTATTTCGTATTTCACTTAAGTGTCTATGGAAATACCCTTATGTGTTGTAAGTGATCCTTAGACCAGCGAGACTAGATCATCTTATATGAGGAGTGTCATGCTTTAATTCCATCATTAATAGGTCCACAATAGATAGTTGCTTATGGTAAGGTGGTTTTAGGTATAGTATGAATTATATGGTAGGTGGATGAGTGGACCAAAAAAGATTCATCACCCCAAGTGATATGAAGGGACATATCCTGCATGCACCTACCTATGTTAACTCAAAGACCTTGGCCAAGGCAACATCCATTATGGAGTTAACACATAGAGGTTGCATACTAATATGGAATAGGCTAAGAGTAGATACTGAACCATAGTCTTCCTAATTTCAAGATATATGATGAAAGGATATTTATTACATAAAGATACTAAACACTAAAGGGCTTGCCAAAACCATATTGACACTCTCTATATATTGGGTGGCCATGATGTATTGCTAGATGCCAATCTTTGTCTATAAATATACAGTATTCTTTATTCAACTATTTTATATTTATTGCCAATATGATTGGGCCCTAATGGCTACATATATAAGGGTCATTGGTAAAAATTAAATTGAGACTGGTCTAATATGTTTAATACAAGTAATTGTTACTTAAACCTAATTTGAATAAGTTCACATAGACTAATGGCAAAATTGTAATTTCTCATAAATTAAAATTTTAAACCCTAGATATATTTACTCATATTTGTCGTCCCATAGGGTTTAAGAAAGCTCGAAAAATTTGGCCAAAAATATAAGAAAAATCTTGGTTTACATTTTGCTTGAAAATTTTAAAGGGCTTTGTAGCAATCTTGATTTCTTAGAGAAATTTATTTTTTTCATCTAATTTTTATTGTTGAATCAAGATCCTCTAAGTACAAGGGAAAGTTTATTGATACCTAAGCTGTTAGCATGGCTTTTGGCAATAAAGTCTCTTCCTTATTAAAGGTTTTTCATATCATCTGTATAGATAATCATTAGAGGCTAGACGTTTGGACAGCTTTGATTTATGACAACTGGGTTCTATATACGTGATCTTAGGTCATGGAATTGGTGAAAGACTTTTCAAGATTCAGGTATTTTAGATCTTGATTTGTTCTTTAGGTTCTTGATTTTAAAGATTAACCAAAATCATGCAAGACGATCTGGTTTAGGGAGTATCAACTTTATCTTTATGATTTGTTTCTACTGCAATCTTTATGATTTAATTTGCAAATTTTTGTAATCTGATTACTTGGTATCTTGAAACTTCCTACATTACAATAATTCAAAGTGTTAACTACATTGATATGCTGAAGTTCGTATCTTGATATATTACAATAAGTTTCTAAATCATTTCACTTTGTTGAAGATATTTTCATTAACATGTAATTATCCACCATTGCTATTTATTTTAATTTTTTTAAATGAAAATAAAATTTTAAAAGTATGTTAATAATGATGTAAATTAAAGAATATTTATGTATTTATTTATAAAAGTAAAAATTAACCACTAATCAAAATTTTTCTTTAAAAAATAATTTTTTATTCATAACTTTTTTAGTCACCCACAAAATTTTAATGTAAAAATAAAAATGACATGCTATTAAATGTTGATAAATGATAATCATCTATAGATGAATCAAATCATTCTCTATGTTGACCTCTAAGATCTCTTGCTCCTTTTTCTTACAGGGACAACCTATAGATACTTGACTTTGGTTCTTTATTATAATATCTCTCTTAGAGAAAACTAAAGTTATTTTACAAGTAATTGCATTTCCGAGTAGTAAAAGTAATGCAAAATAAGTAAGCAAGTCGTTTTACCGACGTTGCTTCACTGATGCTGCTTCATTGAATGTTCTTCTTTGGAAACACTTTGCTCAAGGACAGCCTACATTTGGAACAACTTATGTTCAGAATAACTGTTGTTTAGAACAACTCTTGTTTAAAATAGTTGTTGTTCAGAATTGGTGTTGTTTAGAACAGTTTGCATTTGAAATTTCTTATACCTAAAACAGCCTGCATTCAGAACAACTATTGTTCAGAATAGCTGCTGTTCAGAACAGCTTTTGTTTAGAGTAGCTTTTGTTCAGAATAGCTATTGTTCAGAACAACTTTCTCATGAAATAGTACTCTTATAAAAAAGATACTTCCATCAAAAAGTATTCTATAAAAGACATTTCACCTAATACTACCTCACCAAAATAGAAGAAGTAAAAATAACTTCAGAATATGACAAGGGTTTTTGGGTTAGTTTTACTATTAGGATGTTCTGGATAGTTTAGCTTAATAGATTAGACATTAAGATAGTTAAGAGTTTTTCTCTTAACCTTTCTCTAAAATATAAGTGCTTTTTTCTTTCCTTTCAGAACAAATAGTAAAATCATGTTCACTGTTACTATTAGTAATTTAAACTCTATTAAACAAGATATCAATTCTTGTAACTAACAACTTTTTATTATACTTATGAAATATACAAATTTAGTAACTCCTATTTATGAATACAAATACGATAACTTTTTTTTCTGAAACTTATAAATAATAGTTCTCTCAACTATTGAAAAGTTTTTTGAACTTGTGACAAACTTTCTCTTTGAAATTCTCTTTGCAATCTTCTTCACTCTAAGTCTCTTCTTAGTCTTACTCTATCTTACCAACCGCCACCTGCCACTGCCCTTAGTGTTTTTAGTTTGCTCCAGCCTTCCTGTTTGTCGTCCCTTAGAAACATTTCATTCACCTGTTTATAACTTTTCTATCTGCGTCAAAAATCTCTCTGCAATGCCACAAACAGAAATGGAGTGATGGCTCTGGTTCTCTAGGAAACTCAAACAATAATTGAGGTACATTTGTTTGGTCTTTCAAATTTTATTTTCCTTATACATGTAATCCCTCAATCTTGGCTCTGGTTCTTTAGATAAGATCCCATAGCTCTAATACGCTTGCAATTCGTTGTCTGAAAGGCAATTTATCATGACGGGAGTATGGAATTTGTGGTTCGCCTTTTCAGTTGTTTTTCTACTCCCATCTTTTGATACAGAAAGGACATTAACAGTCGTAGGATTTGATAGTGAACTATGATTATCAACTGTGTAATCGAACCGCTGCTGTTTAGTTCCATTTAGTTTGCAAATTGTCAAAGCTTATTTGTGTTAATATTATGATTAGTGAATTTCAAAGAGCAGCGGCAAAAGTTGTTAGAACCTAGAGTTTGGAAATACTTCATGGTGATTGTCCTCAAATGGAACACAAATCACCTTCCATGGTAAAGTTCTCAGTTGAGGACTTCAATCCATGGGAACGAGTATTTAAAGTTTTATCTTTTGGCTTTCTCATTTTATCATCTATTGGTGTTTATTTAGCAATTAATTTTGTGAAGGCCCGAAATGCATTAGAGAGCTCATAATATATTCTAGTGGCGGACTGTGGAAGCACCAGAAGACGAGTGAATGTATTTGGGTGGGAAAAAGAGGTTTAATTAGTTAGGAACTGCCTTATTTATTGCATTATTTTCGAGAAAATTTGACCTAGAGTTCACTTCGTACAAAATCCTGCCACTACCATTGCATGCAGACTGAGCCTGGTTTAGTCAAATTTGTTGGTAATGCTTCAGGAGTGAGGGCATCTTTAGAACCGTTGATTGCATGGTCAGAACAGAGGTACTCATGAAAGACATGGAGATACTCCCATTATCATTTCAGCTACTGCTGGGCTGAGAATTTTGGTTGCTGGGGATGCTAAGCTGGTTTTGGATGATATAGAGATTGTTGGAAGGGAGCTTTCTTTTGTGTTAGTAACAACTGGATAAGGGTTCTGACTGGGAAGGACGAGCCCTACTATGGTTGGATTGCTCTGAACTATAAAATGGGTAGCCTTGGAAATTCCTTGAAAGCATCAACTTCTTGATCTAGGAGGGTTCATCATTGCAGTTTATGATGGAAAGTGGCTGATGAGAATGACAATGTAAATGTCATGACATCAAATATTGGTTCAACTAATCATAAGATTTTAGCATACTTATTACCGGCATTTGGTTTGAATGAGGCATTTGATCACACAGTGGCCATGCTCAGTAAAAATCAAACAGACAGGGGAAACACCACTAGCAGATTTGAACTCAGGCACCTTTGTCTCAGTTCTGATTTTGTGCAACATTACACTTGTTCTGGTTGTGCTCTGCTAAATGTAACTGATGATCTGAAAATTTCTGAATTCAAATGTATAGAACTCAAATTTCTTTGATGTATTTGGTTGGAGACCTAAATTGGGAGAAATGCGAGGAGCTTGCGAAGGTGGCTGCAATGAACTATAGCGTTTCAGATTGGTCACAGCAAATAGTTGATAGAAACTGTGAAGCAAATTTATCTCCTTATGGTGGTAAGATAGAAACATGCTGAGCTGCTTTTTATAGACAAAAATGTTACAAAATATACATTTGGTATCCTTATGTCCTTATAGCCACTGATCTTTCGCTTCCACTTTAGTCATATAACAAACAGCTTTTAATTTAGTAAAACTAATAACATACAAAATGTTAGGCAATTTTTCCAGCATAAAGCAGGTCTACCGATTAAGAGTTTGTTTTTTTTTTTTTTTTTTTTTTTTCCTTTGAAGAATAATATATTGTTTTCATATAACAGTGAATTAAACTCCCAATCGATGTTCGTCTTATGAAAGGAACTTGCTATTTGGAACTAGTTGGTGCTTATTAATTAGGCAATGCCCAGGAATTTTTGGAAAAACATGCTTGAATCATTTTGTGCAATGGCCATTGGCTAATAATGGCCTTGTACTTAAATCTTGCATGCCAAAGAGAAGGCCACTGATTTTTTATATATGTTGATAGGGATATGCACTCTCCCACTTCTAAATCTTGATAATTGACAGCAGCAGATATAACCTGTCCATTGCTCTCTGTAAAAACAGTTGACATTAAATGTGATCATAATCATGGTCACAATTCACGCTTGCTAATGTAGTAAGTGCAAGCGCTGCTTATTGGTTTATATCACTGGCATATAACTATTTTCTGACTGCACTTTGGGTTATGTTCATGTGCAAATAACATAATTTTTTCTCACTTTTTATATCTTTTTGAAAGCTCTTCAACAGACTCTCAGGTGCTGTTAGGCAATTTACTAAAAAAAGGGTACGCTTTTGTGATTTTCATGCTTTAACCAAGCAATTCTCATCTTTTTTTTTTCTTAAATGCTTATTAGATGTTTTCCTTAGTTCAGTCCGATTTTTTTCCCCCATAATAGATCTTGATAAACACTGTTCTTTCTCTTTGATATCTTGCCTTAACTCTTGGGAGGGACTTTATACACCAGTAACATCTTTAAATATTCTGCAAGTAAAAATATGCTAAATTTAACAGCTATTGTCGATCACAGTGGACAATTTCATGCTTTATCTGGGTTTTTTGTTGTTTATGATGTGTTAAACTTGAGTCAAAGAGCCAGTGTGACTGAAACTTGGAAGAAGGTTAGCAGTTATGTTCAACATCATCGACAGAGTTGAGCATCGATTTCCAAGGGCAAAAAATATGCTGGATATTATTGTTTTTGGGTGTTTTATGTGGCATCACTTATTGAAGATGCTTTATCTCTTGGCGATACAGAGACAACGTTTGGCCTAGGTAAACTTTCCTGGACATTAGTAGCTGCATTAATCCATCAGCAAGATGCTACTGAAGCGCTTTCTAGCATTTGAACTGTAAAAACTTGAAGATATTCCCATCCCCTCTTTTTTCTTTCAGTTCTGCTGCTCTCCCTTTCCATTTTGTGTATTGCAGCCAAATAAAGCTGCATATGCTGGGCAGGAAGGTTTCCAACGTTTGGGTATCTTTGCCATCTTATGTTCATGCAAGACGCCAACCAAATTGATTTTGAAAACAACACTTAATTAATTGGTCTAGTTTAGTGTGATTGCACAATCTAAACTAATTCATTCATTCATTTGTTATTTTGGTAAATTCTTGGAAAAAAACTGCTGTCTAAGATGTAAAAGAATCTGAAATTTTGTTTAAATAGGTTTGGGTTCTATAAATGCTTATATTTTATTATTTTTAAGGTTCAAGTTGGTTTTCCTTTCTCTTCAAGCTTCTGACTATTTTTACCGTCTCGAGTTGTGATGTTATATTGGAACTTCTTTTTTTCTATGGAGCCTTTGCTTATACCAATACCTTAAGTCTGATTCACTACAAACACAGCAGCGCAGTTGAAGCTTTCCCCTACAACATTACTTCCAATTTAGGCAAATGAATAGAGCTGACAAAGAGGATGAGTTCTTTCCTACTGAAACAATACTGTTGCTTAGATTACATTGATACTTTTCGCATATAATTACATGAGAAACTTCAAACAAAAGAAAACTAGAATACAACATGATAATATGATTAAGTTTATTTTTGGTTCCAGTTTCACACACAAGCAGAAAACAAACAAGAAGGTAGTTCTTATAGGCCAATAGTTTTCAAAACGATGCTTTTCCAGCAGGGCCAACAAACACAGAAGCATCAACATCCACCCACACTTCATTGAGCCGGCCAATAAATCGGAAGGGTGGATCATACTGGGCAATAGAATAAGTGTAGTCAGTAGCAATAGTAGAGTTAGCCCATGGAGACAAGCTCAAACTAGTAGCGAGCTGCATAGCCTCTCTCAGCACACTATCATCCGTCGCAAATCCTGAAAACTTCCTGACAGCAACATAGTGATTTTCCCATGTGTAAGGTTCCAGGTTCAGTTCCGGAAGTGGCGTTGGTGGAGCGTCCTGGAACTTAGCAGGCAAGTAAAATCGAACGACATAGGCTGATGAGTGCAGTGGCCCAACTCCTGGGACTAGGCTTGTCACCACGGGCGATGTCATGGCTACCCGAGAATAGTTCAGATTCGCACCTTGTATAAACTGAAATAATCTATCGCACCCAGAAAATATATACATACATATATATATATATATATATATATATATATATATACTCCTAAATCAATAGCCAAAGAATCAATAATAATAACAACTTTGTT